>BPTQ01000007.1:231219466-231749992 GCA_019973895.1 Chrysanthemum seticuspe | reverse complement strand
ACTAGATGCACTATTATTAAAACTCGGTCGAAAACTCTAGTAGTCGATACTTTTTAGAGACTCTGTAGGTAACACCACAACCTTAAAACACTACAACACTGTAAGCCTGGCTGTACGAGTGTAAGAACTAGTACTATAGAAGAGTAGTCTCATTGCCTTCGAAAGCAACTAAGTACTATAACCGTCGTCGCATCGTCTTCGTACCTCACTTTTATAGTCTCAGTAACTACGTGAATAGTACTAAAGAAAACTCTACTTACACATCACACTCGTACGCCGATACCTAACTGGCGAAGTAAGACTAGTCGACGTTTGCATCCTACATGGACGTATTTTGTCAATCGTTATTTCATGTGCTTTCACAGAAACTAGTGAAAGCAACTTAACTCCATCTGCCGGGTGCCAAGGGGCAACTAGTCATGTGCATGATGGACACTAGTCCATCCTAAGGATTCTTAGAGGAACTGTCCCAAAGCGTCGACAAGATCGACAAGAGTTTGGCCTTGTAGAGTTTCTTCTGTTGTGCCTCACTCAATTGGTCGCTTAAATTCAGGTGTTTTCTCTAAACTTTTTGTTAGCACATAACGAGTTATCTTTAACAAAAACGTTATGTTGCTTCCAAAATTACTTGTAGTTAATAGTTAGTATTTTGTGGAAAACTAAACTTTATAGGCATGTGCCAGCTAAACGATTTCTTATCTCAAAAATTGGTGTATCTGGCCAAAAAGTTTGCATAGGCAGTTAGGTATTGGACTTGGTCCTAACTAAGTTCTATAACTTAGCGGGGTAACAAAGACAAGTCAACAGTGTACCAACTAGTTATATTATCTAGAGTGTACGGTGGATGGTCCTCGAACAAACTACAACCGAGGTCTTCCAAAAGGTAGAAGTGACACTTATACAAGTGTATAGTGAGCCTACAAGACCGTTTTGGTGTTCCTATTACGCATCCTGAGTTCTATATTAGAGAGAAAGGTGTAACACACTTTGTCTCTCAGAAGTAACTTTCACAGGATTACTCTAAAATCTCATTAGGACACTTTCAATGAAGACTCTCTGTTTCACACAATGTGGAAAGAGAGATTATATCTTGAGTCCTACGCATTATCCTTGTGGTTTTGCCAGAACATCCGAGTGATATGTGAACATATTCACAGTGAAGATGGAAAACCTTCTGGAGCCAACATCAAACAAGCTCCTGGTAGGTGGCATGTGAGATCTATTATATTGATCAACCATGTGACAACTGAACAGAAACAATGGGGCGATTCAATATCTTGAATCAATCCTGGTTCAGGTTATGGATTGACGGATACGTTTGAAAAACCGGTCTATGTGGTTAAAAACTCTATTCTTTAGCAAATCGACCGTGTACGGATATTTCAAATCAAAAGGTGTTTTATGATTGATAATTGATGTTCATTAAAACCTTCGTTGTATTGCAAAAACAATTTCTATTGAGCAATACACGATTGTTTTTCAAATCTCTTTTGTGGACTTAAATTCGCTGGTTAACTCACTCCGTGTTGTCTTCTTTGAGATGTTCCGGTTTGAGAACAGCTAGAACAGCTGCGAAACCCTGTCAAGGAGATTCTTAGGAATCCTACCTGATCACAGGTAGTACGTGTACTGATCAACGGGGAACCGTGGGCCGTCTACCTCAATTCAACGAAAGTGATCAAAGACACTTTCGTGTACTTTATTGCTAACTGTTTTATGCAGGTACATCCTACGTTTGCAGCTGATCAGAATGAAGCGGTCAATCCATAGCCGCATGCTCACACTACACATTCATCTCAAAAGAAATCATGATAAGTGCATCAATGACTCTGATATTTTCACTCCATGCTTCTGCTACGCTGCTGCCAATATCATGAATCAACGAAAGCTTCCGTTACTCTGATGAGAAGATATCATGATCAAGAATGTGAGCATGTCGGTCCGAATGTCACAACATCACAAAATTCCAACACCACAATGGATGTCTCAGAGATTTTTCATAGCTGATGATCTCAAAAGCTGGCTCAAAATTATTATCACGTAGATCAGTAAAAGACCTCCACTTGGATTAACCCAACATGCAATGAGTGGAATCAATGACTACGAGCTTCAGAGCAAAGTACTACATCAAGAATACAAGAACAATTGTTAATGTAATATCTGTTTGTATTCAATGTAATTTTAGTATATGTTTGAGGTGACCTCCCTTAGGGGCAGATTGTTAGGAATTAGAAATTCCAGTTATTAAAGAGTCGGTCACCTCAAGTATATGTAATCGTTAGAAAGCTCGTAGTCATAGTTATTTTAAGTTAAGTAGTATTTAGTTAAGTAACACCGTGGAGGACGGACGGGTCTTTACCCACTGTATGCCTGATCCACAGCCCGTTGTGTGGCGTTTTATTGTAAGACTATAAATACTCTCTACCTTGCAAGGTAGAGAGTTGGAGCTCATAATAATATTTTCCTTTCTTTCACTATAGTTCCCAACTCTCTTCCACTCTCTCACTAGAACTTTCTCTCTAACATACTTAAACGCATACTTTGATCATGGTTTAGTGTGTTTGTGAAATCCAATATCCTACCTATTCTACACTCAATTGATGAAGGACCATTCGAAATGGGAACAACCAGAGATCAACTTGAAGTTGGTGTTGATGGAACTGTCACTTTGGGTATGGATAGACCAAGGACTTATGATGATCTCAATGACAAGGAGAAGAAAAGATACGATGCTGACATTAAAGCTTAAAATATCATACTTCAAGGTCTACCAAAGGACATTTACAAGCTGATTAATCACAATACCGAGGCCAAAGCTGTGTGGGACAATGTCGAGATGCTTCTCTCTAGCTCAGAACTGACTAAAGAAGATCGAGAGTCACAGCTTTATGATGACTTTGAGAACTTCAAGATGAACCCATGGGAAAGCATTACAGAGTATCATGTGAGGTTTCACAAACTTTTGAATGAAATGAGAAATATCAATACAACTATGCCAAACATCCAACTCAATTCCAAGTTCGTAAACAACATGAACCCTGAATGTAACATATTTGTTACTGCAGTAAAGTTGAACAAAGGATTGAGGAACACTAACTATGAGCAGTTGTATGCCTACTTAATTCAACATTAGAAACATGCTACATTTGAGCGTTTGATCTTAGAGAAATTCCACTCTAATACAGCAGCAACAAACCCTTCAAATGACTCAGTTGCATTTGTTTCAAATGTGAGGTTAAACACCCGAGCATCACAAGTTATACCATCCTCTCAGAATTAGAATCAGATTACCATACTAGACTCAGGATTTACCCCAACAGACATGTTGATTGAAAACCTTGCAAACCAAGTTGCTCTTTTGGTTCAACAGTCCAGAACCTCACTTCCCCAAACCAACAACCAACTTAGGACCTCATCTAATCTACATAATCAAGATACAGTGGAAGATGGAAGGGTTATGGTTCAGAATGTGCAAGGAAGGCAGAATGTGAATCCACGAAATGTTGCACGAGGTAATGTTGGAGCTGGAGTTGGTTATATGGGTGTTGGAGCTGGTTATGTGGGTACTCAAACAGAGGAAGGATTGTAGTTCGGGGTCAAGGCAAGCCGATTAAGTGTTACAATTGTGGAGGAGAGGGACATATTGCTAGGAACTGTACTTAACCTAAACGTCCACAGAATGCTGAGTACTTCAAGGATAAGATGCTGCCGATACAGGCTCAAGACAGTGGAGCAGTGTTGGATGAGGAGGAGTTAATGTTTCTTGCTGATGGAATGCCAAAACGTATGATGTTGACATTGATGAACAACCAGTATACGATTTGGCACAGAACAATCTCAATGTCTTCTAGGTTGCTGACTGTGATGCCTTTAACTCTGATGTTGATGATGAACGAACGACACAGACTATTTTCATGGTTAATATTTCTCCAATGGATTCATCACCTCAACAAGCCAGTCCCTCCAATGTTTCTATCATATCAGAGGTACTTAAGCTATATGATATGGTTGATGAGCAAAAGATTTCCAACAAAGTACAACCAACAGAAATCGTTGAGTCAGATATTGAAAATATGGGCAATATCAATGTTGTCTCGTATGAGCAATATGTGAAACATGATGAAAGTCTTGTTGTACCAAGTGGTGCATCTTATGCCATTAATGATGAATATGTGTTTGATGAGTACACTGAATATGTGCCTAATGATTCTATGACCACTAAACTTAATATATATAAGGATCAAGTTGCCATCTATGAATAGCCTGCTAAATTTGAGCTGACCACCCGTGAGCATGAAATGGATAGCCAAATGCGTACATTGATCACATAAAGTAATTTAAGGGAAGAAACGTTAAAACAAGAGTTAAATTCCTTACAAGAGAAATTTAATAAAACAGTTAAGCAAGAGCAAGAACTTCAAGAAAATGTAAAAACGCTTAAACAGGAATTCAAAGAAAAGGAATCAAAACTCTTAAATGATTTTTCCAACCTTAAAAATTTAAATAACAAGCTTGAAAACAAGTTGTACGTACAAGGCAACACCATTCAGACTGCTCACATGATTTCAAAACACAGTGTATTAAGTGATAAACACAATATAGGCCTTGTAGAAGACTCAAATCCTGCGTTCCTTAAGAAAGGAAAGAGGGCTCATGATGTGATTTATGATGGTAGTGAGATTCTTAAGCCCAAACAAAAGCCAACTTGTGTAGAGAACACTAAAGAGGACATATAGTTAGAAAATGCCTCTAGAGAGAAAATGGATAAGAAATTGAAGGAACCTATGTGTATGACTCATTACTTAAATTTTAAAACTCCCAATTACACTAAGGAAAAATTCGCAGCTACGTTTAAACCTCAGACTTAATTAACCCAGAACAAGTGTTTTGGAAGTTAGATATGGATAAGAGAAAAGCTGAAGAACTTGTTGAAAAATTTCCTCCCCTTAGGATATTGCTTACGGCTACAGTGTGTCGTCCCAATACACCAATGCATTTAGTGCCTAGAACTCTTCCTACACGAAGCAAAACATTAATTATCTTATACGTAGTTTACGAAGTATTTGCTGATTTCGATAAAACATGTAAGAAGAGAATCACACCAACATGTATTACTGAAGGAGAAAGGGGTTTTGAGCAAACAAAAGAGTGTTATCTTACTGAGGTTATTCCATTCTTTAAACAGTTAAAACAACAATTCAAGGGTATTCAAAAGGCCTTATATACTGAAGTTAAAGAAATGAATAAGATGTTTAATGAAATGGAAGATGAGGTTAGAATTAAGGCATATGAGCTTAAAAGTAATGAGATTGAGAGAAAGAATATTCACATCCTTAATGAGAATTTGATTTCCAGATGCATTGCCCAAGATGTGTTTATACTGTTACTAATTATGCCATAACTACTTCTCAATTTCATGATTTACCATCCTCTCATAATCAAAATCAGATTACCATACCAGACTCAGGATTTACCCCAACAAACATGTTGATTGAAAACCTTGCAAATCAAGTTGCTCTTTTGGTGCAACAGTCCAGAACCTCACTTCCCTAAACCAACAACCAACTTAGGACCTCATCTAATCTACATAATCAAGATACATTGGAAGATGGAAGGGTTATGGTTCAGAATGTGCAAGGAAGGCAGAATGTGAATCCACGGAATGTTGCAAGAGGAAATTTTGGAGCTGGAGCTGGTTATATGGGTGTTGGAGCTGGTTATGTGGGTGCTCAGAACAGAGGAAGGATTGTAGTTCAGGGTCAAGGCAAGCCGATTAAGTGTCACAATTGTGGAGGAGAGGGATATATTACTAGGAACTGTATTCAACCTAAACGTCCATAGAATACTGAGTACTTCAGGGATAAGATGTTGCCGATACAAGCTCAAGACAGTGGAGCAGTGTTGGATGAGGGGGAGGTGATGTTTCTTGCTGATGGGAATGCCAAAACATATGATGTTGACATTGATGAACAACCAGTATACGATTTGGCACAGAACAATCCCAATGTCTTCCAGGTTGCTGACTGTGATGCCTTTGACTCTAATGTTGATGATGAACCAACGGCACAAACTATTTTCATGGCTAATATTTCTCCAATGGCTTCATCACTTCAACAATCCAGTCCCTCCAATGTTTCTATCATATCAGAGGTACTTAAGCTATATGATATGGTTGATGAGCAAAAGATTCCCAACAAAGTACAACCAACAGAAATCGTTGAGTCAGATATTGAAAATATGGGCAATATCAATGTTGTCTCGTATGAGCAATATGTGAAACATGATGAAGTCTTGTTGTACCAAGTGGTGCATCTTTTGCCATTAATGATGAATATGTGTTTGATGAGTACACTGAATATGTTCCTAATGATTCTATGACCACTGAGCTTAATATATATAAGGATCAAGTTACCATCTATGAATAGCGTGCTAAATTTGAGCTGACCACCCGTGAGCATGAAATGGATAGCCAAATGCATACATTGATCACATAAAGTAATTTAAGGGAAGAAACGTTAAAATAAGAGTTAAATTCCTTACAAGAGAAACTTAATAAAACATTTAAGCAAAAGCAAGAACTTCAAGAAAATGTATAAACACTTAAACAGGAATTCAATGAAAAGGAATCAAAACTCTTAAATGATTTTTCCAACCTTAGGACTTTAAAGAACAAGCTTGAAAACAAGTTGTACGTACAAGGCAACACCATTCAGACTGCTCACATGATTTCAAAACATGGAGTATTAAGTGATAAACACAGTATAGGCCTTGTAGAAGACCCAAATCCTGCGTTCCTTAAGAAAGGCAAGAGGGCTCATGATGTGATTTATGATGGTAGTGAGATTCTTAAGCCCAAACAAAAGCCAACTTGTGTAGAGAACACTAAAGAGGACATATAGTTAGAAAATGCCTCTAGAGAGAAAATGGATAAGAAATTGAAGGAACCTATGTGTGTGACTCATTACTTAAATTTCAAAACTCCCAATTACACTAAGGAAAACCTTTCAGCCATGTTTAAACCTCAAACTCAATTAACCCCTGAACAAGTGTTTTGGAATCTAGATATGGATAAGAGAAAAGCTGAAGAACTTGTTGAAACTAATCCAGCCTTAGGAAATTGCTTGTTGCTACAATGTATCCTACCAATACACCAATGCATATAGTGCCCAGAACTCTTCCTACACAGAGCAAAACATTAATTATCTTATACGTAGTTTACCAACTATTTGCTGATTTCGATAAAACATGTAAGAAGAGAATCACACCAACAGGTATTACTAAAGAGGAAAGGGGTTTTGAGCAAACAAAAGAGTGTTATCTTACAGAGGTTATTCCATTCTTTAAATAATTAAAAGAACAATTCAAGGGTATTCAAAAGGCCTTAGATACTGAAGTTAAAGAAATGAAAATGATGTTTAATGAAATGGAAAACGAGGTTAAAATTAAGGAATATGAGCTTAAAAGTAATGAGATCGAGAGAAAGAATATTCACATCCTTAATGAGAATTTGATTTCCAGATGCATTGCCCAGGATGTGTTTATACTATTACTAATTATGCCATAACTGCTTCTCAATTTCATGATTTATCAATTACATTTAAAGTTTCCCAAGATCGGGTCAATGAGCTTGAGACCGAGAATTCAAAATTGCATGACAAAATCGAAAAGGATGGTCATGATAACATGGTCAGGCATTTTTCTAAATTAGAAGTTGAATATCTTGATTTACAATTAAAATATCAACATCTTGAAGAAAGAACCGAAACCTCAAATACCAATACATCTTCGGATGCTCCTGAGTTTGATGCATATTTTGAAATAAACTCACTTGATGAACGGATTCAAGCTCACTGCAACACAATCTGAAATTTGAAAGCTCAAATTTCCCAATTGAAGGGAAGTAGGAGTGAAGTGGTTGGCACTCAGATACCTCTGCCTTTAGATTCTCAGAATTTCCAACTTCAAAACATCATTAATAAATTACAAAAGGAAAATGAATGTTTTCAAGCTGAAATTTCAAAGGTTAAATCACAAAACAAAGAGTTATGTGAATCAGTCAAGGTTAATCATGATAAACATATTGAAAAGGTAACTTCTTTTCTTAACGAAATTGAGAATTTGAAGCGTTTGGTAAAAGGGAAATTGTCGATTCCCACTTGCAAATATTCTGTTCCAAAGGTTTCTGCTTGTAATAATTATGCTATTGATGTGTTGTATATTCCCCCTCCTCTTAGGAATAATGAACTTGCATATCAAGCATATCTTTCGTACCTTAAGGATAGTATAGAGGGTCTCCGTGAGATTGTAAAATATGATAGAATAGAGAAACCACTTGATAGGGTCTCCGTGCATATCTTCCGTACCTTAAGGATAGTATAGAGGGTCTCCGTGAGATTGTAAAATATGATAGAATAGAGAAACCACTTGATAGTGCAGTTACCTATGTGTGCATGTATGCCAAACGATCTCGGGAACTCTAAGAATATGTTATTGCTACATGTCCTAAATCTGGTACTAGGCGAGATAGAACAGTTGCACCCACTTTTATGCCTAAAGTCAAGCATGTTACCTTTGATGTGCCTCCTAAAGTCTCAGAGCCCAGCACTTCTAGGCTAAAAATGCAAAAAGTAGTAAAACCAACTAATATTCCCGTCGTTCCTTCTACAAGAGTAACCAGTGACACTAAAGTTAGCGGGTCAAAGCCTTCAGGCTATACAAAGCAAGATAGGACCTCGCGAGCTAAAAGTGATCAAGAGAAGAGAGTAGAAGACCACCATAGGAATAATAAGTTTGATTTGAATAAAATGAATCATGTTGATTCTAGTATTAGCTATAAGCGTACTATAATTAATTCGGATTCTGCTACTTCTTGCAAAACATGTAATGAATGTTTAATTTCCGGTAATCATGATGAATGTGTTGTGTCTTATTTGAGGCATTATGTTTGTTAATACAAATAAACCGTAAAAACGTTTATTAATATTTAGCGATCTCTTTGTGTTTTGTTGATAACAAATATAGTGTTATCATAAGTAAAACTATAAGGATACATGTTATTTTTGTAAAGCATCTACATATAGTCATATAATACAAATTGTTGTAATAACTCATTTGTTGTAATAGTTTATTAGGATGGGTAAAAACCACAACCCATGACCCATACCCATGGAGCATATCCATAACCCATGGAGTTAACCCATACCCATTGACTAGATGCATTGCATCTATTAGATACATTGTATCTACTTAGATACCCATGGTTCAAACCATAACCCATGACCCATGACCCATAACCCAAAAACCCATGGGCAAAGAGGAGCGTCTCAAGGATCCCTGGAGTTACACTAGACGGATCCCTCAAGCAAGGGATCCGTGGGATCCGTGCAGCAGTGGCAAGAATTTGCCTATAAATAGAGAGCCAATTCTTCATTTTTACCCACCCCTCTTCTTACTAACTCTCTCATACATTCTTACACTCTTCTAACAAAAGATCACTTGATCTAGAGAATTGTTCTTCTTTCTTCTATTTGTGATTCTCATATAGGTCCTTCTCTAAGGCGAGATCACGAGCATTCTGCAAGTCATCCAAGCAAGGGGTCCTTGATTGATTTGTTCCTCCACAAGATTTCTGTAGCGAAGATCTTGTATTTCATATTTCACATATTTGTTGTGTTATAGTAGTGTTGGTTTGGTCCTCCGTGTTACGGACTCGGTATTTAGCTTTGTACCAGAAAAAGGTGTAAGCAACGTTGTGAAGGCTTCTCCGCCAAGTTGAAGGAGTTTGTTGACATAGTGCTTGAACTCTCGAATAGGTGACTCGGGGAGTGGAGTAGGGCAAGGAAGGTGTCTTTGTAGCCGAATCACTATAAATTGGTTGTGTCATTTCTATCCTTTACTTTACTTACTTTACTTGCATTACTCATAGATCTATACTATCTTCTCATTCATACGATTTCACATAACATCGAATCTAAAAGTTTTTTGAAACTAACTTAAAATCGGCAAAACTATTCAACCCCCCTTCTAGTTTTCAACAATTGGCATCAAGAGCTAAGTTTATAAAACTTTTAAAGTAAACCATATTTTAAAAACTTTTCGATCACTATGGGTTCTGAAAATTACAAGGAAGGACAATCCATGCAATGACCTCCACTTCTTGAAACTAATGGTTTTATATATTGGAAAAATAGATTCGAAACGTATGTGAAGTCTAAAGATATTGATCTTTGGTACATCATTGTTGAAGGCGATTTTGAAGCCACTGCAAAAGATGAAAATGGAAATTTAGTTAACATACCTCATGAAAAACTTACCGATGATGTTAAGAAAAATCTTTCCAAAAATAGTGAAGCTAAAAGGGTTTTATATAACGCTTTACCCGAAAAGGAATTCGAAAGAATTTCCATGCTTAAAACCTCTAAAGAAATTTGGAATTCTTTAGTTGTAACTCATCAAGGTAATCAACAAGTTAAAAACAATAAAATTGATTTATTTGTTCAACAATATGAACAATTTTCAATATCGGATGAGGATACTATAGATCATTCTTTTGCTAATTTTAATACTATAATTACATCTTTACAAGCACTTGATGAATCTTTCTCTAGCCGTAATCATGTTAGGAGATATCTAAGGGCACTTCCATCCAAGTGGAGATCTAAGGTGATGGCAATCGAAGAATCAAAATACTTGTCAATCCTCACCCTTGATGAACTCATAGGCAATTTAAAAGTCTATGAGCTTGTCCTCGCTAAAGATTCTGAATCTTCAAAAGTGAAAGAGAAGCACAAATCTCTTGCCCTTAAAGCCAAGAAGGTCTCAAGCGATAAAGAGAACTCCTCTTCGGATAGTGATGACGAGGAGTATGCCATGGCGGTGAGGGACTTCAAAAACTTCTTTAGAAGAAAGGGAAGATACGTCAAACAACCATATGACGACAAGAAAGGATTCCGGAAAAGAAAAGAGGACAAGAAGACAAGGGATGATCGCGCTTGCTTTAAATGTGGGACCCAAACCACTTTATTAGTAAGTGTCCCAAACATGATGAACAAAAAGCATTCGTGAGCGGTTCATGGGGAATGAGCGAGGAGGAAGACGAAGAAATTTGTCTCATGGCAAATGACGAGGTATGTCACGAATACTATAGTATTTCATCATTAGATGATGATTCATTGCATAATAAATATGATAAACTTTGCAAAATTAGTTTAAAAGTTACAACAAAAACAAGTTTTTGAAAAACCAAAATCAACGTTTAGAAAAGGAAGTCATTGAGCTAAAAACAAAATTAAAACGTCTAGAAAAGGGGAAGATAGCAAGTGGGGAATGTGAACTTTGCGTTCAACTTCAAACACTTGTTGATCATCTAGACTCTAAGATTGCTAGAATGAATACTAATACTCTAGATATGATATTAGATAGTGTTAAAACGGGAAACAACCAAAAAGGTTAGGTTTTCAGCAACTTGATGCATCAACTAGTGAAAACAAAGAAACACAATTCGTAAAAGCAATAGAAAAACAAACCACTGTAGTCATGGATCCCACAAAAATGGAACTGGCTAGTATACAGCCAGGGATCCGTGGGTCTGCTGAAGCAAACAATGGTAATAATATAGCTTCCTCATCTAGAACTGATTTTGTTATTGTTAATAAGAAGAAACCAACCCATGTTACTATTAGACGACCACCTCCAAGAAAAAATCAAAGTTTTACAAGAAACAAAGGTCCATCATTTTCAAAACCAAACACATCTAGGAGACCTAATAATGTTTATCCGAGAAGTAACCATCAAATGAGATGGAATCCAAATATGCAAAATGGTTTTCCATTTCAAAACTTTGCACCATGGAACGCATACTCACCTTATCCATATATGTCTAACATGAATGGAATGTTTAACACTAATGGACCCATGAACAAATGGGGACCAAACTTTTGAGTTAATTGTTTCCTTAGGTGTGCTTAAAGGTCGATCTAGATCCGGATGAGTGGATCAAGGATAGCGGGTGCATGAGGCACATGACTGGCAATAAAGATTTATTCTCCACATATGAATCCTTCAATGGAGAAAATGTGGTATTTGGAAATAGAAAAAGCAAAATTATCGGTAAAGGTACGATTTCTAACAAATCTCTAACCATTAACGATGTGTGTCACGTAGAAAACCTAAACTTTAACCTCTTAAGTAAAGGACAAATATGTGATAAAGTGCAACGTACTTTTTAACGAAACCGGTAGTAAGATATTGAAAAACGGTATCACTATAGGTAGAGGAATTAGGAAACATGGAGTCTATGTCATTAAAATCGGTAATGAACCTCAAGACAAATTTTGTCTTACTTCTATGGATGATACTTCGACCTTATTGCATCGAAGATTGGGTCATGCCAATATGCAACTTTTTCAATCGCTATCATCCAAAGATCTAGTAAGAGATCTACCAAAATTAAAATATGAGCATCACTTTTGTGATGCTTGTAATGTAGGAAAACAAGTCCATGCTAGTCACAAAGATAAAAACATGGTCTCTACAACTAAGTGTCTAGAATTACTACACATGGATTTATTTGGTCCATCCGCTATCCAAAGTTATGGAGGCAACTACTACATTTTGGTCATAGTGGATGATTACTCTAGGTACACATGGACTAAATTTTAAAAAAAAACAAAACTGAAACGTTCAATTACTTTGAAATATTAAGTAGGAAAATCCAAAGACAATTAGGAAGTCCTATAGTGTCTATTAGAACGGATCATGTTAGGGAATTTGATAATGAAGTGCAATTTGGAGCCTTTTGTGATGCTAATGGTATTACTCGCAACTTCTCGGCTCCTCGCACTCCACAATCGAATGGGGTAGTTGAAAGAAAGAATAGAACCTTACAAGAAATGAGTCGCACCATGCTAAATGAGCAATCCATACCTCAAAAGTTTTGGTGCAATGCCGTTGATACATCAATGTACATACTTAACCGAGTCTTAATTAGACCATTTTTAGGAAAAAAACTCCATATGAGTTACTTCGAGGCAAAAAGCCTACGCTAAATCACTTTAGAGTCTTTAGTAGCAAATGTTTTCTACTTAACACTAAAGATTACCTTACAAAATTTGATCCTAAGTCAACCGAAGGTATCTTTTTAGGTTATTCTCCTAATAGCAAAGCTTACGTCATATTAAATAAAGAAACAATGAAGGTTGAAGAGTCATTAAATGTAAAATTTGATGAGAGTCCACCCAAACCTACTCTACCTCTTGTCGATGACGAGATTGTTGAGAGTGAAGCTATTGTAATAAAGAAAAAGACAAACAAAGAAGAAGAACCTTTAAATGATGAAATCATAAATATTAAAGAGTCCAAAGATCATCTCGTAGATAAGGTCATAGGAAAGTTAAACAAAAGAACCTTAAGGTCTCAAGTCCAAAACCAAAGTAGCTTATTTTGTTTTGTCTCAACCATAGAACATAAGGATACACAAGAAGCCATAAAAGATGAAAGTTGGGTAATGGCTATGCAAGAAGAGTTAAATCAATTTTTTTCTAACGATGTTTGGACACTCGTCCCTCCACCTAGTAATCAAACCATAATAGGAACCAAATGGGTATATAAAAACAAGTTAGATACAAACGGTGTAGTGTCTAGAAACAAAGCTAGACTCGTTGCCCAAGAGTATAATTAACAAGAAGGAATAGAATTTGATGAGACCTATGTCCCCGTGGCTAGATTAGAGTCTATAAAAATACTTCTTGCTTATGCTTATGCTAATGATCTTAAGCTTTATCAAATGGATGTAAAAAGTGCTTTTCTAAATGGTTTTATTAATGAAGAAGTATACGTAGCTCAACCTCCGGGCTTCATCAATTTTGAAAAACCTAAACATGTGTATAAGTTAAAGAAAGCTCTTTATGATCTTAAACAAGCTCCAAAAGCTTGGTATGATAGACTCAAGTCATTCTTAATAAAAAACAACTACACCATGGGGTTAGTTGATAACACACTTTTTACAAAGAAAAGAGAGTCACATATAATCATTGTTCAAATATATGTAGATGATATTATATTCGGATCTACTTGTCAAGACATGTGTGATGATTTCTCTAAAATCATGCATGACGAGTTCGAGATGAGTATGATGGGAGAACTTAGTTTCTTTCTTGGTCTACAAATCAAACAAGTAGAAGATGGTATCTTCTTTAATCAATCTAAATACATAAAGGAGATGTTAAATAAATTTGGTTTAGAAGAGTCAAAACCCATAAGAACACCAATGTCATCCGACATTAAACTCACAAAAGATGAAGACGGTGAATCCGTTGATAACACAAAATACCGTGGCATGATTGGTAGTCTTCTCTACCTCACGGCTAGTCGGCCGGATATCATGTTTATTGTTTGTCTATGTGCTAGGTTTCAAGAAGATCCTAAAACATCACATCTAAAAGCCTTCAAAAGAATATTTAGATACATTAAGGGTACGACTCAATTAGGATTGTGGTATCCTAAGGGTACGGGAGTAGAAACAATTGTATATGCAGATTCTGACCATGCAGGTGATTATGTTGACCAAAAAAGTACAAGTGGGGTATGTACTTTTATGGGATGTTGTTTAACATCTTGGTTCTCAAAGAAGCAAACGGCATTGGCCATATCAACAACCGAAGCCGAATACGTCTCCGCCGGCAAAGCATGCCAACAAGCACTATGGATGAAACAAGCGTTAGTTGACTACGACATTCATCTAAGTGACATAGCCATTCTATGTGACAACAAAGGTGCCATCGACTTAAGCAAGAATCCGGTATTGCACTCTCGCACCAAGCATATAGAGATTCGTCATCACTTCTTAAGAGACAATGTTCAAAAGGGGAACATCTCTGTTGAGAAGGTAGCATCCGAAGACAACATAGCTGACGTCCTCACCAAACCCTTGAAGTGGGAACAATTCAACCTCATTCGTCTTGGTCTTGGTCTCATGGAACAATCGTCGTAATTAGTTTTTAAACTCTATAAGGTATGTAAACACTAGCCCTCCTCTTTCTAAGTCTAGGATCTCTATTTCACACACAACTCACAAGCAATACGAGAATTTTCAAAACCCAAGATAGGTTTTACCTATAACACATACTTTCATATTTTTTTTTCTTATTTTTTTTTGGCAAGTACCTTTGCAAACACGTAATTGCATATCTATTTCTTTTCACTCAAGAATAAACTTTTTCTTCACACAAAGAAATATCTTTTCAAAATGTTTTTCTAAAAGGATACCTCTTCCCGTATCACTTTCATAAAAGCCATTTCTCACGTCTAGGACAAATCGCTTTTTCATTATTAATACAAAGTAAAAACCCGTTTTCATTGCATCTCATGTCTTTTGAATGCTAAAGAGGACACATAACTAATATGTATTTTCGGGTACATTCATTTAAGCAACAATGAAATAGGAGCACTCGGGTTATCTCACATAATAGTGTGCTATTTCACTTCTAGCTTACTTTTCTTTTCTTTTTAGGAGTCGAGATAACCGCAACTCCAAATGGTTTGCATATAGGCACACACTAGGCACAAATGTTTCCAAAAGGAAAATTTTGAGCTGCCTGAGTCACCAGTACCACGGATCCCAGCCTTAATGCTGGACGGTTCCCTCAAGGGAAGGATCCGTGGGATCCGTGAGACAGAAGCTAAAATTATCTTCTATTTTCTCACTTTGGATAAAAACTTCTATATTTTCATCATTTTTCTTTTTTATTTTTTTGGAGTATGTTACTTAATGCTTGGAGTATGTTATTTTCATCTATAATTTCATCATTAGATTTTAATCCACATTTTGGGTCAAGCATTCATTGCAATGCGTTATTTTTTTTCTATAAATAGGATTTCCAAAATGCTTGCATATTCGTCACTCTCAACCTCACAAACAAATATCATCATGTCATCCAAAAGATCTTCCAACATAGATGAATTACCTACTGCAAACAATCCTTTTCAAGAAATCCAAAATTTTGTCCTCCCACCTTCCAAAGTACCACCACCTAAACCAAGAAAAACCGCACAGATTAGCATCCGACCTTGTTTCTTAGCAAAACCATCATCAAATGGTTCATCACCAACCACTCATTCACCAAAAAATGCTTCCATTATAGCACCTCCTTCATCTCCAAAAAGTACACCAACTTCATCACCCCATCAAATCTCCACCTAAGGTCACTCTTTTGGAACTCCTTAAGACTCCAACAAGATCCCAACAAACCAAGCAAAAAGAATTAGTCTTTTTAACACCTCCCACTTCTCCAAACACAATCTTAAAAGACCTTGAAACTTCACCACCTTTAGCTCCCATTGTGTTACAAGAACATCTAGTTTCTTTTCCACCACCACTTCCAAACATTATGGACTTTGATCCGTATTTTCCAAATTTTCCACCACAACTTCCGCATCTCACACATCAAACTAACCCGGAAAATTTCCGTACACATTACCCACATCACTTACATTGTGAACATTGCCAATCCACTAGGGATCTTGCAATAGAAATTAGGGAAAAAATGCGAGTCATACTTAACCTCATCCTTGATCGCATCAACATCATTACTCACCAAAACTTCCATCCATAACCTTATGCAAGCATGGAAGGAATCATTTTATTATTTTTAGTATTTTCTTTTGAGTCACTTTTAGAACAAGTCTTGTTCTTAGTTTTACATGCTTGTATGTGGCATAAATACCACTACACTTTGTTATTTTATTACAAGGCTTTGTTTACATACCTTGGCTCCCAATCTTGATTCTCGTCTATCACAAGATTATTTATGCATGTTGCTACTAACTTTTTCTTTGTAGGTAATTTTATTTTCTCACTTGATGCCCCATTCTAGGGGGATCTACCGTCAAGGGGGAGTTAGGGATTCGTGGACTATTTTTCCACATTTATATTTCTTCATTAGGGTCACTTTTTGTTTCGACAAAAAGGGGGAGAAGAAGTAAAACTTATGCTTTCAAAACATACATCTAATCTTAAGTTGTAATCATCATAACATTATGTTTTGTCATCAACAAAAAGGGGGAGATTGTTAATACAAATAAATCTTAAAAATGTTTATTAATATATAGCGATTTCTTTGTGTTTTGTTGATAACAAATATAGTGTTATCATAAGTAAAACTATAAGGATACATGTTATTTTTGTAAAGCATCTACATATAGTCATTTAATACAAATTGTTGTAATAACTCATTTCTTGTAATAGTTTATTAGGATGGGTAAAAACCACAACCTATGACCCATGACCCATAAGGTCCAACGGTCTCTATATCCATATCACAAGATGCTCCATCTGCTGACCATTCACCATCATCATCGAATCTTAAATCATCTCCAATACATCAAGGAATTGTAGTTGATAATTCTTTTGAAGATAATCCCTTTGCCACTCCTGAAGATGCTCCATTTGAGAATATATTTGCCCCTGAACCCACTCCTGAAGCATCTTCACCAAGGGATCCTAATTATGCTACTTCAGTACCTTATCAACAACCACATGAACATCTCAGAAAATGGACACATGATCATCCATTGGATAACATCATCGGGAATCCTTCTCATCCGGTATCTACTAGAAAGCAACTTGCCACTGATGCCTTATGGTGCTTCTTCAACTCTGTACTATCAAATATCGAACCAAAAGATGTCAAAACAGCAATGTCTAAAGATAACCGGTTTAGTGCCATGCAAGATGAAATTCTTGAGTTAGATCATCTTGATTTATGGGAATTAGTGCCTCCCCCAAATTGTGCTATGATTATTTCTCTCAAGTGGATATTCAAGGTGAAACTAGATGAGCGTGGTGATGTTCTGAAAAATAAGGCAAGGCTCGTTGCTAAAGGATATCGACAAGAGGAGGGTATTGACTTTGAAGAATCATTTGCTCCGGTTGCAAGAATTGATGCTATCAGAATCTTCCTTGCTAATGTTTCTAGCAAGAATATGATAGTTTATCAGATGGATGTAAAGACTGCTTTTCTTAATGGCGACCTCAAAGAAGTGGTCTATGTCAGTCAACCCGAAGGTTTTGTGGATCCCGAGCATCCTACTCATGTCTACCGCTTGAAGAAGGCCATCTACGGCTTTAAACAAGCTCCTAGGTCATGGTACGATACTTTGTCAAAGTATCTTCTGGCTAAAGGATTCTACAAAGGCGCTGTTGATACCATATTGTTCACTCGAAATTCAGGAAAACACTTAATTCATGTTCAAATATATGTTGATGATATTATTTTTTCCTCGACCGACCCAAATGAATGTGACCGTTTATCAAAGGAGATGGGCTCTAATTTTCAAATGTCAATGATGGGACAAATGTCATTTTTCTTAGGATTAAAAATTTCTCAAAGTCCCGAATGCATTTTCATTAATCAATCTAAATATACTAATGAAATATTAAAGAAATTTGGATTTGATTCTTATGACCGTGTTGACACTCCCATGGTGGAGAAAAACAAACTGGATGGACCTCTCTGGGATCCCTGTTGATCAAACTAAATACCGTAGTATGATTGGATCCTTGATGTACCTCACTGCTAGTAGACCTGACATTCTGTTCGTTGTATGTGTGTGTGCTCGCTACCAGGCTAAGCCTACTAAAAAGCACCTTGAAGCGGTTAAAACGGGTCCTTCGGTACCTCCAAGGAACCATTAACATGGGACTTTGGTATCCGAAGGACACCGCCATGTCACTAACAGCCTATGTAGATGCTGACCATACAGGGTGTCAAGATACTCGTCGAAGTACGTCAGGAGGTGCTCAGTTTTTAGGTGATAAATTAGTGAGTTGGTCATCAAAGAAGCAAATGATTAATTCTATATCTTCTACAGAGGCTAAATACATTGCCATGTCATCATGTTGTGCTCAAATCTTATAGATGGGATCCCAACTATCTGACAATGGGTTTGTATTCAACAAAATTCCTCTGTATTGTGACAACAAAAGTGCCATCGCTCTCTACTGCAACAATGTCCAACACTCAAGATCGAAGCACATTTACATTCGACATCATTTCATCAAGGAACAAGTGGAGAAAGGTGTGGTTGAGCTCTACTTTGTAAGGACTGAGTATCAGTTGGCAGGCATTTTCACAAAAGCTCTTCCAAGAGATTGGTTTAAGCTTATCCTGCCGTGACTCGGCATGAAGAGTCTGCAGCCGGAAACGCTTAAACGTCTTCAAAAAGAGGATGAGGAGTAAAGGAGTTTCTTCACCAATTCTCTTTAAATATTTTTCAAAAAGGAAAATACAAAATTATAAAACCATCAAAAGGAAAATAAAAAAATATAAAATCAACAAGAACCTATAAAAATAAGAAAATTTGAAAATTCCAAAAATATTGTTTTTCTCAAGGCATGTCTTTCGGTATTGATAACATCTACGGTCTTAGAAATGTCATTTAATAATGGCACGAGACTTTAGATAAAGTTCGAGCAGGAGGTGTAAATACTTTTCAAAACATGTCTCAAAATCATGGCTTACAATTACTTCAGATTGTAACCCGTGCTTAATTTCATGGCTTACTGTCATTTTAGGCAGTAACCCGGGCTTAAAATCATGGCTTGCAGTTATTTCAGACTATAACCCATTTTTAAAGAAAGGAAATTCTACGGTAAATCGATTTCTTTAACTTTTGAGCACTTATCCTAGAAAAAAAATCAGGAAAATCTATCGCCAAAAAGACAAATGTTCCTCTATAAATGTTTTTCATTCTAAAGATTCTTCTGAAAAATATTTATTTTCACATAGTGATAACATTGTTTGAAAAAAAATCGGACTCAAAAATTTTTGAAAATCAACTGGATTCCATTTTGTCAAAACATTTGTCAGTCAATCAACAACTACGGTCATTGATTGAGGGGGAGAGTGATTTCAAACATTCATATGTTCAAACAATTGGTATCAAAATAAACATGTTACTGTGTCCATATTGTACTTAACAAAGTGGTGAATACATTTTTTGGTGTTATGAGTCAGTGTATGATCTTTCATTATAAATCAAAGATCTTTCAAAATGAAAATTTTTCTTAGTTAAAGATCTCTCAAAATAATCATACATGACTATAACATTCTTAAAATTTCAAAATATGTTCCTTATCAGTTAAGTTTTTAAAAAAGTCACATATTTTCCCCCAAAAGTGTTCTAAATGATTTAAATCAATTGGGATCACAAATCTCAAAGGGTTTGAAATTTTTTATCGGGGGAGAGAATGTGAGTTAAATATGAAATCTGATAAAAGGTGATCGTTTTAACTCAAAGTGCAGGTTCTCTCTAATATGTGCTAAACTCTTTCGTATATCGATGCACATATTAAGGGGGAGCAATTAATTGTTCCTTATCAATAAAAGCTAAAGAAAATGACATCTTTCCCCAAATAGTTGGAATAATACACCAAAAGCTACGAGTTAAACACTGAGTTTTTCAAGTTGATCGGGGGAAAGATTGTGATTTAAATATTAAAGTTGATAAAAGGTTTATTGTTTAATGATTCAAACAAGCACTTCTTCATCTATGTGCTAAATGATTTCTTAATCCAACGCACATGTTGAGGGGGAGCATTTATGAAAGAACAAAACAATTGAGGTACAAAATGCTTTAATATTATATCACAGGTACCTTGATTGATTTTTCTAAATGACTTTCAATTGGTTTCAATGCAGAAAGAACTGTACCACAAGACCGACCATTTTACTTTATGTATTGGAGTTATAAGGATGGTAAGGTTAGGTATTTGTTCCATGATCTCGCCAGAGCCAGAGGGATCTACCCAGGGACAATTCACTAGATAGTGTAGAAGTCCTTATGTATGATGAAAAAAGGAGAAAAGTGAGAATAAGGGAAGAGTGTTGATTGAGATAGAGCTAGGACTGGAACAAACCTAACAAGGTTCTAGTAAGGAAATCTCGGTAAGCACTGAAGGGGTTGAAGAATGAAAAAGAAATGAAAAGTGAAAAGGGTGAAAATAAATAGCCCTCCAATAATTCAACCTTAGGGCAGAAACCGGGTTCAATACATATGATACTGGTGGTTACTAAGGTAACGTCGGTATTGAAGACAAGAAGTCATGGACCAAGTGACGCACTGCACTAAACTTCCCAAGCTACTCAAGTTCTCTTAAAAGAACTTGTTTCATTCTCACGGGGAACCTACATAATCTATCGGCTTTCTCGTAGAGATAGTTGATATTGAAGAAGGAGACCCCCTCCCTAGTCTCCGAATAGGAAACCAAAATGCACTATTGAGTCTAGAGCCAAGAGATCATCACCCTCATTATGACACACAATTCATGAAGACTTGCTGTTTCACACAATGTGGAAATTAAGATTACATATTAAGACTCCTACGCATTATTCTTGTGGTATTTTCAAGAACATCCAAGTGATACTTAAAGAATTCACAATGAAGATGGAAATCCTTCTAGAGCCAACATCAAACAGGCTCTTGGTGGGTGACATCTGAGATTCTTCAAGAGTCAAACTTGTGACAACTGGATAGAAACAATGGGGTGATTCACTTTTGAATCAACCTTGGTCCAGGAAATGGATTGACGAATACTTTTGAAAAACCTTTCGATGTGCTCTACAATTCCTTTCTCATATCACATCGACTGCGCGTTAATTTCTCAAACCAAAAGTATTTATGATTGAAAATTGATCTTTCTCATAAAAACCTTCATGAGTACTGCAAGACTCTTTCTCTTAAGCAATACGCGATTGTTTTTCAAATCAATTTTTCATCAATCAGTGAATCTCAATTCGTTGGTTCACTCACTCCGTGTTGTCTACTTTGGGACGCTCTGGTTTGAGAATGGCTAGATCAAGCTACGAAACCCTGTCAAGGAGATTCTTAGAAATTCTACCTTATCACAAGCAGTATTTATACTGATTAACGGGGAACCGTAGTTCTTGCAACTCTATTTAACGAAAGTGAACAAAGACACTTTCGTGTGTTTTATTGATAACTGTTGTTTGCGGGAACATCAGACGGTTGCAGCTGATCGAAATTGAGAAGTCAATCCATAACCACATGCTCACACATCACACTCATGTTTAAAGAAATCATGATAAGTTCACCTCTATGCTCTTTTGCTCTGATACCATTAAGATATGCTTCCGCTACGCTGATGCAAATATCATGATCCAACAAAGTGTGAGCATGTCGGTCCAAAAGTCACAAACATCACATGAAGGTAATACAGCAAAGGATGAGTCAGAGATTTACTGTGGCTGATGATCTCAAAGAAAGCTCAAAGATCACCAAGTCGTGGATCAGTTAAAGACCTCCATTGAAAGTACAAAGCATGCGAACTTTGAAGAATCAAATATTACGAGCTACAAAGCAAAGAACATGTAATAGATTGCTAGAACTCAAAATGTAATATCCAGTTGTAATTGAGGTGACCTCCCTTAGGGGGAGATTGTTAGGATTTAGTAAATCCATAAG
Source organism: Chrysanthemum seticuspe (assembly GCA_019973895.1). Classification (NCBI taxonomy): domain Eukaryota; kingdom Viridiplantae; phylum Streptophyta; class Magnoliopsida; order Asterales; family Asteraceae; genus Chrysanthemum; species Chrysanthemum seticuspe. The sequence continues at coordinate 231,727,513 of BPTQ01000007.1, read as the reverse complement.
TTAAAGACTCGGTCACCTCAAGTATGTGTAAGCATTGGAAAGTTCGTAGTCTTAGTCGTTTAATTATGTTAAGTAGTTAGTTAAAGTAACACCGTGGAGGACGGACGGGTCTTTACCCACTGTATATATCTGATCCACAGCCCGTAGGTGGCGTTTGTTGTAAAAACTATAAATACCTTCTACCTCCCAAGGTAGAAAGTTAGAGCTTCTCATAATAACACATTACTTTCTCTCACTAGAAGTTCCCATTCTCTTCATCTTTCTCTCTCTAGACTCTCATATATTTGAACCTTGCTATTTGTGTATGTGTGTTTATGATAACCAATATGTTACAAATGGTCCTTTTCTTTTGCTTTTTCAAAGGTTTACATGTGACTAGGGATAAGATCCTATGTTGAGTTGGGCGCCAAGTGTAAGTAAAAGAGAGGGATTTAATTTTTAATCCTCGTTGCGTATACTGTGTTAGCCGTAACATTTTATTAAAAGTGATGGTCATTCACATTTAGGAACTTTGTAACGTGTGTTAGATATAGTGATAGAATAGTCAACGGGCTCGTGGATTGGGCTAAGCTAAATGGCTAAATGTTATGTTAAGCTAGCCTTGTATAAGTTGTCATCCAATCCAAGTCCAATCCAAGCCCATCCCAAAGCCCATTAGGGCATATGTACTTGTAGTATAAATACACCTCAAATGTGTCATTTGAGGTATGTGCTTGAGTGTGTATGTGTGTGTTTTCTTTAAAGTAATACAAGTTTCCTTTCATCTTGTTTTCTCTCTACATACACGAGTCACATCTTAAGTCACCATCTTTCTATCTTTTTTCTTCATCTTTACGCATATAGTTTGTGTTTAACGTGTGTTATACTCATGTGATAAAGGTTGGGTATTGTGATAAGGTTGAGATATTTAAGGTCCTACAATTGGTATCAATCGTCTAACAATGGTTTAGGAGTATTTGTGTTACGTTTGTTTAAAGCTTTACAAAGAAAGTTGTTTTTTTCCTATAAACGTGGGATTTTTTGCTTAAAGTTTTGATTTTTACGTGGTTTTAAGGCTAAAGTTGTAGACTTTATTGATCTTTAAGTGTTTTGGAAGAAGTTTGTGCTAAAGAAATCATTTGGAAACGTGTTTTTGGGTGAAAAGTAGCGTTTTTGCAAAATCTGGGCATTTTTACGCGTAAGAAAACAAGTACTGAAAAGTCAAAACCCTAGTTTTTTACGCATAAGAAGTCAAAACCCTCTTTTCTTACGCGTAAGAAGTGAAATCCTACGCATAAGCATCTGGTGAAGAATCTTCGTGCAACAACAGTTACTCAGTTTTTCCCTCACTTGGATAAGTTTGTGGAACACTTCGACTTGTGGATATCTTTTACACTTGGACGAGTGTAAAGGATTTTGGATTTAAACCTAAGTTTACGCATAAGCATAAATGCTTATGCGTAACACTCTACACATAAGCTACCACTTACGCGTAAGGTTTCTTACTGTTAAGCATTTAAGTTTACGCATAAGCTTACGCTTAAGCCTAAAGGCTAAGCTTAAGATTTTCTCTATGCATAAGGAATCCTACGCATCAGCAGTCTACGCATAAGAATCTTATGCCTAAGCAAATCCTACGCCTAAGCACTCAATTCCTACGCCTAAGAACAAGGTTTACGAGTAAGATCTTAAGCAAAACTTCAAACGGCCATAACTTTTGAACCGTAACTCCGTTTTCAGCGTTCTACATATCAAAACGACCGTGAGAACGAGGAGAATGACACGCCGAATAAGTTTATTTGGGTCAACCTTCAAGTCCTAAAAACGCTCCGAACAGAATTTATTGAGGTTTTTAAGTTTTTAGACCAAATTTTCACTACAACAACCGAGCTTAATCTTCATCAAACACAACTCCTTTATCGTTGAATCGATCCTACATCAACTTTATCATCAAATACCTTCATCAATGGCTACTCAACAAGACATTCATGCAGCCGGTGCTGAAAACCGTCCTCCTATGCTCAAAAAAGGTGGATATCTTCAATGGACAAGTCGTATGCTTCACTACATCAAGACCAAACCTAATGGAAAACTCATGATTCAATCCATTACGAATGGACCCTTCAAGCCTCGACCAGTCCAAAACCCTGTAAATCCTGATGCAACACCTCCCGTCCCACCATCTTTTTGTGTTTAAAATGAATTAGAATACACGGACGAGGATAACAAACAGGTTGAAGCAGATGACATGGCAATACACATTGTCCAACTAGGTTTACCGAGAGACATCTTTGCTGCTGTGGACAGCTGTGAAACTGCTTACGAAATGTGGGAACGTGTTAGGCGGCTTTGTTATGGAACAGAAATTGGTCAACAAGACACGGAGAACAAGCTGATAACTCCATGGGAGAATTTTACATCTACCCCAGGAGAATCCATTAAATCCTACTATGGAAGGTTTTGCACTTTAATAAATGAGCTTATCAGAAACAAGTTGGCACCCAGAACTATCGTGAGTAACATCAAATTTCTCAACAATCTTCCAGAAGAATGGGGAAGATATGTCACTATTGTCAACCAAATAAAGGACTTACATCAGGTGAACTTTGATCAACTCAACGATTTTCTGAAACAAAACCAAGCTGAAGTCAATGAAGTAAGGAAAGAAAGATTGGCAAAGAATCATGATCCCTTGGCACTAATTGCAAAGACTCCAACTCCAATGAACTCACAACAACAAGCTTCATCATCTTCCACTAACAACAACTTGCAGCAATACATTCCACAACCACAAGCTGTTATCCCTCAACAACAATTCTATCCACAATAACAACAAGTCAGTCAACAACAAAAGTATCCACAATACCAGGAACAAGGAATCACTGATCTTGAAACTGAACAAGAACAAGCTTTGTCAACTTCATTTGCTTTTTTGACTAAAGCATTCAGAGGTCGCTATTCCACACCAACTAACAACAACCAAAGGATTTCATCAAATACTCGCAACAGGCAAATTGCACAGCCGGGTGTGAATATGGGTCATCAAGGATAAATGGTTGGAGTTATTAGGAATCAGCAGGGATATGCTACTGGATTTCACATGGGTAATCAGGAGGTTCCATATCAGGGTAATCAGTTGGGTCAGAATGTTGGAAATCAGATGGGGCAGAATGTTGGGAATAGAGCAGTGGGTAATCAGAATGGGAATGTTGCAGCTCCAGTCATTGGGAATTATGGAAATGTGAATCAGGGTAATCAGGTTACGTGTTACAACTATCAAGGAGTGGGTCACATGGCAAGGAATTGTCCTACAAAGCCGAAAAAGAAGGATCTTGCGTATCTTCAGAAAGCTATCATGCTTGTACAAAAGGAACAAGAAGGACTTCAGTTGAGTGCTGAGGAACATGACTTTATAGCTATTATGGATGATTTGGAAGACCGAGAGGACATCAATGCAAACTGCATCTTCATGGCAAATCTTTAGGAAGCTAAGTATGACACTGAGTCTGACGCACCTCCTGTCTATGACGCCAATGCAGTATCTGAGGTACCAATCATTGATCCATGCTATAACAATGTCATATTTGATGTGTTTACTCATGACGAACAGCATTCTGTGACATCCGCACCTACTTATGATACATACCTGGACAATGAGAGTTGTAGCAATACTAACTCTGAAACTCCAGATGTGGATCCTAGTGGAGGCTGTGTGACACAAAATACTAAGACTGATGAGGAAACACGTGCCTTATTTGAAACATTAATCAATAACTGTGGCATTGAAATTGAGAAAGTTAAAAAGGTCAATCGCGATGTTAAGGCCGCGAATGAGAACTTGACCGCTAAGCTTGAAAGGTACAAGGAGAATGCAAAAGCCTTTGAATTTCATAAAACCAAAGAGTCAGAATTAGAAATTGGTTATCGAGATTCCGTTTTAAAAGAACAACAATTGCAAATCAAGTATAACACACTTGATGTGAATTTGAACTTGAAAATAAAATCTTTAAACATGGAAATTTCTGATCTAAATGACCAACTTTCTAAACAAAAAACAATGTTTTCTGATATTGAAAAAGAGAAGAAACAGTTGATTACTGATTTTTCAAAACGAGAAGATTCTCTCCTTGATGAAATTCTTGATAAAGATGATTAAATCAAAAAATTGGAAAATTTGCTTGTTACAACGGGTCATTCAGCTAAATCAACCAATATGCTGATTAATCAAACGAATCCGTATTTTCATACAACACAAAAAATGGCTCTTGGTAACACACCTCCTTGTTTCCTCAAGAAAGCTCAGAAAGAACAGAATGTTTTGAACAATGGAAAAGCATTGCATGAACCCATAATTGTTCGTGATTCTCTTGAAACATTAGAACTATCTGACGAGAGTAGATCAAAAATGAAACAAAAGAATTCGGAAATCAAACCAATCGACTATAACAAATGGAACAAAATTAATGGAATTACTTTTGTTTTACAAAAAGAAAAGTCAAAGTTTTCCATCACACCCAGTGTTTCAAACAAAGAGTCAACACCAGTTTCAAAACCAGTTCCAACTCCTGTAGTTGTCTCACAATCTCTTTCGAAAATCGAACAAATGTCTTCAAACAATCCTTTTAACACAAGTGATGCTAGAAGCATTTTAGATGACGTTAAAACTAGAATTGGGGAACTTCAAGAGACCGTTAAATCTAAAACCAATATTATAACTAATATCTGGTTTTCTAGTTTTGATGATGAAAATAAAAAGTTTTTTGAAACTCAAATTGCCCCTCAGCTGAATAACATCAACTCAAGGGTAATTCATTTTGAACAAGCATTTTTGAAAGAAACAGTTGACTTTGTCAAAGACCATAAATCCCTGGTAAAGAAAGCTAATGAAAGTGTTGAACACATCAAAGTTTTGGAAATTTTAAATGATTCTCTCTTCGAAGATGTTCTGTGTACCGATATTATGTCCATTTTTTTACAAACATATTATATTGAAGATCATGAAAGACTCCAGTCTGAGACCTCCGAAATTGTTTCAAAATATGAAAATGCTCTTGCAAAACTTGAAAAAGAAAATGTCTCATATTTTAAACAACTTGATCGAAAAACTGAGGAATGCAAGTATGACAAACTGTCGTATGAGCGTGCCTATAATGACATGAAAGTGAAAAATGATCTTTTGAGGGCCCAGCTGGAATGTCAAAAAGGAAAGGCTGTGGATACTAAGATTGCAAAACCATTTACTGAGGAGAAAGCAAATGTTCCCAAACCGGTTTTCAAACCAAAAATGTCAATTTCTATGCCTTCTCCAAAAGTCAATGAGAAAAATGATTTGTCAAAACCAGTCACTCCACCTGCCTTGCCTAAGAAAAAAGGAAAAATTGTTGAAAATGAAAAAGCGATTATTGAGAAACCAAAAGTTTTAGCACCTGGCCTTTTTAGGATGAGTACCACTAATGCGTCTGCCTACACATCTAAAACATATGGAACAAACGACATAAGTTTAAACAAGCACTCTAAAGAGACTAGGATAGCCGAAACCACTTCTCTTGATAAAAATATGAATCCTAATGCGTGTGCCTTACCTTCTACAGGACTAGCAAGCACCTCTAGGAGTAGCAGACTAAAGCCTAAGAGCAATACAAGGAACAATAGAGTCTCGCATGCCTCTAAGAGTAGTAGCTTGAATAAAGAGAAGAGAGTAGAAGAACACCCTAGGAATTTACCGCTTTATAATAAGAAAGACATTTCCTCTGAATGTAATGAACCTATGAAACTTGCTAAGTCTAATGAATGTGTTGAATCTCCTTGTTTAACTTGCAAGAAATCTTTAATTAATGTTCAAGATGATTGTGTTTCTAAGAATGTGAATGATAAGCCTGTTAAGAAGAACGTTCCAAAAAGAACTTATGCTAAACGAATAGGAAGACTAGTGGCAAGACTTAGGCTTTACACTACTGATAGGAAGCATAGTGTTTACTTTAGGGATGACATTTGTAAACCCACGGGTAGAACTTTCACACTACAGAATGGAACAATGAGTGACAAACCAGAATACCCAGTAGAAAACTTCTTTGAGTGTGATCAGGATTTTACCTCTAACCCAAAGGAACCAAAATCAAAACGGTTTCCAAAATCTTCTTCTTCTGTTATTGGCAGGTTATCGAAATATGTCTTTGGATCGTCGACTCGGGTTGCTCCAAGCACATGACCGGGAATCTGAAGCTGCTGATCAATTTCGTCTGGAAATTCATGTGAACTGTACGATTTGGAAATGATCATGTAGCAGCTATTATGGGTTATGGAGATCTACCTTTTGGAAATTATTTGATCACTCAGGTTTACTATGTCAAAGGGTTGGGACACAATTTGTTTTTAGTCGGGCAGTTTTGTGATGTAGATTTAGAGGTTGCTTTTAGGAAAAATGCTTGCTTCGTTAGAAACTTGGATGGCACTGATCTCTTAACTGGGGATCGTGATACAAACTTGTATGCTATCGACATAAACCAAATGGCCTCTTCATCACCAATATGTCTTATGACACAAGCACCTGGAACAAAGTCCTGGTTGTGGCACAGACGATTATCCCATCTCAATTTCGACACCATCAACAAACTTGCCAAAGACAACATCGTCAACGGACTTCCAAAGTTCAAATACACCAAGGATCACCTATGTCCATCATGCGAACAAGGAAAAAGCAAAAGAGCATCATATAAACCCAAACCCGTACCTAGTTCGGAAGCAAGGTTGCATATGTTGCACATGGACTTATGTGGCCCAATGAGAGTTGAAAGCATTAATGGGAAAAAGTATATTCTTGTCATTGTTGATGATTATTCAAGATATACATGGATTAAGTTTCTGAGATCAAAAGACGAAGCACCAGGCATCATCATCACCTTTCTGAAGCGTATTCAAGTACTTATTCAAGCTCCAGTAAGGGTAGTAAGAACAGACAACGGCACAGAATTCACAAATCAGGAGTTAAAAACGTATTTTGAAGATGTTGGAATCACACATCAGACATCAGTTGTTAGAACTCCACAGCAGAATGGGGTAGTTGAAAGAAAAAATCAAACTCTTGTGGAAGTTGCTCGCACAATGCTAATTTATTCTAGTGCACCGTTATTTCTATGGGCTGATGCTGTTGCCACTGCTTGTTTCACTCAGAACCGATCCCTAATCCATCCAAGATTCAATAAAACCCCATATGAGCTAGCGAACAACATAAAACCTGATATCTCTTACCTTCACGTATTTGGCGCTTTGTGCTATCCAACGAACGACAGAGAAGATCTAGGAAAACTGAAAGCTAAAGGTGATATTGGAATCTTCATTGGATACTCAGAAAACTCGAGGGCATTCAGGGTGTATAACAGAAGAACTAGGAAGATAATGGAGACGATGAATGTGAATTTTGACGAACTTTCACACATGGCTTCTAAGAGACTCGTTCTAGAACCCGCACCAAACCCGCAGACTTCTGGACACATCAGTTCAGGACTCGTACAACAAAGAGCTCCATCAACTATTGCTGGCACTCATCATGAACATGAATGGGAGAATTTCTTTAAGTTAATGTTTGATGAATACTATGGTGGAACCTCGACAAATGCATCAAACCAACATTCCGCTGCACCCGCTCAACATCATCTACCACCACCAACAGAAGATGCATCTACAACGGTCGAAACCAATGCACCAACTCCATCAACTCCAATTCTTCAAATAGTTTTACCAGCAGTTGATGAGCAAAACCAAAACATATCATTTCAAGAAGAACCTACTCAAAACCAGAACGATGCAACGTTAGATGAAGACTTATTTGAAAACCCGTTTGCTAAGGAATCAGCTGAATCATCTTCAAGCTTACGAGATCTATCTAACTCGCATACGTTTAACCAACGGTATCCTTCTACTCTGAAGTGGACAAAAGACCATCCAATTGAACAAGTTATTGGTGAACCTTCATGGCCAATTCAGACGAGACGCCAACTTGCCACCGATTGCGACTTGTGCATTTACATTTGCTCAATTAGCAACATTGAACCAAAGAACATTCGGGAGGCAATGGCAAACAATGCATGGATAGAAGCAATGCAGGAGGAACTTCTCCAATACCGTCTACATGACTCTTGGGATTTGGTTCCAAGACCAATTGACATTAGCGTCATTGATTTCAAATGGTTATGGAAAAACAAAAGGGATGAAGAAATGACTGTAATTCGCAATAAAGCTCGTCTTGTGGCCAAAGGATACAGACAGGAAGAAGGAATAGACTTTGAAGAGTCATTCGCGCCAGTAGCCAGACTTGAAGCAGTCAGGATATTCTTAGCCTATGCAGCTCACAAAAACATCACGGTTTATCAGATGGACATTAAGACCGCGTTCTTGAATGGAACTCTGAAAGAAGAAGTGTACGTGAGTCAGCCAGAAGGCTTCATAGACATGGAACATCCAGACTACGTCTACAAACTCAAAAAGGCAATCTATGGCTTGAAACAAGCTCCGAGAGCATGGTATGACGAACGGTCCTCTTTCCTTATCCTAAACAATTTCACCAAAGGAACTGTTGATCCTACCTTGTTTACACAAAAATGCAAAAATGACATTTTGATTGTTTAGATTTACGTGCACGACATCATTTTTGGGTCCACTAATCCGAATCTTTCAAAACATTTTGAAAATCTCATGAAAAGCAAATTTGAAATGTCCATGATGGGGGAACTAAAAAAATTTCTTGGTTTACAAATACATCAATCCCCACGTGGAATTTTTATCAATCAAGCTAAATATACAACTGAGATTTTGAAAAATCATGGTATGGATAATTGTGATTCGGTCGGTACACCAATGGTAACTTCACCAAAAATTGGAGCCGATTTATTTGGGAAACCTATCGATCCGAAGAAATATCGGAGCATGATTGGTTCTCTCATGTACCTCACTGCTAGTCGACCCGATATTCATTTTGTTGTTTGCTTATTAGCACGGTTTCAGGCAAAGCCTACCGAAATGCACCTCAAAGAGGTTAAAAGGATCTTTCGGTACCTGAAGACTTCCATTCACATGGGACTTTGGTATCCAAAGGAATCCGGATTTGATCTAATTGCCTTTTCAGATGCGGACCACGCAGGTGATCAAGTTACAGCAAAAAGTACATCAGGAGGAGCACAATTTTTAGGTGAAAAGTTAGTCAGCTGGTCTTCAAAGAAACAAGATTGCACTGCACTTTCAACCGCTGAAGCTGAGTATGTGTCTCTATCTACGTGTTGTGCTCAAGTTCTATGGATGAGAACACAACTAACAGATTATGGCTTTACTTTCGATAAAATACCTATGTATCGTGACTCGAAAAGTGCCATAGCCATCTCATGCAATCCTGTTCATCACTCAAAGACCAAGCATATAAGAGTACGCTACCACTTCATAAAAGAACACGTGGAAGAAGGTACTGTTGAATTATTCTTCGTGAAGACAGATTACCAACTCGCCGATCTATTTACTAAAGCCCTTCCAAAAGAACGGTTTAACGATTTGGTTCGACGAATTGGAATGCGAAGCCTAACCCCTGAGGAGTTAGAACGTCTTCTCGAATCTTCTTGAAAAGATTTTCCAAAACGCTTCGTTGTAAATATTTTTGAAAAACAAAATACAAAATTTGAAAAACCAACAAAATCAAAATATAAAAATAGAAAATCTTTCAAAAATACAAAAACAATATAAAATCAAAAATCCAAAAATATTCTTCTCACGACATGTCTCTCGTATAATCGATATTATGTACGTTTCTAGAAATGTCATTCAACAATGATACGGAAATGTACAGATGCTTGAACGAGAGTTCTTTAAATGTTTTCTAAAACATGTCGTTTCTCAAAAAAATTCTTCAAAAAAATGGCTTTTGTATACTTCAGTACGAAACCCGGACAAAAATGATGACTTTTGATTATTTCAAATCAAAACTCGTGTTTTTAAAGAAAAAATCTAGTGTACGCTTCAGTGCACTACACTTAAAACTGGTGAGAAATCATCATCATCTTGAGCACCTTTTTCAAGATTGTTCAAAAAGATTTTTCAAAATATTTTGTGCTCAAGATAACTCCCTCTAAAACCCTTTAATTGATTACGCTTTATTAAAGGGGAGTATAAAATAAAAATGTTCCAAATTCATGATTAAATCAAATCCGTTTGTCTCCCCAAAAGATTCTAAAAAACGTTGTTTAATCCGTTGATATAAAAAATATCACAAATATGCTATTTTTGAGGGGGAGAAGACGTGATTAAAATGTGATCAAAAATTTTTAATGATCGGTGTTTGAATCTCAAAAGAGCTCGACTCAGTCGGAACCAATGAATTGACGAGTAATCAAATGTACCATCTCGAGAAACTCCTAATAGACATGAACTTACATGGGTCTAACCTCCTTTTCAAGGAGTGTTTACAACTTCAAGGTAGTTATTAGAGCTAGTTGTCACCTAAAAACTGACAATGAAACTCTTTAACTAAGCTACGTAACCGTGTCTCATGGGGAATTGTCTATCATGAGCAGACCAATTCAAAAAGTGGGAACTCTACCCTCTATGTGCAGATTTAAGTTAAAACAATATAAGCACATGTGAAGGGGGAGTGTTTCTGAAAATATAAAACTCTCAAGGTGTTAACAAAATGTTTTGATAATCATAAACACTTTGACAGATTTTCAAGAAAAATGGTTTTATGGCAACATAGGATAGTCATGGAGTTATAAGGTGACTAAGGATAGGAAATGCGTCCTATGATCCGCCAGAGCCGGAGGGATCTACCCAAGGACATCACAAATAGCCCTCCATAATTAACCATAGGGCAGAAACCGGGTTCAATTCATATGCTACTGGTTGTCACAAAGATGACACTGGTATTGAAGACAAAGACGTCATGGATCCTGTGACGCACTGCACTAAAACCTTCTTGCCACTCAATTCCTCTTAAAAGGGATTTGTTTCATTCTCATTGGGAACCCTACATAATCTATCGACTTTCTCTTAGAGATCGTTGGTATTGAAGAAGGAGACCCTCTCCCTAGTCTCCGCTCAGGAAAACCAAAATGCACTATTGAGTCTAGAGTCACCAGATTCATCAAAAGATCTCATAGGAACACTTGACATGACATCGCTTGTTGTTCATCAATAAGAACACAAGTGATACATTCTAGAGTCCTACGCAGATCTTAGCAATCTGCCAGAACATTTATGAGAAGTTTCACATCTGTGATCTTCAATGATTGAATGGAAACTCCTGCCAGGGTTAACATCAAGCAGCCCTGCCAGCAGGTCACTTCGGTAACTCCCCGTGGATTACGGTTAGTGTGTCTCAAACGGTCTACAGTCGTGGGGTGATGCTTCGGTGTACCTCAGCGACTCACCTGAACTGTAGGTGTACTTCGGTACATCGCGTTATCTCACTTGTGGGACTCCAGTTCAGGAACGGCCTTTGTGAGAATTAGAGACGTGTTTTCACACTATGCTATTAACACACTCGAAGTTCAAACTTGTAAGTGTTGGATTACTTTTAACCCATGTTTTATGTTTTCTTCTTATGGATGCTTGCGGGAGGAAGAGATCGTGCAGATTCTCCACATGCTCATACCAACAACACATGAAAGTTCTCATCAAAATCAAAGGCAACAAAAGGTTAAAGATGATTCTTCGTCAATGTCAAAGAATCTACAAAGTTTAAAGACTCGAGGACTGCATCATTGGTAACCAAAAGACAAATAGAAGTGTGAGCATGGTGGAGAAAGGCATGGAGACTCCTAACCAACGAAGTTGACAAACGGAAGAATACCACATTAACTGATCACAAAGCATGAAGGAACGAAAATTAAGACTATTCTATATCTACACACAAAGTTCAAGCTCAAGTAAAGTAAAGACCTATTCAAGTGGATCATCTTTTGAATGACCACCCCTTAGGGGGAGATTGTTAGCTGTAACATTTTATTAAAAGTGATGGTCATTTACATTTAGGAACTTTGTAACATGTGTTAGATATAGTGATAGAATAGGCAACGGGCTCGTGGATTAGGCTAAGCTAAATGGCTAAATGTTATGTTAAGCTAGCCTTGTATAAGTTGCCATCCAATCCAAGTCCAATCCAAGCCCATCCCAAAGCCCATTAGGGCATATGTACTTGTAGTATAAATACACCTCAAATGTGTCATTTGAGGTGTGTGCTTGAGTGTGTATGTGTGTGTTTTCTTTCAAGTAATACAAGTTTTCTTTCATCTTGTTTTCTCTCTACATACACGAGTCACATCTTAAGTCACCATCTTTCTATCTTTTTTCTTCATCTTTACGCATATAGTTTGTGTTTAACGTGTGTTATACTCGTGTGATAAAGGTTGGGTATTGTGATAAGGTTGAGATATTTAAGGTCCTACATACTGTGTCCCGTTTGAGCTTAAAACGTAGTCGGTGATGTTCCAGTTTGGCGGTTTTAAGCAAAAAATGTGTGAAATACATTTTTGTGGTCCTTTTTATAAAAATAATATAAAAAAATATTATTGACTCAGAAAAATAATTATTGGACATAAACCATTACTAATGTAGTGTCAGTACGCGTGCGAGGTTGTTTTTAGGAAAAGCGAGATAATTTCTCGTTTTGAGTTTTAACCATTAGTAAATGTCAGAAAATAAATAATTTATGTTTTTTTTTTGATAAAAATAATAGTCTAAACATTACCGGTATTTGATTACTGTAATTTTTTTATTTACACTATTTAACCCAACGGTTAACATAAGAGTAATAAAGTATTTGTTCATGATAAATAGTTTTTAAGTTTTATAAACAAGTATTGCCCTGAAAATGCCAGTTGCTACATGATTTTTCAAGACTACATGTTAAAACAAATATTCCTGGATCATCTAAATTTTCGGGTAACTTATTTGGAATAAATGCGGATCCATTCTTTCCTATCTTAACTCCTTCCATATATTTATCTAAAAGAGCGATATAATAGGGAGCATGAGTAAAGCTATCAAGAACCAGATGTTCGAGGTAAAGCTTTTTAAATTCATCGTCAAGAGTTGTTTCGGGTTCTTGATTATTTGATGTTTACACAATTTGTTTGAACGACACTTCACTTGGTAGATTTTCCATGTGTTTTTGGTCTTTTGAACAATTGAGTTTGTTTAAAACATGTTTAATTGTATTCACCGAGTGAAAATAATTTGAAGGGCATGGATATGCAATTTTTTGAAAATTAACGCTTAGTTTCGTGTTCTTGACAGTGTCACTTGGGAGTGCTCCCATTACGTGATCATTGAGAACCTTCAAGAGAGCATCAATTTTATTTGTCATCTCGCTTTGTTGTTGTTTAAAATCGGCTTCAAACTTCGATAAACGAGCTTCTTGATATGACATAAAATAAGACACTAATCCTTTATAATTATTGGAATTATTGGAGAATTGAGGATTATTGTTGAAGGCACGGTTCGAGGATGAACCGTTTGTTTGAAAACGATTAGGTGCGTTTGAAAATTTGTTTTGAAACGAATTTTGATTTTGTGTCCACATAAAGTTTGGGTGATTTTTCCAAGAGAGATTACATGAATCGCCAAAAGTGTTTTGCTGGAGTTTGAAAGTCAACCACTTACCTCTTGCTTCGTCGGTACGCGAGGATGCATAATCAGCAAAAGCTTGCTCGTGATTTTCCATGCAATCACGAGTGTCATGGGGACCACTACACAATTCACATGAAAAAGTGATTTTGTTCACTTGATGTGAAGGTTTAGGAGATTCATAGGAACTTATCAATATTTCACTTGATCTTCTAGTTCAATGATCCTACCACCAAGAATGCTCGAGACATTGGAAGGCAAGGATATTGCCTTGACCGTTGTGCTTGTAAGTTCATAAGGATAATTCCAACTTTCATTGTCATAGAGGGCGAGATCCTCTATAATGTCCCACGAGTCTTTCGCATTTTTGTCACGAAGCTTACCACCGCCGCATGGTCAATGGCTTGCTTTGTAGAGTAGTTGACAAGATCATAGAAAATTGGACAAGGAGCCAAAGATCAATGGATGAGGGAATTTTTGGAGTAAGTCCTTGAAACGAGTTCACACATCATAAATACTTTCACCTTGATGTTGTTGGAACATCAAAATTTAATTCCTTAGCTTGGTAATTCTTTCCAGTGGGAAAATTGTATGAGGAAACGAGAAGTAAGATCATCCCAAGTTGAGTGGATCCCGCGAGTAGACACTCAAGCCAATTACTATCTTGATCACGTAGAGAGAATTGGGAGAGACCCAATCGCGTTGTCTCCTTGGTGGCACTGTTAAGGTCAATGGAATCGACGATTTTAAGGAAAGTCCTTAAGGTGTTCATTTGAATCTTCAAAACAAATTCCATGAAATGCACATCCATTTTGCACCATCCAAATGGTTTCGGATCATAAAGTAGACACATTGGCTTCACATGGACGCTTAATGGTGTTTCGATAGCCCTTGTGGCTAGGTTTGGAATACTCACCAAGAGTACGGGCTCTAGGTGGATTTGGTAGGTTTTGTGGGTCGGGTTAGTTAAACGAAATATCATTCACCATGATGGTAAATGACAAGATTACGAACAATAGAAACAAAGAAATGATAGACTACGAGAAAACTACAAAATAAAAAGAAAATATCACTTGATAGGAATCTAGTGAGTAGATATAAACGAGATAGAAATCGAAACGTAGACTTTAAACCAAACTGTTTTGGAGCATTCTTAGGAGAATATCCAATTAGATCGAAACATCACTCAATAGTATTACCAACTTTACCAGATTTTTTACAAGTCAAATTTGGATTATGTCCTTTATTAAAACCAGTAATTATAGTCCTCTTAAAATCAGTTCCTATATTATCAAAACCTCTTCACATATTATTACCTTTGGTTTATTAGACACAATAGAAAAAGTCTCTTTGTCTTCAGGTAAAGTTCTCTAGATAAAAGATTACTCCTAATAGGTTGATAAACATCATTTAATCCCATAAAAATTGCATAAGTTTTATTAATTGATTATGTTTCAAAACATCAGTTCTAGCAGCACGGGTACACTTAGGAAATTTAGTCAGAATATCAAATTCTCATTAAAGAACGTTCAGTTTATAATAATATTATGGTGCAAATAATTCACCCAGTTTAAACATATTTATCTTTTGCATCAAATTAGGTACCACATACCTACCTAGCTTACCATAAGTTTTCTTAAGCTCAACCCGTACTTCAGCAGCATTATCAGAAAATTTTGACAAAGGAACAGATCCTTAGAAATAGAATTCAACAACCAAGAAAGAACAATAGCATTACATCTTTCCCATTGTTGGGTTAAAGGAACACTAGATTCATAAGTAGCTTTTAAACAAGTACTATCAATAAAACCAGTTTTATTTCTAGTATGAATAGCTAATTTCATTGAAGTAGCACAGACTTTATAATTTTTAGACCCAGTTAATTTCACAAAAATTATAGTATAGGTATTAGTATCATTAGCATACAATGGATTACCCAAATCTAAATTATTAATCAAAACAGTAGAAGATTTACCAGTCATGATTAAGCATAAACAAAGAGCATATCAAGAATTAAGTAGAAACAAAGAACATATATAGAAGACAAAGATAAATATCAAGAAACAACAGAAAAAATATATAAGCAATTAATAAACAACAAATAATCAAATAGAATAAACAATAAACTACACATACGCCCAAATTCGACGAACACATTGTTTAAAATAGGAATTAACCAGAGTAGAATTCCTTGCCTCTCTATGGAGGTAGGTCAAGTATAGTCAACCAGTGGCGGAGCCAGAAAATATAGTTAGAGCAACATAAGAGTAACTGAATTGCCATGCAATGATATGTTTATTTAGTAAAAATGGGTTGGGTCGTATTTAGTTTTAGGCAAAAAACCATTATTTAGATCATAACACTACCAACTCTTAATGTTTATAAAATAATACCAATTTAAAGATGTAATTTTCTACTCAAAAAACTACTTTTTATCATCGTTGATCAAAAATAAACACCTAACATGCATATATTCAATTTTTGCATCAAAAACCTTATCACAATTTTTGCTAGAGTGTAACATCCCACCTACTCATACCACAATATTGCCTGCTTTGTCCGCAGGCTCATGGCTTTGTTTTTGTACCCTCATGTCAAGACTTCCTAGCAGGTCACCCAAGCCAGTACTACTCTCACATGAGCACACTTAACTGCCAGTTCCTAAGAACTTCACCCGCAGTAGAACACAAAACGCGTTGTGTCATTGTAAGGCGAATGTTATCTTTGAACCCACCATCTCTCCAGGCCACAGCCAATGTGGGATTTGCCTAAGGTGTGACAATCACCCCCGTTAGGGACTCAACGTCCTCGATGAGGTTTGCCCCACCATCCCGAACGGCTCAGGAGTGGCTCTAATAGCACTTGTAACATCCCGCCTACTCAGACCACAATATTGTCCGTTTTGCCACAAGCTCACGGCTTTTCTTTTATGGCCCTCATGTGAAGACTTCCCAGCAGGTCACCCAAGCGAGTACTATTCTCACATGAGCACGCTTAACTGCCAGTTCCTAAGAAATCCACCCGCAGTAGACCACAAAACGCGTTGTTTTATTGTAAGGCGAATGTTATCTTATAAACCCAGCATCTCTCCAGGCCACAGCCGATGTGAGATTTTCCTAGGGTGTTATAGGAGCCAAACTGAAACTCAAGACTAGAAATGTTAATTAAGCAAACTATTTATGATCAACTAATGCATAATTTTGTCACGTATAGTTAAGTCGGTACTAGTCAAGGAAAATAAAATTAATAAGGCTGATACACTCACTTTATCTATAAAATACTTTGTTTCAAGTTTTATCAGTGAACTAACAATAAAATAACATAGACTTCAAGAAATTGGACTCTTTTTAGCGGACAGTAGAGGATACAATAGAATTCAAGGTGAAGGCACACCATATTCTTTCCGTTAGTTTGCATATAAAAAATTAAAACTTACATTGCATGCCTGTAAGTAATAGAAGGCACTGCCCCCCACTCTTAAACAATTGGCTCCGCCCTTGTAGTCAACCCTTTTGCAGCCACACAAATCAAGTATAGTTAAATTTAAAAGAAGATGATTCCTTAAAATGCAATAAAGTATATAACAGCGCAACAAACGAAGGTCGCAATTAACAAGAACAACCAGCAAAATAAAAAAAACCCAAATCATGAAATTAGGGTTTCACGATCCAAACCTTAAAAATATAAATAACCAATTTCCACCGTAGATCTAACAGGTCTAACCACAAAATGACCAGATCGAAAAACTCCAAAACCAATAAAATCGATAATAACCCAAACAGAACAAGATCCAACTGAAATCGTTGAATCTAAACTAAAACCAACAAAGAATACAAAAAAATCCCTAACATTTGACAAAGATTATCATAAACCTTAAAAATCAAATTGATACTAGATCAAACCATAAGCTCTGATACTATGTTCAAATTAGAAACATGTATCAATGAGAAAATTTTGAGATCAATTAAGATTAGTCGCCAAGATTAGAGAGAAAATATCAAATTGTGTGTGAAAGAGAGATGAATGAATGACTGCACCACCAACCCTAGGAGCTTATATAGCCCAAAGTTGCATATAACCACGAGCATTTACACGATAGACAAGAACATTCTCTGATATATATAGACTCGTTACCTAACTGACAAATTTAGTCCTTGTAATTTTATACCCAAATACAAGATAAGTTTGACGATTTTATATATAGCCAACTAACTAGCATCAACAACTACATAATTTCAACAAAATGAGAGCAATTTCAGTTAATTGTTTAAATAGAGTATTGTGAAACGGGTCTCGATTGGTTACATAGAACAATGGTAATACTAATAACGAGGAAAACAAGGTTCGCATTTTACTACAGGTATAAGTGACAAACACATCATGTGTCATATGGTTGAAATTTAATATGAAAACTTTGTTGATAAAGTCTTAAAAGCTAAATATCCAAACATTCAATTATCTTTGAGTAAAAGTTAAACAAATATGATATTCTTTTGTTATAAGAAAATAATATATGGCAAAGTGTGATTAACAACTAATATGTTTTTCAATATTAACTTTTAGGAAAAATATTGTCTAATAGTAACGAAGTTTGATGATTGTTTCAATTAAGTCATTCAAACTTTAAATTAACTGCAAAAACCATCCAAGTTTCAATACGGCTTCATTATTGTGTAAATGTTCAATAAAACTATGTTTAAGATATTCATATATGCATTATTTTGTTGTACCTTTTTAATAAATAAGGCAAATTATTGAAAAAAGTATCATACTTGCCACCATTTCCTTTTGTGGGTAGCAAACAAATTTTTTTTCTTTTGTGGGCACTCTTCTTTCTAATTCATCAATTTTAGGGTACTGTGTGACATTTTTGCCCTTTGGGGAAAAAAAATTCTATTAGCTAAGAGGGGCAAAAATGTCCAAAAATTTCGCAAAATACCTTAAAAGGATAAATTTGAAAGAAAAGTACCATCAAAAGCAAAAAAATTTGTTCGCTACCCACAAAAGGAAATGATGGCAAGTATGATACTTTTTTCAATCATTTGCCCTAATAAATACCCACCCCTGAATTTCGCTAATCTCAACCAACTTATTGTACAACCAAGTTATGCATACATGAGTGACTAAATCAGAACAAAGTTCAAAGTTGATTACTATTTATGATCAAAAGAAAGTTTGAGTGACTAAATCGGAACAAAGTTCAAAGTTTATTACTATTTTATGATCAAAAGAAAGTTTGAGTGACTAAATTGGAATAAAGTTCAAAGTCGGTTATTATTTCATGACAACTATTATTTCAGGGGATTTTACATTGTCTTTTTTTCTTATACTTTTATGCTTTATATTCATGAAGAAAATACAATAAGGTTAAGTGTCTATTCATTTAAATCATCTTAAATATCATAAAATGTGATTCATATTAATCGCAATATAAAAATTATGTTGACATACTCTTAAAAAGTAAATATACAATTATCTTTGAGTTAAATTTAAATAAATATAATACTTTCATTTTGTTTTTGTTCTTCATAAATAATAGATGGTAAAATTTGTGAACTAAAAATTTAATACTTCAAACAACTCATATTTAACATTGTGTTCTTGAGTTTTTTATTAGAGAAAAGAAAGTGAACTGGTAGAAAAGAAAAGTAATGATAGTGGTAATTGAATAAAAAAATGTGTTCTTGAAAAATATAGGGTTAATAGAAAAAATTGTTACTAAAGTTTTCTAAAATGTTTACCTAAGTTACTAAAGTTTCAAACGTTACAGATAGGTTAGTCAAGTTTGGTAACCGGTTATATAAGTTACCCTCTATGTTTTAACCCTTTGATACCGGTAATATTACCTACGTGGCATTTTTATTTTTTATTTATTTTCAATAAAACAAATAAAAGGGTTGACATGCCCCAACACTTTTCCATTTTATTTTACCCGCCCCAAAACGCACTTTTCCCCCGATTCCCCTTTTCGATTTCTAGATCCCTCAAAAACAACAATCCCAAATTAATTTAATCAAGTGTGTTTAGGATTTTCGTCTCCCCTAAAACGGTAACTTTTTGTCGTTAATTATTATTTTTCTTACTTTTCCAGTCATTTTTTAATGTTAACAAATAATTATGGTTTTGTAAATTTAGGGTTGTTATAAAATTAACATTCTTTCTTGTTTGATATTGTTTCAGATGGCATTGGAATCTCAATCTTCCACTTTTTTGATAAAGTATCATCGGGGTGGTGTGTTTGTAAGAGATCCTCTTTCATATGACTATGAAATACTCTTTGAAATACCTAATGTTGGTCTTGTTTCATTAGATTTTGCTGGTTTTATAAAACTATTGGAAACTGAATGCACAATTTCTGTGAAGTCTCTTTTTTATTTGGTGCATGGCTTAGATTTATAGGTAGGATTGAAAGCATTAAAAAGTGATACTGACTTAGATGCTTGTGTCCAATGTGGTGTTAATAATGACCATGTGTTTCATATATATGCCTCACATTCTGAGTTTGAACTAAATCCCAGCGTAGGAGGAAATGGTGACCCTTTTTCTGATAATGAAAGTTATTTAGAGGATCCTGATTATAATGTCTATGATTACTCTAGTGAGACTGAAAGTGATATTGCATCAGTTGACCATCTGTTTGATGGTGAGGAAGAAATCTTAGATTTTAGGACTAAGAAAAGAGCCCCTGCAGCTAAGAAAAAAGCTTCTAAGATGTTTGATGAGAATCTTTTGACAAGTGTTTTCAATGGGTTGCCTAGAGATGATTTTATTGAAAAAGATGTGCATGTTGACCCTAAAGATGATGAAGATAAGTGTGGTGATCATTGACCTATCCATGATCCTAATATCAAATGGAATTCCATGAGACCACAGTTAGGTGAAAGGTATGAGGGTCCTAACTAACTAAAAAGAGCATTGGCTTTCTATGCATTGGCACATGGTTATAAGTTATACTATTAACTTAACAACCCTAGGAGGCTACTGGCTAAATGTTCAAGAGATAGTAAAAAAATAATTGTTCATTCAGGTGGTGGGCATCTTGGATGCAAAAAGAAAAATCATTTCAAATCAAAATACTGAAAGATGAGCATGTGTGTTCTAGAACATATGAGTATAGCACATTGATTACAAGTAATTGGATTGCAAGGAATTATGCTAAAAAGATCATCATTAATCATGCTATAACAATTAGGGAAATTGTTGCTTTAGTACTTAAAATATACAAATGCAAAGTGAGTATTAGTCAAGCTAGAAGGGGAAAAATTAAGGCTTTAAAGAAATATGAGACATGTTTAGAAGATCATTATGGAATGTTTAGTCTTATGCTACTGAGATTCTTAGTTCAAATGAGGGATCAACTTGTAAGCTTGTTGTTACCACAATGTCTGATGGAAAGAATTATTTTAGTTTTTTTTATGTATGCTTTAAAGCACTCAAAGATGGATGGTTAGAAGGATGTAGGAGAGTAATTGGTCTTGATGTATTTTTTCTTAAAACAATATGCAAGAGAGAGTTGTTATCAGCTGTAGGTAGAGATGGCAATCAAATATATCCAATTCCCTGGGATGTGGTAAGTGTGGAGAACAAGGAGAACTGGAGTTGGTTTATGCAATTTCTAGTTGATGACTTAGGAATGGTAGCTGGTGAAGGTCTAACAATCACATCAAACCAGCACAAGGTATATTCCTTCTCATTTGATAACTAACAGTTCATGCATTCTCTTCTATATGTTACTTTTATAATTATTAATTTTTTTAGGGAATTGTTGAAGCTGCAAAAGATGTGATGCCTTTAGCTGAGCATAGACAATGTGCAAGGCACATATATGCTAACTTCAGGAAAAATTTCAGTGGTATTCAGTTTACGAATCTGTTTTGGAAAGCTGCTAAAGCAACATACCCTGCTAAGTTTGAGGAAGTGATGCAGCAAATCAGACAATCAGCAAAGAATCTTACAAACATCTAATGGAAAGAAATCCAGAAAGCTGGAATAGAGCTTATTAAAAAAATAGACGGGTTTTGTGATGCAGTAGAAAATGGAATAAGTGAGTGATTTGATTCACTGATAGTTGAGGAAAGAAGAAAACCAATAACCAATATCTTGTCATAAAAAAAAGGGCAAACTAATCATTGTAAGATTTGTAAAGAAACTGGTCACAATCAAAAAAGTTGTCATAAAAAAGAGCCACGGTCTGCTCCAAGTGTTAGGTCTTCAAAGGGTGCAAAGAAGAGTGGGTTTGCACAATCACCTTCTACACCTAACATTGGGTCTGCCCAATCACCTTCTACACCTAATGTTGGGTCTGCACAAACACCATCTACACCTACACTTGGGTCTGCACAAACACCATTTACAGCTACACTTGGGGAAGATGAAGCAATTGAATACCTGTTATTCGGTCTGCACTAGTGGAGATTTCAACACCAACAGTTGGATTTGAGATGACTCCACCAGAGATGACAAAAATGACTAAAAGTCCAGTTAGGATGAGGGGTGGTAGTGTGAGAATGAGAGGAGCTGGTGTGAGGATAAGGGGTGGTGGTGTTAATGTGAGGGGTGGTAGGGAAGGAACTGAAGCTAAAAGTAGCACTAGGCTTAGAACAATAAATGGTAAAATTGTTAGATGTAGAGCAAAAAGAGATGGATCAAGATCTAATAGGTATCATGGTGGAATCAAACCAATAGGATTTGTTGTTTCTTGGGATTCAATTGATGGAGAATCTATGTTAGGAGTAAGTAACTCTTTTGCATTTCTTTATGTTAACTGTTTTTGTATTTGATTATGTTATATCTTTTGCGATTGTTGTATTTAACTCTTTTCCATTTGCAGAATACTATGGGTATACCTGTTCCAGCATGGCCTCTAGGAATCACACCAGAAGGTTGCATGATTCATGCTGAAGCACCTGAAAATGAACCAGCTGTTGAACAAGAGCCAATGTAGGAACCATTGAGCAGAATACTTGCTCAATATTAGTTTCAAAAAGCTAAGGAAAGGAAAAAAGCGAACAATACTTTAAGGATCAAGCAGTTCTCAAACAAAAGCAGTTCAAGAAAGCACAAGAAAGGAGAAAGTGAGCAACAGTCCAAGGAACAAGTCTTGCAGCAAGACAAGAAGTGCACCACCAGTGTTCAACAGTCCAAGGAGGGAATCAGAGAGGATTAAGCAAGAAGTTCAACAGGCCACCATCACCTAGACTAGGGTTAACTGAAGATGATGTTATTTCAGTTGAGTAAACTTGACAGCTAAACTAAGGGTATATGGCTAGCCACTTGTGAGGCTATTTTGTACATCTGCCATATGCAAACAATTGGTAACCTTTGTAGGATTGATACAACTTATCTAATTTGCAGTATAACTCCATACTTTTTTAATGTAAAACTTGGTATCACTGCACTACTACTTGGTAACCTTTGTAGACTTGATATTGTGATCTAAATGCATTATGTCTAGTTTATAAATGCAGTATGTATATTTTGCACATCATATGTAAGCTACATCTGTATGACTGCACTACTACTTTATTTTGCACATCAGTCTTTATAACTTTGTCTGTATAATACTTTATAAATGCAATATGTATATTTTGCACATCATATGTAAGCTAATTCATTTCATTACATCATTAAAACACTTTCATTACAACTGATACAAAAGATAACTTAATAAGCCATACTACATTACTAACAGATACAAACCTTACCAAAATATAACTAAATTACAATCAAAAAATCTAATCCCTACATCATCACCTAAAGAAACCTAAGAAGAAACATCACAACAATGAACACAATCAAAACCCTATTATAGAATGCAGTTCTAGATTTTTGATTGTTAAGTTGAACAATTTGAGCTTCTTGGTATATGTAAAAACATATACCTTTTCTTTAATAAAAATGACCCAAATAAACCGGAAATCAGACATTAATGCTTAACATTTGTGTATTTTTTGAGTTTTTGCATGTGCAGGTATGGATATCTCAAAACAGACAAAAGAAAGACAAAACAGAAGAAAACCGAGCACGAGAATGAAGAGAGTGCAAAACTGAAGCCAGGGAATCAGTTGAATCAGTCTTACGGGTGTTGAATGCTCAAAAGTTCAATTTACGGAGTTTTGGATCATGCTTGGCCAAATTACCAAACCAACCCTCACCTTTACCATATTCACACATTAAACCCTCAACTATCCCATAATTACACAAAATACCTTCATACCCATCATTAGCCACATTATTACTTTAACCCCTCACATTTATACAAATCACATCCTTGGTCCTTATAAATTCACAAAGTGGCAAATATGGTCCTTATGGTTAACTTGTGTGAAAACCGGATACAAAAGAATAAAACCAAACCCATTCCCCAAATAATACTACCCGGTCAAACACCCCAACTCGGTCAACCCTTGTAAAATACCCCACGGTCAAACAAAAATATCCCCTTCCCCGCCTAAATCAGTTTTTACTATTTATCACCATCTTCCCTATTTTACCCTGCTCCCACAGAATTACCCTCACTTAAATGACTTCTAGAAGCCTCTGACACGTTTGACAAAGGGGAATGACATGCTGGCAATCCTAAGCTCACTGATTGGAGGATGGGACGTGTACACTTAATCCAAAGGTTGTGGATGATAGATTGGGCACCAAGTTTGATCAAATGGTTGTGATTAGAGTTCCAGAGCCTTCTCAGAAACCCTAGATGCTCCTGCTCAGCTATAAAAGAACCACCCTCTCAACAGATGAAATTGTCCAGTTTTCATGTATTAGGGAACTGTTACCCATTTTAATTATGTCATGTTTTATGTTTTCTAATTAGTGTAATCTCATATTTAATTTGTAAACTCAATTCAGTTAATGCAAAGTACCTTTTTATTTTAATTCCTTGTTTATTAAGCTTACTATATAAATGTTACTGTTTTTAATAAGTTTTAAAAGTTGTTCATTCAAGCTCATATAAGCTTCCATAAGCTTATATGAGTTGTGTTCTATCATAAGCTTTTTTCTCAAATTCAGTTTTTGCAAAAGTCAAAGAAAGTCAACATTTGTCAAACTTTTAAGTCAAACTTAGTTTTTGGTTGATTGTTGGTTTTAATCTGTTTTATGGTTTAGTTTTATGTTTATTTAAGCTTTTCAATCCAATTTAATTCATTATCCATCACAGTTTTAAGTTTTTATTGCTTTTATTTTGAAATTTGTTTTAAAAGGAGTGTTTGGTTTTAGCTTATTTTTAGAGTTTAAGTCATATTGGTAAGTGGTTATTGAGTGTAGGATCATACGTTTATGTTGTTTGATGATTCAGGTGGTCTAGGATGATGATAATACAAGTATGCCATGTTTAGAGAGAGAAAGAGTAGAGAGGGTGTTCTTAGAGAGAGAAAGTAAACACAAAAATGAAAGGTTAGATTAAGAAGCACCACCTCTTCCAAGGATGGAAGAGGTATTTATAGTTACAAGCTAAACGTCCTCCTTCGGACTGTGGATCAAGCATACAGTGGGTAAAGACCCGTCCATCCTCAACGGTGTTGTACTAAACTAATTAACTAACTAGCTAGCTAACTAACTAAATAACTAGTAAATAACGTAAAGTCTACGAGCTAACATATGCTAGACTAGAGTTGGGGTGACCGACTCTTCCATATAGATTTTCCAAATCCCAACAATCTCCCCCTAAAGGAGGTCACCCCATGAAATACATTTTGCATCCTAGCATTCTATCTTTGTCTTCAGTTCTGAGCTCGTAGACTTCAATTCTTCAATTCCGCAATCTTTGTGCTTTAGCAGTGACTCTTCATAGTCCGAATACATTGTACTTTTCATGGAGGTCTTTAACTGATCCACATCTTGATGATCTTCGAGCTTTCTTTAAGATCATCAGCCACAGTAAATCTCTAGATCACCCTTTGTTGTGTGGCCTTCATGTGATGTAGTGAATTTTGGACCGACATGCTCACACTTACTGGATCATGACATCTTTTCATCAGAGTAGCGGAAGCATCTTTGTATATCTTTGATTGTCATGATTTTCTTCAATTAAGTGTGTGTGCTATGAGCATGCGGTTGTGAATTGACTTCTCAATACCGATCAGCTGCAACCGTCTAATGTTCCTGCAAACAACAGTTAGCAATAAAACACATGAAAGTGTCTTTGTTCACTTTCGATGAATATAGTTGCAAGAACCAAGGTTCCCCGTTGATCAGTATAAATACTTCCTGTGATCAAGTAGAGTTCTGAAGAATCTCCTTGACGGGGTTTTGCAGCTTAATCTAGCCATTCTCAAACCGGAGCATCCCAAAGTAGACAACACGGAGTGAGTGAACCAGCGAATTGAGATTCACTGATTGATGAAAAATTGATTTGAAAACAATCGTGTATTGCTTGAAGAAAGAGTTTTGCAATACGACAAAGGTTTTATAAGAAAGATCAATTTTCAATCAAAAAACTTTTTGTATTTGAAACATGAATACACATTCGATGTGCTAGAGAAAAGAAGATTTACACATCGAACGGGTTTTTCAAAAGTATCCGACAATTCATTTCCTGGACCAAGGTTGATTCAAGAGTGAATCGCCCCATTGTTTCTATCCAGTTGTCAAAAGTTTGATCTTTAGAAAAGATCTCACATGTCACCCACCAAGAGCTTGTTTGATGCTGGCTCTAGAAGGATTTCCATCTTCATTGTGAATACTTTTACATGTCACTCGGATGTTCTGGCAATACCACAAGGATAATGCGTAGGACTCTCAATATATATACTTACTTTCCACATTGAGTGAAACAACAAGTCTTCATTAATTTTGTGTCCTAATGAGATTTTATGGATGATCTCTTGGCTCTAGACTCAATTGTGCACATTTGGTTTCCTATGCCGGAGACTAGGGAGAAGGCCTCCTTCTTCAATATCAACTAACTCTAAGAGAAAGTCGATAGATAATGTAGGTTCCTTGTGAGAATGAAACAAGTCCTTTTAAGAAAACTTGAGTGGCTTGGGAAGTTTAGTGAAGTGCGTCACTGGGTCCATGACGTCTTGTCTTCAATACCAGTGTTACCTTAGTAACCACCAGTAGCATATGTATTGAACCAGGTTTCTGCCCTAAGGTTTAATTATTGGATGGCTATTTCTTTTCACCCTTTTCTCATTTCATTTCTTTTTCATTCTTCAACCCCTTCAATGCTTACCGAGACTTCATTACTAGAATCTTGTTGGGTTTATTCCAGTTCTAGCTCTATCTCAGTCCGCACTCTTCCCATTTCTCACTTTTCTCCTTTTTCAATATACCTAAGGACTTCTACACTATCTAGTGGATTGTCCCTGGGTAGATCCCCCCGGCTCTGGCTGGATCGTGGGAACTAATACCTAACCTTATCATCCTTATAACTCCAATGCATAAAGTAAGATGGTCGGTCTTTTGGTACAGTTCTTTCCTTCTTGTAACCAATTGAAAAATCATTTGGAAAAATCAATCAAGGTACTTGTGATATAATATCAAAACATTTTGTACCTTAATTGTTTTTTATCATTTAGAAATGCTCCCCCTCAACATGTGCTTTGTGATTTGAAATTGTTTAGCACAAGGAGGCAAGAGGACTTTGAAATATTTTCTTTATCACAATTTCCGTAGAAAAAGCCTTTTGACTTTCTTGGTAAATTCTCCCCCTCAAATTGTGCGTTGGTTATTTGAAATCTTTTAGCACATAGAGGAAAGAGGTTTTTAAAGTACTTCCACGATTGCCAATAGTAACCATTCGCTCCCCCTCAATATGTTTATCGATATATGAAAGAGTTTAGCACATATTAGAGAGAGCCTGCACACTAAATCAAAATGATCACCTTTTATCAGATTTTATATATTAAATCACAAATTCTCCCCCGATCAAAAATATCAAACCCTTTGAGATTTTGGATCCCAAGTGATTTAATTAGGTTTAGAAAACATGGGAGAAAATGTGCATGATTTAAAATCTCTTATGGTTTTTGGATAAATGCTCCTCCTCAATCATGTGCATCATTATTAGAAATCATTTGGCACATGGAGGCAGGAGTGCTTTTGAAGGACTAAAACAATCTCCATTTAAACAGATTTGAGATTTAAATCACAATCTCTCCCCCCATCAAAAATTTAAAACCTTTTGAGATTTGGGATCTCAATTGATTTAAATTATTTAGAAAAATTTTGGGGAAAGACGTAGCTTGATTTAATTTTTGAAATTGACTGATAAGGAACAGTTTTTGTCATTAAAAATTGTTAGTGTCAGGTATGATAATTTTTTAAGAGATCTTTAGGTAAAAGAAAATATTTCACAATCAAACAAGAACAGAAAAAATTTCATTTCGAAAGATATTTGAGTTTTAAAGAAAAATCATTCCCTGACATAACATTAAATCTTTAGATCACCACTTATTTAGTATAAATGGACTTCCTTGAAGAAATATCATTTGAAAATATTTAATTTTAAATCACTCTCCCCCTCAATCGATGATCGTAGTCATTGATTGAGTGACTTAAGTTTTAACAAAATGAAGTCCGGATGATTTTCAAAATTTTAAGTCCGATTTATTTTCAAAACAACATTTTTCCATTTTCAAAACAGTATTTTCAAAATTGTTGAAAAAATTAGGTGGTTGAACATCACAAGCTGCTTCTGTTGTTTCTGAGAGGATGAAAGAAAACCGTCTACTGAAGCAGTAAGATCTCTGACGTTGCATAAATCATGTCAACTTTCCATAGAGATCCAATTAAGTTTCGTTTCTTCTTTTGTCGACCCAAGAAATCGTTGCCCTTTCCAATCGGCATCCAATCATCAACTTCTGTGGGATCCGGATCGGGAACGTTCTTATAAACCATGATATCTGCATACGTTAGTGGGCATACATACATATATATGGTGGTCGACAACACCCAAACAGCAATCGACTAATAAAAGTCAATCCAACATATCAATCAGATCATAAAAGGCATGGGAATAATGTGTTTATCAAACTATAATCATCTAATCCTAATAATCATATCCTAGATTCCTAGTCCTTCAACATAGGCAAATATCTTTTTCTATTAAGCATATAGGATGATTATATAAGCCCGTTAGATGATATAAATTTGAAAACATTCTCCCCTCAATCAATGACTCATTTTATGAAAAGTTTTAGCCATGCTGAAGTCATTGATTTGGTTTTGCAAATTTATGAAAACTACAATTCTGATTGATTTTCAAGCAACTCATTTTCCACCATTTTGACAAACAAATATTTTTATGAAGAATTTTTAGAAAGAAAAACATTTGTGTAGGAACAGCAGTCCTTCGACATACTTTCCTCATTTTTTATTTTGGATAAGTGCACGAATTAATGAAAGTTGTTTAGCGCAGCTTTTTCCTTTCTTTGAAAAACGGGTTGCATATCTGAAATAATAGCAAACCATGGTTTAAGCACGGGTTACAGTCTGAAGTAACTGTAAGCCATGGTTTTAGACATGTTTTGAAAAAAAATATTTACACCTCCTGCTCGAACTTCATCTATGGTCCCGTGCCATTATTAAATGACATTTCTAAGACCGTAGATGTTATCGATACCAGAAGACATGTCTTGAGAAAACATATTTTTGGTCTTTTTCAAATTTTCTGATTTTTATGAATTTTTGTTGGTTTTATATTTTTATATTTTCTTTTTGATGGCTTTATATTTTTGTATTTTGATTTTTTGATAAATATTTACAGAGAAGATGATATAGTTTAAGAGAATGATGATACGAGTACCGAGATAAGGATATCGAACAGCCCCGTTGTAGAAGATAGAAGTCCTCATCTCTTAAACTTTTCAGCACCAAAGCTTTTGAGGCTCGAGAATCATCATCAGAACTTGAACCTTCTTAAAGTGAGACTTTGGTAGCTTCCCCCCAAACCAAAAATCATCATGTTGAGCAAATTCTAAGCTCTCTTTCAAGCTTGCCTTAGCTAGGTGCACAAAGAAGCACACCATATCATCGATCTTTCTGCTCCTTTTAAGAATGATTTCGCGATTCTCTGTTCGGGTTATATCATCAAGATAGAAGAACAACAATGTATCATCCCACAAATGAATAACTCTTCTCAAATTTCTTTCCCACTGAAGTCTGAAGCGATCCATACCAAAGGTTGTCAAGAGACCACTTCCCCCAAGTAGTTGAAGTGATGCAGCCAGTCTCTTTATATACAACTCAAGAACCTGAATACACATATACCCATTCAAAGAATAACTGATAACACCTCCCAATGTATACATTTATCTTTCCTCATGATTGTGTATGAAGCTCAAGAACCCGAAGTACCCAAATGACCGAAGAGAGAATAACCGATAACACTGAAGTAGTAGATAGAATCACTGATTATCTCTGCGGATATCAATCTCCAGAATAAATGATTAAGTTCGATCACCTGAATCTGCTAAACATCCCTGAAGTACAAATCTCTCTCCCCTGATGATTGCGATAACATCGAAATCATCACACACTTGTGTACCTCTTTTAT
This sequence comes from Chrysanthemum seticuspe, assembly GCA_019973895.1. Lineage (NCBI taxonomy): Eukaryota > Viridiplantae > Streptophyta > Magnoliopsida > Asterales > Asteraceae > Chrysanthemum > Chrysanthemum seticuspe. The sequence goes on along the minus strand of BPTQ01000007.1, from coordinate 231,697,428 downwards.
CTTCAGAAACTTTCTCTTACATCTCTTCCCCCACATAATTGGAATAAGAACACTAAAAGCCACTAGGTACACTGAGTTTCTCTGTGGTCATGACATTTGTCTTCCCGAGATATCTTCAATCACTTAGAAGTATTAAGTTCATCATGTGTACTCGTTGTGCTTTTAGATGTGAGTCTCTTTCCCCCTTGCTGGTTTTGATACATCAGAATCAGCAACACATTATAAGCCCAAATACTCGAAATCTTTTAAGAAGAACACTTTAAGTCTTGTGAGAATCAACTTGCCAAAGAAACAATGTGAGTAAATCTAATTGGGGATTTAATCAAATTTTTCACTCTCCCCCAATTAGTGCTCTCCCCAATACTGACAATCGTTATGATGAATGCCCGGATTAAGAAGAAGTCTTTAGATCGTTAAACGCAACTCGTCTTTAGTATTCTAACATGCATCAGAAAATGTAGAATATACTGTAGACTCAACCTTCTTCTAGATTGTCCGTTTGGGGAACAGAGTGTTAACATCTTCATATCACCCAAATGCACTTCAATTAACTTACATATTACAAATCCCCTTAAATAAAAACATTCTCAATCAAACAAGAATAGAAAGATGTTCATCAAGGAAATCAGCTCAGCCCGCAACGGACACACTAAATGGTAACACCAAACTTAAATATTCCACATCAAACAAGAACAGAGATGTTCGGAATCATCATGTTGATGTGTACATGAAGCATTAACTGGAAGCACTTTGTCGTTAAACTCATCAGTCGGTGAGAAGATGTCAACCAACGGTTCTTAGAAGAAACTCCATGTAAAGATTTCCCAATAAGAAGAAGCTCGGTTCTTACATGAGTTAGGAGCCGTATGACCATATATTCTCAGATATAACTCAACATGAAGAATTATCACACTTCTTCTCCCCCTCAAGAATTGCATACGGAGATGCCATTCTTGATTAAACAAATGAATATCTTCAAAATGTAGTCTATTCACACTTCTCCCCCGCAAAAATTGCATATGATGTTGCCATCGCCATTATAATTGAGCAATTGGAATAAGAGAACAATCGTCGGTAGTTCGGTTCACTTGATAATTGATCGCGCATGGAAAAAGTATGAAGTATGTTGACGAGAATGTTCATAATTAAGAAGATTTCTCTTCTTCTAAAGATAAAGCGCACTGAAGCATACACTTTTCTTTTCTTTGAGGAACGAGGTTTGAACTGAAGTGTTCAAACGTCATAATCTCTCTCTTTACTACATCTCTTGGCAAACTTGTTATCAACCCCATTATCATTTAGTAGGCTCTTTGTCGTGACAGCTGATGGAGAAAACCCAATATGATGAATTTGAACCTGAAGTAAAATAACTCTAAGTCGTGACTTAAACTTGCACATATGTAACAAAGAGCGGTGCCGAGATTTCATGCCCCTTTGAATCCCTAAGTACTCTATACTCTTCATCCAATCAACCATCAAGTATAAGATGTACATCACCTCTTGAAAATCCACAATTCAATGTGACACTGAGCACTACAACGTAACTCCTTAAAGTGATAGTTATTTTGTGGTGGTAAAAAGAAAAAGAAAAATCACCCAAAGATAACTAGATTTCCAAGTCTTCGTTTTTGAAAATGTTAAAATCTCGAACAAGGATCTCGAAGAATCTTCATCCAACCATCCCCTGATATCTTCAGATACTAAGTGCACTCGCCCGTGAAATTTCACTTCAACCTCAAATAAATAATAATGAATTAATGCCGTTGTCACATCTTGTGGTTCAAAGCTCAAATCTAGCCTCCTTTGACGTTTTATGTAATCTTTGATAATGGTTTCATCCCGATCTTTGTCAAAAGCACATAACCCTGTAAAACTTTGAAATAACCAAGCTGCCAAGAAGATAATCCAAACAGTCACCCAATTCATGAAGTACACCCTTTTATCCCTTCTTCGAAGTAGAAACCGTAGCACCAACATCAGATAAGGACCAGAAATACTTTTTCCTTTCTCCAGGATGGTTCCATCAACATGGGATTTTACAATTCTATGGTTTAAACCGATAAATAGATTCTTTCGCGGGATTTTACAAAACCAAGAATAAACCGAGAGATGGATCCGGAAATGCACATTTCTTTCACCGGGATGTTTTCATTGTTATGGTATTTTACAAATCTATGATTTAAACTGAGAAATAGATTCTTTCGCTGGATTTTACAAAATCAAGACTAAACCATAAACAATGTCAGCTTAAATGTTTTATGACAACTTTGGTTTCGGTGAATATCTGTTTTAGGGGAACATGCAATGGTTCATCAACGGTTCATTCTCCAGCATGAACAATTCTTCTCCCATATGTAGAATACTTCACAAACCATACTAAGTAGAGTAGTATACACTACTTTCCCCTGAAGTTTGACCATAAAACATCAAAGTACACGTTTCTCCCCCATGATGGTTTCGAACTTTCGGAAGCATCATAACGTGTACGACCATTTGCACGAGAAGTTCTTGTCATAAGCAAACATCTTGTAAAATCATGAATGACGAAGAATATTCTTGAAATATTTTGCTTAGACTGTGAAGTATCATTGACATTCTGTGGCGTCAAATATCCCATGAGAATTATTGATCACATCCCATCCTTTGAACACTTTGGCTAACATATCATTCACGTATTCTGTTGGCTAATGTTGTGACTACTTGGTGAAGTAAACCCGATATACCAGATTTGAACATGAAGTAGAATTCTCTAGATTTGCTACTTAAGCTTGTACTAATCCTTGTGAAAAAGAAACGGTGTACCGAATGTACAAAACCTCTTGACGAATCCTCAACAGCGAGAGACACCGATAGTGATAGCTACTTTGTGGGTTAAGTGAGGAAGAATCACAAAAGTAACTAGATAGCCAAGTCTTTATCACACTCTATAAGTGCCCAAACAAGTCATCTTCGCGGAATGGAAGAAAGAAAGAAGACGAAATAAGTAAACGCGCCCGGAAACCTCACTTCAAATCCAAATAAGAAGTACCGTACAAACAACCTCGTAGTCAACTTTGTTAAAACATCAATTCAAGCTATGACATAATATACTCCGTGAAAATGTATACACCAAAGTATCAAACCGCATAACCCATCAAATCTCATCATCACACCAAATCCCATCATCAAATCTCTTCAATAAATCTCATGTCATCATCAAATCTCATCGTCAAAATACAACTCTCAGCTCATAAATTATCATGAATCATATATTTAAATTCACGAGCATGAGAAAATATCCAACGAGGCCCAGACCAGAAATATATCCAATATCACATATCACCACATAAAAGTGACCATATTCAATTTAGCACGAAACGACCAAGTCCATAATAATAAAATCAAGCTCAATTTCCACTTTACTTGAGCCCATTCCATTCGTTTAAACCCATGAGACCCGATCCGAAATCCATTAAGGCCAGTCCAATCAAAATCCTATATCGAAAATCTAAAACTCTCATGGCTCATTTTACCACATATACAAACGATATAGCAAAAACATTCGATCCATAATATGATGATGTAAATATTAGCACTAATATCCAATTAATAGTAATATCAAGCCCATCATGTGAATAAGTGGTACACGATGTGGGCCCAATCAAATCCAATCCAGAAACCCGATCCTTGTAATCAAGTTATTTTCGGCCCATGTACAAAATCCATAACCAGTAACAATTCACGGCCCATCCAAAATGATGCATACCCTAAACTTACGGGGAGTATAAAATACAACCTATCACACATAGTTTTGCCCTAATCCTAATTTCACTCCAACCATACCCTAATTATTCTTACAATAATCCGCCCCCATCTCAGTTTATCTCACCCAACCGAAACAAATGCATCCAATCATCATCACAACTTAAATCTAATATCTATCAAATGATAATCCGAATCAAGCTTGACCCCAATCGTCCATGATGTACTTCAATATTGTAGCACCGTCTTATCTTTACCTTGCCACAGGGATGGCGAATGGTAAGACCTGACTACAAGGTATTAAAAAACAACGGATAGGTTTTAATTTTAGTTCCTGTTTTATGTTTTGGTATGAGAACATAAACGAGCCAATAAAATAAATTAACATGCTTGTTAATTCCATTTTATTATGTTCGAACAGAAAAAAAAAATTGAAGCAAGGCTTCATCAGTTATAGATTAGTGATGTTGATTTCTTTGAGTACAAGATCTTTAACGGTTTTCAAATCAAAGACGGATCTGAGATCTCTTATTTATCATTTTGTATTTCCTTTAAACTGAACAAGAATCGAGGATGAAATCTTTCATGGTTTTGTCCTTGCTTCAAAAATTCGGATATTATCATTAAAAGCATGGATCGATGATGGATTAATTTGAGTGAATGATCTTTTTAAGGGTCGGATATGACTTTGAAAACCACTCGACAAATCTGAGATCAAGATGTTATTTGCTTTAATATTTCATTTGGAGTTGTTTAAACAAGATATGTGATGTTGGTCATTTTGTGTTGAGCCTTGAATGGTTGAGAAAAATATCTGAATATGCACGACATGGAATATGAGATCCATTAGGTTATTAAGTCTTTTACTATGCGTTTCTTTCATACATAAGTGGAGCAATGAGATGAGATCGATGATGTTGGATTCCTGGTACTCGTATCCATGAGTAACTGAAGGAACTAAGTTGAGATCAACAAATTTCATATCGATGTATGATTGGGTCAACATGATAGATTTATAATCGATAGGGTTATAATGAGTTGATATGTTGTTGATGTAGATGTATATGATGTTGTTGAATGATCTATGATATTTGTTTATTATGTCGAGTTTGACTGATGTTTGATGATTTGAGATGATGTATGTTTTGATGAGTCTTGAGTCTTGATGAAATGTCTTGATGATGTATGTTGATGAATGACGATATATTTATCTTGGATGATGTTGATAGTTTGATGTTGAGTCTTGTATGTTGATAATTTGTGATTCGGGTAATTAGTTTGAATTGGTTGTGATTGATATTGATGAATGATATAGATCTCAAAATGCATTAGATTTACTTTTCTTCTTTTCAAAATGCACCCATTTACCAAAACGCTTTATCAAACCGCATACATTTACCAAAACGCATACATTCCAAATCGCATAGAACAATCACCATATCATTCCAGATTTCTTCAAACCGAACCAAGTTTGTCACCAAATCGCAGTTGACCTTTTTGGATCAAACCGCATAATTCTGGCATCAAAACGCAGAACCAATTAATTGCTATCAAACCGCATAAGATTCAAAACGCATCGACCAAAACCCATAGCGTCAAAATGCTTTTTGAGTCCAAACCGCATCTTTCATGACCAAACGCATCGAGTCAAACCTCTTCCTGAACAATGAACCTGGACTGTTTTTGGTATCAAACCGCACTTTAGAAACAAAACGCTTTTAGTACCAAAACGCTTTAAACATATTTGATCAAACCGCAACCAATACTTTGAATCTGGACAAACCGCATCTAAGAACTGAATCTGGACAAACCGCATCGTAGAATTTTACAAACCGCATCCATGATCAGTGACAAAACGCACTGAAGAATTAGCAGATTCAACCAGTTTCAAACGACTTAAAATCAGCATATAACAACGAATTCATCAACAAAATAAACACAACGTATACATCAAAAACATCAAGTAGCAGCAACACATCAAATCATCACCAAACTACAACAAACTGCATCAAAACCGCACACAACCGCATCAAAAGTTGCTCAAAAACCATACGAATCATCAAGAACAACACAACCTGGGCTCTGGTACCAATTGTAGGATCATAATTTTATGTTGTTTGATGATTCGGATGGTCTAGGATGATGATAATACAAGTATGCCATGTTTAGAGAGAGAAAGAGTAGAGAGGGTGTTCTTAGAGAGAGAAAGTAAACACAAAAATGAAAGGTTAGATTAAGAAGCACCACCTCTTCCAAGGATGGAAGAGGCATTTATAGTTACAAGCTAAACGTCCTCCTTCGGACTATGGATCAGGCATACAATGGGTAAAGACCCGTCCGTCCTCCACGGTGTTGCACTAAACTAGTTAACTAACTAGCTAACTAACTAAATAACTAGTAAATAACGTAAAGTCTACGAGCTAACATATGCTAGACTAGAGTTGGGGTAACCGACTCTTCCATATGGATTTTCCAAATCTCAACATTGAGTCATTTGGGTTTAGAATCTGGATTTAGAACTGTAACAATCAGAGTTTTATGTTTTGCAACTCTGTTGAATCATTTTAATTTCAATTTCTAAAACTGTCACAGTTCCATTTTTCTGTCCAACCAATCACTTTCAACAGTTAGTTTTAAGGTCTAAATGAGCTTCAAAATTAGTGCAAATTGGTTTTTCATGTTCTTTAAACATCAAATTTTATTTGTTTGCAGCTTATTGGCTCAATAGAATCCTTTTGTTAACTTATGTTTGATCTCAAAATACCCATTTTGCCTGCTGTCATGTGAGACTCTCCAAATCAGCTTCTTTCAAGCTTATTATCTGCTTATTCACTGTAGTTCCTTGCTTGATTTTTGATTATACATTTAGCCTATAATATAGAGTTTAGCTGCCTTAGCTTATTTTTGGTTTAGAACTTATTATAGTAGCTTATTTAGCCTGCAAAAAGCTTCCTTCATGCCCCTTAGCTGCTGTAATAGCATACTCCTTTTTAGTGCTTATTTCCAATTGAATTTAGCTTATTTGATTAATTATAGGTTAGATGTAGTTGTTTGTTTAAGTTTTCTTAGTTTGCCTTTAGCTTATTAGGATTTACTAGTCCCCTTTAGCTTTTAGTGCTTAAGTCCCCATTTAGGAGTGTTTGGTTTAGCTTATTTGGTTGTGCTTATTTCTGCCTATATTATCTGTTCTTAATCTGCCTATTTACTGTTTTGATGTTAAAATGTGACAACTCGTAATTTCAGGTCATTTTACAAACTCTAAAGGTTTCACTATTTCATCATTTATCGTAAATTACGTTTACGAGTATCAAATACGCGTAACCTGGAGGGTTAAGCTGCGTATTCATGAACATATCATCAAGGACATTTCATATAGACTAGATTTAGTCTACATATCATTAGTAACATCATTTCATATCGGTTCATGCATGAATTTGCATTTTTCAATTAAACGTTTATTTTCCTATTAAATAAACGCTATCACGTAAACATTTATTTTGAATATTGATCCGACACTTCCAAAAATATTCCTAATATATTTTTATACTCCTTTTAAGACTATAAAAATTATATTATTAGTTTACCCGATGTTTTCAATTTATTTTGTATATAAATTGTTATGTATAAATGTTTACGACGGTTTTTGTAAAATCAACTTGATAAATATTTATTTCACTCAATACTTGTGAGAAATGTATTTTTATAACTTTTATGACTTCAATATATTTTATTGTGACCCGTTAAAATATATTTTTAGTTGACGCTACAACTAATATCTATTTCTACTTACAAATTATACATTATAAATAATACATTTACTTTACAAAAATCATTAAACCCCCCCCCCCCCTTTTACACCTCATGGCCGGCCACCTCTTATCAAGTATAAGTGATCAACTTTGTTTTTGCTTCTTACTTTGTACACCTATCCATATATTCTTTAGATATTATTGTAAACACATAGATAAACACTTTCAAAAGGTGAAACAAGATCCAACTCTCCCATTTTCTTCTCTAGGGGCCGGCCAAGCAAGAAAAAAAAAGGGGAAACCAAAGATTTTCATGATCCAAGTATTAATCAAGACTTAGGATTAATCTAGTTAAGGTTTTGAAATAAAAACCTCATGATTATTAAGTATTCATTGCTCAAAAACTCTTCAACATCATTCAAGTAAGCATTTCATGATCATCATAATTCTTTCATATTCATTTTTATGTTATTTCATCATTTTTGCAAGAATCATGCATGTTACATATGATTTTATACCACTTTTGTTGATTTTATTACTTATTATGTAATATAATTATCCTATAATGAATCCCTTGAAACATATCACTTTTGATGATGTCTAGGAACCCATGACACCCTAAGAAGGTGTATGGTAGGATTTGGATAGCTTCGGAGTTGTTTTGAATTGGTTAGAATAGGTTTTTGCGCGAGAAAAACTCATTTCGACAACTTTATATAGTGGTCTGATCTTAATTTGAAAATCTGGAAAATCCGACAGTTGGTAAAATATTTTGGGTTAGATATTTGGAAAATATACTTTAAAACGAAAACGTGGCCGCTTTAACGGGTTAAAACGGAGCTATAACGAAGAAGTTATGCTATTTTTAAGTTTAACGACGAAACTATTTTCCGGAAAAACTGACCTGCTGTTACAAATCGTTGAACTGATAAAATTTTATAACAAACTGACCCTTGAATGTATTTTTACATGAAACTAGACTCAATTATCTTCGAAATGACGGGTGGCTCGATCCGTGATGACTTACGGTTAAAAAGATATGATTTTCCCAAGTTTGTTCTCCAAATTTGTTCTCCAAAAATTAGTTCTCCAAATTTCTTTTCAAGTTTGTTCTCCAAACGGGTCAAGAAATGACCATGTTGAGGGTCGTTTTTAACATAGATGGGATACTTTTTATAAAGAGATGTCTTCTAGTAAAAGTAAGTTCACCGAGCCTATTTTCCAAAATGTCCAACCGTTCGTCAAGCGGAGTTGTAACGAATAAAATATGGTCACTCAAACTTTGCCGAAAGTTACCTTCAGCAACATTTTGGGTACAAGTACCCTACTTCACCTATGTTTTTCTCCATGATCGAGACCTCTATGATAAAAACTTAAACACTAAAACTTTGAGATATTGATACAAGCTTCCCAAAACCGTTGAGTTCGTTTCCTAACGCTCGACGTGCACCATTTTACGACTAGCTTTTAGAGGCCATTTTAGTCACTTTCATGAAAATTTCAACGACATTATTTTACGACGAAAAGTTATAATTTCATCATAAATCATTAAATGACTATCGTAAGATATCATTTCAACGTAAATACTTGTAAAGTATTTCATAACATGACGAGAAGTCATAAACATATATTTCGATGATAAACATTATTTTCAAAGCGTACAAGTGGTATAGATTACATGTGGATTTGCATGCACGACATTGTTTCATGATTTACATTAGAACATATCATTCATAATAGGTCACGGTCAGAGGTTGCTCCTCATTTCAGTATTGCCATTATATCATCATTATCATTGCAACAGGTGAGTTTTCATAGCCCCGATTTATTCAAAGTTTTTACTATTTCAAACCTACGGGGGAGAATACATTGTACATCATTTTATTACGATGCCAAGTATATTAAATTCATTACATTGCTTAAGTTACCTCATTGCCAGTTAAATGTCCCCATTTCATGAACATGAACCGTTAATTTCATAGAAGCGTGAGTGAGTGGATAGATCTATCGAGGGTGACACCTCCATCCGGGTTGGTGGATCCCAACTAGTCATACGGATGCATTTCATGTCATTATCATTATTTGAGTTGTTTGGCAAACAATCTGTTAGGGCGAACATCAGTCAGAGCTTCGGTGTCATGGACTTATAGCAATTGTATCATTTTTGTGACAACATTGTCATACATAATTTATACTTGTGGTAGTCGTATTTAACATTTTCAACAACTCTATGAACTCACTCAACCTTTGTGTTGACACTTTTAGCAATGTATTTTCAGGTAACTAAGGCATTCACTTCATGGCATGCATGTGGACATATCATAGGGTCGCGGTGACGACGCGTCTCACATGGGATTTATACACATTAAAAACATCGTTTGACTTGTACCAAACTTATTTTCCGCGCATAGTAACTTTCATTTGGGACCTATCTTTGTAACTCTGGATGTTTTTATTAAATCAAGCGATGTATTTTCCAAACGACACTTTAGGTCGTTCAATATAACTGTGATTGTGATGCTATGACAGTCAATCCCCAGGAATTCCATTCCGCTGCAAAACAGGTAATTTGGGGGTGTGACAGATTGGCATCAGAGCTTCGGTTATAGAGAACTAGGTTGCATCATTGACCCTAGACTATAACTACATCATCATAGCATCTCATCATTTCATCATAAGTGCATAGTCACTATACATGCGGTTTTATACGCACATTTTGCGAGTTATTTACTTTCATTTCAAATCGATTGTCACATTAATGCCTTCAGATACCCATCCCATCATACTCACATCACTTTGACATGGAGAATGCCCTGTCATTCCCTATCACAATTTTAACATCAGTTGACTCAACACCGATAACATCAGATGAGGAGACTGAACTCTTTTAGGAGGACGAAGTTACACCTACACCTTTACGATCACCATTAATTCACTGTAGGATCAGGACAATTTTTTTTATCATTCAGTTGGGAAAGATTATACCATTTGGTAGAACTTATAGGCTTAGTCCTAATGAACCTATTTTCTTAACTTACCACAAGGATTTCCATTATCATCATTGTTATCATTTTTATCATTATCATTTTGAGCACCATCCGTACCATCACATCTCATACACAATACTCATACATCTGACTTGCAGCTTGGGAAGCGTGCATGATTTAACACACCATTACCATCTACCACTAAGACTACAGAAACTACACTATCTTATAGGTTTGAGGACTATGAAAGTTCTAGGGCTGTTGCTGGTAGACAACCTAATACCCCTACACTTGAAACATGATTATACCATCAATAGGAACAGATAATAAGTACCTTTCTAACTAATGTAATCTTTATCATTTATTATCTCCACGATAATCACAACTTTTGTTTATTTCATTCCCTATTCCAATTGCCCAATTTTCACTCATTTCGCGACGATACATCACTATCTTATTAGGGGTTAGGCCAATTTTATTCTTGACCAATTAGGAGACTATTACTACTCGATGAGGTTCTCCCATGTATCCTGCAAAACCATTCAACAAATTTTATTCCAAGTTATTCTGCTACTATTATATGAAATTATTTCACTTGATTTTATTTCGAGCTATTTTATCACCATCTTAGAAACGTTGTTTCATAAAGTTTTAACGCAAGTTGTTTTATTACCAACTTATCAATTGGTTTCAGTCATTCTGTCAACTATTTAATACCATCATGCAAAACGATTTTCATGTAACTCTGAAAAATCATTGAGTCATTATCTTACAAAACAAAACGTTGAATACCATCTAAAACTTCGGAGGAACATAATACCATTTCAACAAAACCAAGGATCACATCATTTGTCCTCGATTATACATGGCCTGATCACCTATGTATAATTCAGGAAGAATTATGTCATGAAAGTAACAAGCATCATTTCCAATCACTTAAAACAATCTTCACTCAAAAGCTAAGTTTTGTAATCAGATAAATTGTGCATAAACACTCCTTTTTGTTAACACTCTATAGATGCTTACGCCATTCATCTTTCACTCAACCGATAAGTTAGAATTGGACGAGTTACTTTTCTTAAGAAAGGTTTCCTATACAATCTTTGAGGAGGATTCCTCGAAACAAGAAAACAATGAAAGCATTCTAGGACTACCAACAAGGACTAGAAGTATATAGTAAGACGTTTCAAAACTCAACAAAAATCTTAAGACATCACGAGACATTTTGAATCACTAATTTGGATTAGAATCCAAACTCTATCATTTCAAGAGTACTAGCTAGACCGAGTTACAAGATTTAGTACGAAGCGAATACACACTAAGCAACACTATAGGGACAAACCAAGTCTTCTATTTGAGACTACGGAACATTTCACTAAACATGGCCTCAACAATATTTGAACTTCCCTACAATGAGTTCCCTTTAAAGGAAAAATTGGTTAAAATTAGGCTGTCAATATAAACTTTCCCTAAGGCATTGTATTCTCTAGAAGTTACGGATAACTTCACTTTCACATCAAGAGATGCAACAGGTTTGAACATATCGGACAATCAATGACTATCCATTTACAAGTGAAATTAGAACAAACATTCTTCGACATGGTATGAGCTAATACCTATTTTTTGGCTAGCATGATAACAACCTATGTGATGAACTATTTTAGAAGCGCTCAATATCGGAACAAATCTTGACGATCAACCACTACACCATATCACTTAGACATTTAAGGTTTTGTGACTTTACAACATAGAGCATGGAAACACTTCGATAATCAAACAATAAACATTTTAGTCATGGAGACTAAACACCTTATGCAAGTAAGATTCAAGTCATGACATTCGCTAGGACGAGAAACGAGAGGAATCACAATTGTTACCCATAATCTATTCTTTTCAATAAGGTCATTTTTCAACAGACTTAACATTTTTAAATTTGGCAAGAGACATGTGGTATCATTTCCAGTTGTATTTATTATAAGCTACTCGATTCACCTTAGACTTCTGACAAACATTTTAAGATTCCTTTGGAATTTACTTGGTCATTAACACCGCCTATTATCTTCAGCTCAATGGTTAGAGCGAGAGAACAATTCCAACATTTTAAGATATGCTCAAGGCATGTGTGATTTTCTAGAAATGATTAGGCAAATCATTCTACATTAAACAAGTTGCTTTACAACTATAAACATATTGACTACACCAATTGAGGCACTATATGGTTGAGGTGTCGATCACTTATTTACGGGCAAAAATCAGGAAAGTCCAACTCACTAGTCAATGACTCATTCATGACACAACATAGTGATCATACAAATCAAAAATCAGTTACAAATAACCACATATAGCTAGATAAGCTACGTCGATGTACGACGCAAAAGATTGGAAGTATGTTCCATAAGTCGCAAACCATTAGAAATTCAAATTGGCAACAAATTTATATTCAAAGTCCCGTCTTGGAAAGGCGTGGTACGATTCAGAAGAACATTGGACGACCCAATGCGATTCAAATATCCTCACCTTTTCACAAAGTAACATTGTAGAACCTAACATGGACTGAATTCAGGGACTGAATTCCTTTTTGGTTGGGCGAATGTGACAACTCGTAATTTCAGGTCATTTTACAAACTCTAAAGGTTTCACTATTTCATCATTTATCGTAAATTACGTTTACGAGTATCAAATACGCGTAACCTGGAGGGTTAAGCTGTGTATTCATGAACATATCATCAAGGACATTTCATATAGACTAGATTTAGTCTACATATCATTAGTAACATCATTTCATATCGGTTCATGCATGAATTTGCATTTTTCAATTAAACGTTTATTTTCCTATTAAATAAACGCTATCACGTAAACATTTATTTTGAATATTGATCCGACACTTCCAAAAATATTCCTAATAAATTTTTATACTCCTTTTAAGACTATAAAAATTATATTATTAGTTTACCCGATGTTTTCAATTTATTTTGTATATAAATTGTTATGTATAAATGTTTACGACGGTTTTTGTAAAATCAACTTGATAAATATTTATTTCACTCAATACTTGTGAGAAATGTATTTTTATAACTTTTATGACTTCAATATATTTTATTGTGACCCGTTAAAATATATTTTTAGTTGACGCTACAACTAATATCTATTTCTACTTACAAATTATACATTATAAATAATACATTTACTTTACAAAAATCATTAAACCCCCCCCCCCTTTTACACCTCATGGCCGGCCACCTCTTATCAAGTATAAGTGATCAACTTTGTTTTTGCTTCTTACTTTGTACACCTATCCATATATTCTTTAGATATTATTGTAAACACATAGATAAACACTTTCAAAAGGTGAAACAAGATCCAACTCTCCCATTTTCTTCTCTAGGGGCCGGCCAAGCAAGAAAAAAAAAGGGGAAACCAAAGATTTTCATGATCCAAGTATTAATCAAGACTTAGGATTAATCTAGTTAAGGTTTTGAAATAAAAACCTCATGATTATTAAGTATTCATTGCTCAAAAACTCTTCAACATCATTCAAGTAAGCATTTCATGATCATCATAATTCTTTCATATTCATTTTTATGTTATTTCATCATTTTTGCAAGAATCATGCATGTTACATATGATTTTATACCACTTTTGTTGATTTTATTACTTATTATGTAATATAATTATCCTATAATGAATCCCTTGAAACATATCACTTTTGATGATGTCTAGGAACCCATGACACCCTAAGAAGGTGTATGGTAGGATTTGGATAGCTTCGGAGTTGTTTTGAATTGGTTAGAATAGGTTTTTGCGCGAGAAAAACTCATTTCGACAACTTTATATAGTGGTCTGATCTTAATTTGAAAATCTGGAAAATCCGACAGTTGGTAAAATATTTTGGGTTAGATATTTGGAAAATATACTTTAAAACGAAAACGTGGCCGCTTGAACGGGTTAAAACGGAGCTATAACGAAGAAGTTATGCTATTTTTAAGTTTAACGACGAAACTATTTTCCGGAAAAACTGACCTGCTGTTACAAATCGTTGAACTGATAAAATTTTATAACAAACTGACCCTTGAATGTATTTTTACATGAAACTAGACTCAATTATCTTCGAAATGACGGGTGGCTCGATCCGTGATGACTTACGGTTAAAAAGATATGATTTTCCCAAGTTTGTTCTCCAAATTTGTTCTCCAAAAATTAGTTCTCCAAATTTCTTTTCAAGTTTGTTCTCCAAACGGGTCAAGAAATGACCATGTTGAGGGTCGTTTTTAACATAGATGGGGTAATTTTTATAAATAGATGTCTTCTAGTAAAAGTAAGTTCACCGAGCCTATTTTCCAAAATGTCCAACCGTTCGTCAAGCGGAGTTGTAACGAATAAAATACGGTCACTCAAACTTTGCCGAAAGTTACCTTCAGCAACATTTTGGGTACAAGTACCCTACTTCACCTATGTTTTTCTCCATGATCGAGACCTCTATGATAAAAACTTAAACACTAAAACTTTGAGATATTGATACAAGCTTCCCAAAACCGTTGAGTTCGTTTCCTAACGCTCGACGTGCACCATTTTACGACTAGATTTTAGAGGCCATTTT
This sequence comes from Chrysanthemum seticuspe, assembly GCA_019973895.1. Lineage (NCBI taxonomy): Eukaryota > Viridiplantae > Streptophyta > Magnoliopsida > Asterales > Asteraceae > Chrysanthemum > Chrysanthemum seticuspe. The sequence continues at coordinate 231,682,354 of BPTQ01000007.1, read as the reverse complement.
AGTCACTTTCATGAAAATTTCAACGACATTATTTTACGACGAAAAGTTATAATTTCATCATAAATCATTAAATGACTATCGTAAGATATCATTTCAACGTAAATACTTGTAAAGTATTTCATAACATGACGAGAAGTCATAAACATATATTTCGATGATAAACATTATTTTCAAAGCGTACAAGTGGTATAGATTACATGTGGATTTGCATGCACGACATTGTTTCATGATTTACATTAGAACATATCATTCATAATAGGTCACGGTCAGAGGTTGCTCCTCATTTCAGTATTGCCATTATATCATCATTATCATTGCAACAGGTGAGTTTTCATAGCCCCGATTTATTCAAAGTTTTTACTATTTCAAACCTACGGGGGAGAATGCATTGTACATCATTTTATTACGATGCCAAGTATATTAAATTCATTACATTGCTTAAGTTACCTCATTGCCAGTTAAATGTCCCCATTTCATGAACATGAACCGTTAATTTCATAGAAGCGTGAGTGAGTGGATAGATCTATCGAGGGTGACACCTCCATCCGGGTTGGTGGATCCCAACTAGTCATACGGATGCATTTCATGTCATTATCATTATTTGAGTTGTTTGGCAAACACTCTGTTGGGGCGAACATCAGTCAGAGCTTCGGTGTCATGGACTTATAGCAATTGTATCATTTTTGTGACAACATTGTCATACATAATTTATACTTGTGGTAGTCGTATTTAACATTTTCAACAACTCTATGAACTCACTCAACCTTTGTGTTGACACTTTTAGCAATGTATTTTCAGGTAACTAAGGCATTCACTTCATGGCATGCATGTGGACATATCATAGGGTCGCGGTGACGACGCGTCTCACATGGGATTTATACACATTAAAAACATCGTTTGACTTGTACCAAACTTATTTTCCGCACATAGTAACTTTCATTTGGGACCTATCTTTGTAACTCTGGATGTTTTTATTAAATCAAGCGATGTATTTTCCAAACGACACTTTAGGTCGTTCAATATAACTGTGATTGTGATGCTATGACAGTCAATCCCCAGGAATTCTATTCCGCTGCAAAACAGGTAATTTGGGGGTGTGACATAAAAGTTTTCACAAAATTTTTTTTATCTTTGCTTATTAATAAGTTTCCAAAAAGAGAAAAAGCTCAAAAAAATAAAATACCAAAAGTGTAAGTGCCTGGGATTCAAACCCACGTCAGTACATCCACAATCCCACGCCCCACACTCACAACCCTTAACTACTGTGCCACCTTAGATGTTGCGTACTAGTGTTAGGTTTTTATTCCTTTTATTCAATTGTTTTTTAACTATAAGCTTATCTAGTCAGTTTTGCTTATTTCAGCTTAATCCAAAGTGCGTTTTCAAAGTTTTTATTTTTCTTATGATTAGAATTATTTAAAGTATTTTCATAAAAATTTCATAATTTTCTAAAAAGTTTTGGTATTTTTAATAATTAGTTTTTACATTTTTAGTTTTTAATTCATAATAATTAAATAAAAAGTCAAAAAAATATTCCGCTTTTTTCCAAAATTTTATTTTATCATTTAGCACGTAGGAAAAATAGATTCACGTTTCTAGGATCCTTATTTCTTGTAGTTTACGTTTTAGGCTCGGGTTTTCCCCGAGCACGCGCGTTTTTAAGTTTTCTTTGCGTTTTAGGTTATAATGTTTCGTTTTATCATTTTGCATGCTTTGTGAGTTTATATTAGTTTATGTTTCATAATTTTAGCATAAAACCCCATTATTTGCCCGTTTTCCCTATTCGAAATCACGTGAACGCGACGCGAGTTACAAACTCCATTCATCCTTCGTTGGGAAACGATCCGGGGACACAAACCTAACCATTTGAGTCGCTTTTGGAAATATACTAAATTGATCAAATCAATTTTTGGCGCCGCTGCATGGGAAGGTTTGAAGTGAGTTTTGATTCCTGTTTCGATCGCATGTTTTTGAAGAACCTTCCCCGTGAAGTTACTGTTTAAATTTTTATAAAAACCCAAACAAATTTAAAAATCCACAAACACTTTTCCTAAAGTGTTTAAAACACCAAAAAAATTAAAAAACCAACAAAAGAAATCGAAACGTCAATTGTTACGTGGGCTCATCTATATAGTACAACCTATACACGGGGTTTAAGGAGGTCTTGACACTAAATTGCAGACCGAAGAGAGATCCACTCTTCTCTCCCACCACGTTGCGAGTACTTTAGAGAGCTACCGAGAACCGGTTGACGGGACGGTTACCAAAAATATTGTGTTTCCAATGTTTTCTTTTATAAAAACCCAAAAATATTTTCCTTTTCAAAAAAAATTTTCCTATTTATAAAAACCCAAAAATAATCTCCTTTATCCTCTAAACCGATAATTCTATCTTCTTGCCCTCTTTATCCTTTTACATCTTCTCAATGTCTTCGTCTTACCAATTTGGTTGTCAATGGTGCGGGGGACCTCAAAATGGTGGAAATTGCCCAGTTGTAGCATTGTGAATACGGGAAACGAGTTTGTCTATGACCAAAATCCCTACAATGAGATAACCAATTTCCTTAACCAACCCCTGTACCATGAGATGGAGACATATTCTTGTGAAAATTGTGGAGGTCCTCACCAAGGTTTTGAATGCCAAGTTCAATATAACAACCACACCTTTGGTTATGACCCTTATCCATACAATTCACCAAATTCGTCACAACAGTATGTACTGTTGTGAGTATTGTGGAGGTCCGCACTATAACTCCGATTGCCAAACATAGAGCCCACTTTTCTATGAGCAGGTTCCTTGTAACAATTATGACTATTCTTATGACCAACCTCCACAATACCAAATGATTCAACCACAACCTCAGCCATTTCCTCAAGAATTTGTTCAAAAAATGATAATTTTATTAAACGAGGCTAAGGATTTGGTTAATAAAATTGCCCAAAAAGAGTCTCATCAGAAAACTTATGGTGAATTACTCGCTGAAGAACAAGCCGCTAAAGTGAGTTCCTAATATCAGAAACCTCTCGTTTACGACTATGATGATAATTCTGATTCTGATGAGGAATATACGCCTCCGAGTGGCAATCCCACTCCCGTTGAGGAAGTTAAAAAAGGAAAGAGTATGGGAGAATTGTTGACGGAGGAGAACACGAAGAGTCTAAGTGCTATATATGATAATAATAAGGTCGATATGAATGAGCAAGAAGGAAAGAGTATGGGAGATGTATTGGCAGAGGAGAATATGAAGAGCATAGGAGCTATATATGGTTACAATAAAGTCGATGACGTTTATGATGATGCTCCGAATGGCAATCCCACTCCTGTTTCAGAGCCTTTCATTTCCGACTCTTCCCCTTCACTCACGCCAGTTGAGAGAAGTGTTTTCCTTTCGGAAGAGATCGATGATCCAATTTCACCAAAAAATTTTGATCCCGAGGACTCTCTCATAATGGGGGACGAGCATCTCAGCACTATTTCGGAAACAGAATTGTCTAGTGTTGAGGACCTTGTCCCAATCCCAAGTGAGTCAGAGGATATATCCGACGATGAATATGATTTGCCTTTTCGTGATGATTCTCTTAACATTTCTGAGGTTACTTCCGGAATTTTCTTAAATCCTCTTTTCAAATTTAATGATGACTACACTTTTAGTAAAGTAAATCCTCTTTTTGATGAAATGTTTGAGTCCGATACAGAGTCCACAATGGAAGTGCTGGAAGTTGCTAGCTCTCAGAGCACAGCACTTGTCCCACCTATGTATTCTGACTCATCTCTTCCATCATGTGATGACGATTTTATCCTCACTAATGAGATCTCCATTGAGTATCCCATTGAACCGTCTTGTGAAAACAAAATTTTTAATCCAGGGATACTCGTTGGAAGAGAAAATTATCTTTATAATTTTGACCAAAATGTTTTACAAAATCTTATCTCTCAAGAGTCATTTGTGCTGGAGAAGTATATCGTCAGAATTTTTCATCCTTTCCTCACATACAATGTGACTTCTCCTCTCCTTCACTCCCTCAGGAATGAAGATAAAATTTTTGATCCCGGAATTTTCATGATTGATGAATTCCACACTTGCTCCCCAAGGACAAATGAATTCGGGGACGAGTCAGGCTAGCGACTCGGTGAACAAAAATAGTAGCGCTTCGTGGGTGGCAACCCATGCTTATCCTTTTATCTTCTTTCTTATTTTCTAATAAGTGACGTGAGGGGGTTCGCCTTTTCAGTTTCTCGTGTTTGGTGTTTGATGTTTTTGTCCAGGATTTCCACGATATATGAAGACTCTCGTGCTCGATGTTTTGTCTTTTCTCCACTCGAGTTTCATGTTTCGATGCTTTTGGAAATCCGATATCCTAAATCTTATCGACTAACGTTTATCTTCTAGCATAATTAATAAACGGCTTTTAGATTTCCATTGATACCCTTTCCTTTAAACATTGAGGACAATGTTTCGTTTTAGTTTGGGGGGTAATCTTCGATTTAATTTGACTGCGCTTGTTTTTTGCCTTACACTCTTGCAACCCCGTTTTTCCTAGAAACATTTAAAAATTTTATGCAAAAATGAGAAAATTTTAAAATTTTTGAAGCTTTTGCTAGTATTTTTGATTGAAAAGCTTTGCTAGTCTCTTAGACAAGAAGCAATAAAATGCGAATTCTAGCTCACAAGGCCAAGAATTTGCAAGTTTCCCTAATTGACTTTAAATATGCGAGACTTGAGATTATTTGACGAAACATTTGCTAAAATAATGTATATGATTTGACACCTTGTTGACTTTACGCTGGTGAGAGTAGGAATAGAATTTTGACTTGACCGGGCGTGTTGAGCCCTAGCTTGTTGCCTTAACCATTGATAACTAAATTATCGGCTAAGCATTCGCGGATCTCATTATTTGAGATTTTAAATTTGCGGAGATCGAGAAATGATAGAGGTATTTGTGAGTTTCGATGCTAAGCGTGGAGTAGTTGGTTCTCTTTAGAGCTCATCGAAGGTACTTTTGGCTTTTTGCTCTCACAAAATTGTTTCACCATAAAAATAAAATAATAATTAAAGGTGTTAGGTTTTGACGATAATTAGTTTTTTATCTTCTTAAGAGAATCCTTGTTTTAAAATTTGGGTACACATCAAGGTTACGTAATAAATAAGCTTGAATAATTAAGTTATGAGCTGCGGTTCGAAATCGGGCCCTTGGATCCTTATTTCCAAAAGGTTTTAGGTCTTGGCTACCCTCTTGCACCGGCCCTTGGACCTCTATCCGGGATTGTGTGAGGTCTTGGTCTAACACCCTTGGATCCTCATCTCATGAACGTTTAGAGTCTTGGAATTCTTCGTCGTAACAGCCCTTGGATCCTTTATTCCGAGTAGGTGTAAGGTCTTGGAATTACCCCATGAAGCTCCGTAGTTTATGATACATCTCGTCAATGAAAAGTATAAGTGTAAAAAAAATGGAAAATGGAAAAGTTAAAAATATAAATGAATAAAATCACTTTGATGTGGACCTCATATTTAAGACAACGATTCTCGAGAGAAGATGGAAAACTACTTCGCGTCTAAACTTTGTATCTTTATCGAACTAAAAACTTGTCAAAACGAGAAAATATGAAGAAATTCATTTCTCACCAAAAATAAAATAAATAAAGGAAAATAGGAAAATGTGAGCAAGAGGTAATTACACAATTAACTTCCATGGGTAGTGTTAGCATCAAAAATCATATTTAGTTGTGATTTCGATTTTAAGCTTAGTTTGGGAACTCGTGAAAAATCAAGGACGATGAATTCTATCCGTATGGTCACTTCTTCATGAGTTGTGTTTCCTACTCCGTAATCCTAAAATGCCTTTCAAAAATATGTGGGAGTTATTGGTAGACATGAAAGTTCAACAAACCGTTATAAAATGAAACGTGCTTAAACATTTTATCTTTGTGAAATAAAAAGGTAAACGAGGCGTTTTTAGAATTAAGGGTTTCTTAATCTCTTTTGAGGAATCTTTACTACTTTTCATAGATTTAGCAGAAAGAGGTTGAAATCTTTGGTTTTAGAAGCGTGAGTTGATGACATTGCATGAGGACACGGCAATACGTTAGTTTGGGGGATTTTGGTATATGTGAAAACATATACCTTTACTTTATCAAAATTGACCCAAATAAACCGGAAATCAGCCATTAATGCTTAACATTTTTGTATTTTTTGAGTTTATGCATGTGCAGGTATGGATATCTCAAAACAGACAAAAGAAAGACAAAACAGAAGAAAACCGAGCACGAGAATGAAGAGAGTGCAAAACTAAAGCCGGTGAATCAGTTAAATCAGTTTTACGGGTTTTGAATGCTCAAAAGTTCAATTTACGGAGTTTTGGATCATGCTTGGCCAAATTACCAAACCAACCCTCACCTTCACCATATTTACACATTAAACCCTCAACTTTTCCATAATTACACAAAATACCATCATACCCATCATTAGCCACATTATTACTTTAACCCCTCACATTTATCCAAATCACATCCTTGGTCCTTATAAATTCACAAAGTAGCAAATATGGTCCTTATGGTTAACTTGTGTGAAAACCGGATACACAAGAATAAAACCAAGCCCATTCCCCAAATAATACTACCCGGTCAAACACCCCAACCCGGTCAACCCTTGTAAAATACCCTAGGGTCAAACAAAAACATCCCCTTCCCCACCTAAATTAGTTTTTACTATTCATCTCCATCTTCCCTATTTTACCCTGCTCCCATAGAATTACCCTCACTTAAATTACTTCTAGAAGCCTCTGACACATCTGACAAAGGGGAATGACATGCTGGCAATCCTAAGCTCACTGATTGGAGGATGGGACGTGTCCACTTGATCCAAAGGCTGTGGATGATAGATTGGGCACCAAGTTTGATCAAATGGATGTAATTAGAGTTCCAGAGCCTTCTCAGAAACCCTAGATGCTCCTGCTCAACTATAAAAGAACCACCCTCTCCACAGATGAAATTGTCCAGTTTTCATGTATTAGGAAACTATTACCCATTTTAATTCTGTCATGTTTTATGTTTTCTAATTAGTGTAATCTCATCTTTAATTTGTAAACTTAATTCAGTTAATGCAAAGTACCTTTTTAATTTTAATTCCTTGTTTATTAAGCTTACTATATAATTGTTACTATTTTTAATAAGTTTTAAAAGTTGTTCATTCAAGCTCATATAAGCTTCCATAAGCTTATATGAGCTGTGTTCTGTCATAAGCTTTTTCTCAGATTCAGTTTTTGCAAAAGTCAAAGAAAGTCAACATTTGTCAAACTTTTAAGTCAAACTTAGTTTTTGTTTGATTGTTGGTTTTAATCTATTTTATGGTTGAGTTTTATGTTTATTTAAGCTTTTCAATCCAGTTTAAGTCATTTTCGATCATAGTTTTAAGTTTTTATTGCTTTTATTTTGAAATTTGTTTTAAAAGGAGTGTTTGGTTTTAGCTTATTTTTAGAGTTTAAGTCATATTGGTAAGTGGTTATTGAGTCATTTGGGTTTAGAATCTGGATTTAGAACTGTAACAATCAAATTTTAATGTTTTGCAAGTCTGTTGAATCATTTTAATTTCAATTTCTAAAACTGTCATAGTTCCATTTTTCTGTCCAACCAGTCAGTTTCAACAGTTAGTTTTAAGGTCTAAATGAGTTTCCAAATTAGTGCAAATTGGTTTTTCATGTTCTTTAAACATTAAATTTTATCTGTTTGCAACTTATTGGCTCAATAGAAGCCTTTTGTTAACTTATGTTTGATCTCAAAATACCCATTCTGTCTGCTGTCATGTGAGACTCTCCAAATCAGCTTCTTTCAAGCTTATTATCTGCTTATTCACTGTAGTTCCTTGCTTGATTTTTGATTATACATTTAGCCTATCGTATAGAGTTTAGCTGTCTTAGCTTATTTTGGGTTTAGAGCTTATTATAGTAGCTTATTTAGCCTGCAAAAAGCTTCCTTCCTGTCCCTTAGCTTCTGTAATAGCAAACTCCTTTTTAGCGCTTATTTCCAATTTAATTTAGCTTATTTGATTAATTATAGGTTAGATATAGTTGTTTGTTTAAGTTTTCTTAGCTTGCCTTTAGCTTATTAGGATTTACTAGTCCCCTTTAGCTTTTAGTGCTTAAGTCCCCATTTAGGAGTGTTTGGTTTAGCTTATTTGGTTGTGCTTATTTCTGCCTATATTATCTGTTCTTAATCTGCCTATTTTCTGTTTTGATGTTAAAAGTTTTCACAAAATTTTTTTTATCTTTGCTTATTAATAAGTTTCCAAAAAGAGAAAAAGCTCAAAAAAATAAAATACCAAAAGTGTAAGTGCCTGGGATTCAAACCCACGTCACTACACCCACAATCCCACGCCCCACACTCACAACCCTTAACCACTATGCCACCTTATATGTTGCGTACTAGTGTTAGGTTTTTATTCCTTTTATGCAATTGTTTTTTAACTATAAGATTATCTAGTCAGTTTTGCTTATTTCAGCTTAATCCTAAATGATTTTTCAAAGTTTTTATTTTTCTTAGGATTAGAATTATTTAAAGTATTTTTCATAAAAATTTCATAATTTTCTAAAAAGTTTTAGTATCTTTAATAATTAGTTTTTACATTGTTAGTTTTTAATTCATAATAATTAAATAAAAAGTCCAAAAAATATTCTGCTTTTTTCCAAAATTTTATTTTATCATTTAGCACGTAGGAAAATTAGATTCGTGTTTCTAGGATCCTTATTTCTTATAGTTTACATTTTAGGCTCGGGTTTTCCTCGAGCGCGAGTGTTTTTAAGTTTTCTTTACGTTTTAGTTTATAATTGTTTTGTTTTATCATTTTACATGCTTTGTGAGTTTAATTTAGTTTATATTTCATAATTGTAGCATAAAACCCCATTATTTGCCCTTTTTCCCTATTCGAAATCACGTGAACAAACTCCATTCATTCTTCATTAGGAAACGATCCGGGGACACAAATCTAACCGTTTGAGTCACTTTTGGAAATACTAAATTGATCAAATCACTTCTGCATTCACCAAATTAGCATGTTGCTGAAACATGGTTGCTTGATACCAACGATTTGGTAATTGGCCATCAACCCATCTAAAGTAGTTACAATTTTTTGTGGGATCCATGAAGTTCAGGCAACCAAGAAACCTTCTTGTATGGTTGTTTTGTGTCCAATATGTTCAACACCTTGCTAGTTCACCACAACCACAAAGGATTGACATTTTGTTAGTAGGTGTTGGAGAAATGGATTTTGGTAGAGATGGGTTTTTGAAACCCTAATTATTTTGGGGAAGATGAAATAAGTGGGGTAATGTTATTGTTCCTGTACTTGTGACCTTTATATATTAAAAAAACCACAACGGTTAGATTTTGGAAACGTGGCAAGGAAACCGGATTTCAACCGGTTGCCCACCCTCGCAGTGACATTGGTGTAACATGATCCTTGAGTAACTTATATTACAAACCCATTTACTTGAGTAACCTATATGTAATGTTTGAAACTTTAGTAACTTAGGTGAACATTTGAGCAAACTTTAGTAACATCTTTGTCTAATAACCCAAAAATATAAAAGAGAAATGAAGATTGGTGTTGTATTTATAATCATACTCATATTTAAAATGTTTAGTTTAACAAGTAATGATAGTTCTCTCAATTGACACTAGCAGGGTACCCGTGCACTGCAGCGGCAAGTACGCTGTAATTAAATTTTCAGAAGTCATACTTTTCGAATGTAAGTTTTATTTTTATTATTTTATTATTTTTTATTTTTTATTTTTATTTTTATTGAGGTAAAAGGTTGTTACACCCGGTAAAATATATTACACGAAAAAGTCATTGAAGTACAAATGGAATGTTGCTGAAATACCACATTAATCTCAAGAAAAATGCTTGATAGACAAATAAACTAATGTTATGACATGCCATAAACATTTACAACTAAGACATCCTACAATCAAGCATCAAACCTTACCATAAAGGTCGACGTATCATCATAGACATCATGCACGTCTTCATCATCATCATCATTCCCAATCACTCCTTCCTTTTTAGAAAGATGGTCAAAAGAATTTTTGGAGCAGAAACTACCTCTAAAGGTCGATGCAACATTCCTATCATCATTTGCATTTCCACTTCCAGGTGTATTACACGTGCGCCTCATATAATGTGAATGCAACATAGGCCCATCTTTATTACCACTAACGGATATGCTAAGCTTCTTTATAGAAGTATTAACCTTTGGAACATACTGAAAAGTATATAGAAAAATCAATAAGCTTTTCTTAACAATAATTTTATGAGAACTTTATATTGAAATTAACTTTACACAATAGCCAAATATTATATAGAAATATCTATTAAGTTTGATATTGTAATAGACGACATCATTATTTTGAAAACCAGACATATCATCAACACCCACTTAACGTGTTCACTATTTTTTAAAAATAGACTATCACTATTTCATCTAAAAAGACATAGATAAATAGAATTACGGGCACATAATGATTATTGGTAATTCTAACTTGTTATCATATACGTAGTAGTTACTTAAAAACAAAAATATTACCGTATAATTTGTTTTGTTACTAATGGGCCTACCAAATAAACGAAGTATATATTAAATTTTGGGCTTGTATTTTTTTTACCTTATACATGAATATTATAGTTACTATGTTTTTTTATCGTCGTGTAAGTCAAATAATCCTTTTCAATTCTCTCCCTGTAAGCCACATGATGAAGTCTCCGGTTCTATTTTTGAACTTCTCTTTTTATTTTGGTTAGAAAATTTCTTGTTATTGATTTCTAAAGATATTGAATCTTATTTATCATCTATGTTACTCTTCATCTATATTAAAAAAGTTAAAGTAATAAGTTATCATCTCTTATAAAACTTGTCTTGGATGCATGCGTTTTTTTGATGTTATAATATATATTGTGTAAAGTTTTAAACTTCTCATTTTTTTTTTCATTGCTCGTTTATTTTTGTGTTTTTATTGTTTAGGATAAAACAAAAAAGTGTAGCTGCAATTAATATAAATCTGTATCCAACGGGATAATCATGTTAGGCCAAATATAATTAGATTAGGTAGCAAATGTATAATAAGTGCCTCCAAAGTAATCGAGTGCTTCTTTTCAATTAATTATCTTTGAGGTATGTATTATTATTGCCATTGTATAAGTTATTTATTTTGTGTCAAAACATTTCTACAATTTGTAATTGAAGTTGTTCATCTCAATGACATGATGGGACTTGCGCATTTGACATATCTATACGTGTTTCAAGAAGCGTGGTTTTTTTTAAGTGTTTGTCTTATTAGATTTTAACAATAGGTGATTAGTACAATGTGGTAAAATGGTTGTATATTTGAGTGAGGTGTGATTTAAATAGAGTATTAATTGTATGTGTTTGTATTTGTGCTTGAATAGTTATAAATAGTAGCTTGATTGGATTATACAATGTGGTAAAATTGTATATTTGAGTGCGAGGTGATTTAAATAGTGCATTAATTATATGTGTTAATGTATGTGTGCTTTAAATAGATGTAAATAGTAGCTTGATTAGATTGTAAAATGTGCTAAAATGGTTGTATATTTGAGTGAAGGGTGATTTAAATAGTGTATTAATTGTATGTAGTATTGGTGCTTTAAATAGTTGTAAATAGTAGCTTGATTAGATTCAATGTGGTAAAATAGTTGTATATTTGAGTGAGAGGTTGATTTAAATAGTGTATTAATTGTATGTGTTAATGTATGTATGCTTTAAATAATTGTAAATAGTAGCTTGATTATACCGTAAACTGTGGTAAAATGCTTTAAATGGTTGTAAATAGTGCTTTTTTACTTGTAATGCTTAAAATGTGTAGATCGACTTGTATTGATTTAATAGCAAAAGTAACACAATTCTTTCCATTATAAGCAAGTGTTGAATCTTAATTTGTTAAGTCTTCCATTATAAACAAGTCTCGAATACTTTGTAAAGTAGAACAGATGTTAAACTTTATTTTACTTCCATTTTCACCCATTTTTTAAAAGAAAGTTTTAGACTTACTTTCCCCTCCAATTTCCTTTCAATTCCTTCCTTCATCTGCCTTATTAAAATCAGAGAACACACTAATAGCACTTACTAATTAGCTCCTTTTCTATCACTTCTCAAAATTAAACGCGGGATCGCATAGTAACTAATTAGCTCACTAATAGCACTTACTAATCACATTATTTATCAGAATTACATCATTTATCAGCAGGGGCGGACCTATGCATAATTAGTTGGTGCTCGAGAACCACCTTGGACATAAAATTTGTTTAGAAGCGATATAGTGAAAAAATTTGGGACCCACCTTAGAAACTAACGGGGAACCACCTTAGATCTTTGCTGAAAAAGAAAGGGTTATTAGCATGAAAATGTATCATACTTGACACTTTTTGTCATTGTGTGTATGGTCCTTTATTTTTTTCAATTTTGACAACAACCTTTTGAATTCGTGCTATTGTGTGTATTTATGACCATTTTACCCTTACTTTTTTCAAATTTTGAAGGGTAAAATGGTCATTTTGTATGGCTGGATAGTCAGAAAACTACACACAATGATCGAAATTTTAAAGTTCAGTACACACAATAGCAAAAACTCAAAAGGTTGGTGTCAAAATTGAAAAAAATAAAGGACAATACACACAATGACAAAAAGTGGCAAGTATGATACATTTTTGTACTAATAACCCAAAAAGAAACAAAGAAAACTTAAGATTTAAAATTTACAACGGAAGAATCAGCTGGAAAATGTTACAGGAGTTCTATTGAAGAAGATGTACGTTTTAGACAATATGAAAAGTAATTTTGTTTCTAGTGGATTTCTAATACTTGTGGTTTAGAGAGTACCACATGGGATAAGGCTAAAGTGAAAGTTTATATATATATATATATGTTGGGAATTATGCGAAGTAGGATTTCTGCTGTCAATACTACCGAAGGATTCTGCTGAAGTAGAAGCAGAATCTGCTGAAGAAGAGATTCTGCTGAAGTATAGAAGTCGTGCCGTGTTTCTGCTGAAGGGTGGAAGCTGACTAGGATCAGCATGCGCTTTATTATTTAAATGCTAACCCATCATTATTCTTGAACTGCCCGAGGTTAGCATGGGTATTATTGTACTGCTCAATATTGTTTAGTGTTTTAGTCATTAAATGCATGCTTGCATGCTTAGTCGATTGAGTAGTAATAGTTTAGGGTTCCTTGTCTATAAAAGGAACTTAATAGTTTGTAATAGATAACTCATTCGAAACATAGAGTTTCAGTTAATAAAAGATCCATAGAGGATCTAAGTGTTCTTAGTTATAACAGCTTGTATTTACATTCCGCTATAGAATACGAGTTGTAGAGATTTTCTATTAGTGTGCTTATGATTACATAGGCAACACTAACGATCCACGAGTGCTCAAGATCTGTCAAGGTCTGTCTGTGTACAACAAGTGGTATCAGAGCCTCGGGAAAGTCTCTACGATACTGAGAACCATATTTAACCTCACCCCCATACAACCAAAAGTACATTCACCATGCCTGGAACTGATGATGAATCAGAAGTCACCAACAACAACATCAAAAACACCACCTCTATGCAGCAACTTAGTCTTTCCAACAGTAATGGTAAGTTTCCTTATCTGAAAAAGGAAGAGTATGATCTGTGGACCATGAAGATGCAAAACTGGATCTCCAATATTGATTGGAATCTTTGGGAGATTGTGAAGAAAGGAAACAGTCTGAAGAAGACTATCCCAGATCTTGATGGTAAGTTTACCATTGCTCCTCCCAAAACTGCTGAAGAGATTTTAGCTGTGCAAAGAGAGCACAAAGTAAGAACCATCCTTCTTCAAGCTATTCCTGAAGATCACTTGGGTGATTTTCACCACATGGATGATGCAAAGGACATATGGATGGCTCTTAAAGCAAGGTTTGGTGGTAATGAAGAGTCCAGGAGAATGAGGAAGTCCATGCTGAGACAACACTTTCAAGAGTTCAACATCTCAGAAAAAGAAGGTATCCACAAGGGATACGACAGGTTTCATAAGATTTTGAGTCAGCTAAACCAGCTGAATGCAAAACCTGACAATGATGATTGCAATTCAAAGTTCCTTCGATCTTTGCCTCCATCATGGTTACATGTGAGTATAGCCCTAAAGGCTAAAGGTGGGTTGGACATGCTCACTTTTGATGAGCTATACAACAAACTCAAATCTCTTGAACCTGATGTCAGATCTCCCTACCGTGCATCCTCTTCTGGTCATACAGCCTTTGTTGGGACATCTCACTCCAATATGATGATGCATGCTTCAAGTCCATCTTACTTACCATCATCATCTTATCGTCCCACTCCATCATGCCCTCAAGCTAAAACTGGTAGTATATTGGAGGATGTTCTTCATTCATTTGTTGCTGATTATGATACTCAGCAGCATCTTGTCTATGAAGATTTTGAGCAGGTGGACCCACTTGAAATGGAGGAGATGAAACTGAAATGGCAGGTGGCCATGCTTTCAGTAGATATCAAAAGGTTTGAGGAGAGGGCAGGAAGAAAGTTTGGCTTCAAGGGAAAGGATCCAGCTCGTTTTGACAGGAGAAAGGTCAAGTGTTTCTCTTGTCACCAGATGGGTCATTTCTCAAGGGAATGCAAAGATAGGAAGAGTGGAGAGGGAGCTAACTACAATTCCTATCAGCAGAATCAGAAGGAAGCTAGAACTTCAGCAGCTCTCGTCACCTTGGACGAACAGGTCAACTGGGCTGCACATGAACCTGTGAATGAGGAAGCTGCTGATACAGAGAAGCTTGGATTGCTGGCAAGATGTACTTCAGAAGATAGGCATGATCAATTTGCCTTGATGGGACTTTCTCAGGTACACAACTGTATATTTGGTTGTAGTGAAAGATACAATGAACTTAAAGAAGCTTATGATACTATGAAACCTAAATACAATGAATGCTATGTTGATAATGAAGCTTATAAACTTTCGTTAAAAACATTAGAAAGACAAAAGGTTTGGTTTCAAAAGAATCAGATAGCTATTGAAGAAAAGATAAAGGGGTTACAAATTGATCTAGATATTGCAGACATTAACTTAAAACGCACTGAAAAGGAAAAAGCTGATGCTATTGCTGAGAATCTAGAGCTTAAAGAGAAACTAGCTGAGGAAATAGCTAGATATAAACAATGGTTAATATCAGGTGACAATCTAGCTAGAGAACTCTATAATAGTCAGTCAGTGAACTCTGGAATAGCTTTAGGTTTTCAAAAGTATGTAGGATTGGAAGCTAGGCAAGATGGGCGTAAATCTACCCCTACAGGCTTAGCACATTTTAAAAAAGAAGGTGATTTACATGTTGTCCCTGGACCTATTAGAGGTGAATTCATGCCCACTGACCTGTCCATTAATGTTGACTTTGATGGATCACACCATCTGTATGGCAAAAAGTCAAAAGACTTGCCAGACACAGATGCTTCATCTTATGACTTTGTCTCTTTCTCTGACAGTGACAATTCATCGGATCAAGGGTCTACTTCCAACTGTGATTCAAGTGATAAGTCAGACCTTCCCAAGCCCTCACCTGAGCCTACACCCAAGCCTGCACCCAAGTCTGTCTACAAGCCTTCTAGGATAGCTGCTGAGGAATCAACTTCCAAGCCTGTTTCCTCTGAAGACTTGTCCTTTAAATCTTTGCATAATAAGTCTGTTAAAAACAATTCCTTTAATGTTTCTGCTTTAAGTACTTCTTCATGTAATAGAACATCTTCTTTGTTGAATCAATCTTCTAAAAGGAAGACATGTTTTGTGTGTGGAAGTAAATTTCATTTAATTAAGGATTGTGATTTCTATGAGCAAAGATTGGGTGTATGTGCTACTCAGTAGAAACCGAGACCAGTGTGGACCAATGTTAATAATATTCCACCTTATGTCCCACAAGCAACTTATACTGACTCTCCCTGGAGGAGATCAGCTGATAGACCTTATGTGCAACCTACTAGCCCATACTTTAAACATGGTTATTGGCCTGCATATGTTGACTCTATGAATAATGGGAAAGGATGTTGGAGTACTGCTATCAAGTCCTCAGCAGGTTGTTCTTGGAATAATAAGGGACCTAAATTTCAATGGAAACCCAAGAACAATGGTGGATCTTTCTCTTCTGCTAGACCTAAATCTCATGATCCACAAGGCAGGTTCAAGTCAGCAATGACTTGAGCCTCCTTCGTATACTAACATTCTTTTGTATATATTTTTGTTCTATAGGATCATCCTCTTAAGCATAAAGATATTGGTATTGTTGATAGTGGTTGTTCAAGAAGCATGTCTGGAAATAGAGATATGATGCACAATTTTGTTCCTATTGAAGAAGGAGGCAATGTGACTTTTGGTGGAAGTGATGGTTGAATTACTGGGAAAGGCACCATCAAGACACCCCTACTGAACTTTGAGAATGTGTACTATGTTAGGGAACTTCAGCACTTCAACTTGTTCTCTGTCTCACAAATTTGTGACACCAAGAACAAGGTACTCTTCACTGAAGATGAATGTCTTGTGCTTTCTAAAGAGTTCAAGCTTCCAGAAGATACTTCAATTCTGCTGAGTGTTCCTCGAACTCACAATCTATACACATTCAACCTCAATGAAGTTCATCCTGAAGGTGACCTCACTTGTCTGGTGGCTAAAGCATCTTTGGATGAGTCTACCAAATGGCATAGGAGAATGGCTCATGTGAATTTCAAGACCATAAACAAACTCTCTAAAATGGGTCTTGTTGAAGGTCTTCCCTCAAAAGTTTTCTCCAATGATCATAATTGTGTTGCATGCAACAAAGGGAAGCAACACAGAGCCTCCTACAAAGCTATCACTGCTATGAGCATTATTTCTGAGCCTCTTCAGCTGCTACATATGGATCTATTTGGTCCAACTCAAGTCAGAAGCATTGATCACAAGTATTTTTGTTTGGTTATCACTGATGGCTATAGCAGATTTTGTTGGGTGTTCTTTCTAAGGACTAAAGATGAAACAACTCCAGTGCTGAAAGACTTCATCACCCTCGTTGAAAATCAGTTGAACAAGAAGGTTAAGGGAATTCGGTGTGATAATGGGACAGAGTTCAAGAATGCTATTATTATAGAACTCTGTAGGTCTAAAGGGATAAAGAGGGACTATAGCAATCCAAAAACCCCGCAACAAAATGGGGTAGCTGAAAGAAAGAATAGGACCTTGATAGAGGCTGCAAGATCAATGCTTGCAGACTCTAAATTGCCCACTATGTTCTGGACTGAAGCTGTTGGCACAGCTTGCTATGTGCTTAACAGGGTCTCCATTACTAGACCTCACCTCAAAACACCATATGAACTTCTCTTTGGGAAGGTTCCAGTCATTCATTACCTCAAACCTTTTGGTTGTCAAGTGACCATTCTAAACACCTGTGATCCGTTGGGGAAGTTTGATGAGAAAGCTGATGATGGTTATATTGTGGGTTATTCAGCTCATAGCAAGGCTTACAGAGTGTACAACTTATCTGCCAAGAAGATAGAGGAGACTTTGAACCTGAGATACCTGGAAGATAAGCCCAATGTTCAAGGACAGGGTCATGTGTGGTCTTTTGACCTTGACTACCTAACTGATTATCTGGGTTATAATAGACATATGGCTAACCAAAGTGCAGGCTCTCAAGAATCTCCCACTAACAATGCAGGTACCTTGGATGCTGACTCTGGAAGTGAATTTGAAGATGATGAACAACCTATACTCGTGCCTTCTTTCTCCCCTAACAATGTTGCAGGTAACACTTCTAGAGATACTTCTGCTGAGAGTGAAGATGAATCACACTATGCTGAGGACCTTGCTAGGCTTCAGACTCAAGCGTTTGCAGCTAAAATTGAAGCTGAGAAGGTGAATGGGGAGCTTGCAAATGAGGCTGTCAGTGGAAACCATATTTCTGCTGACACTGATACAGTCTCTCCCATCGTCATCAAATCTGCTGAAAGCTCGACTGTTTCTACTCCTATTCCTTCTAGAGTGTCCACAGACTTTGGTGAACCCTATACTCGCTTTCCAAGACCTTCAGATCTTGGAAATCATCAACCCAAATCTGGCATTTTCACCTCACCTTCCTATGACACAACTTTTGTACCAACTGTGTCTAATCTTGAACCTTCCATTGAAGTCAACCCCACTGCTACTAAAAGAATCAACATCACTCACCCTCAATCCAATATTATTGGTGACATTCTAGCACCTGTTAGAACTCGAAGGGCTATCTCTAGTCCTAAATTTGGACAGGTTGCTTTTCTCTCTTATGTCTCAAATCAGCAAAGAGACAATCACACAGACTTCAAGCATTGTCTGTTTGCGTGTTTTCTTTCTCAAGTAGAACCAACCAGTGTCTCTCAAGCTCTTAAAGACTCAAGTTGGGTTGAAGCAATGCAAGAAGAAATGCAACAATTTCAAAACCAACAAGTTTGGATTTTGGTACCACTACCTGATAGCAAATATGCTATTGGAACTAAATGGATTCTGAAAAACAAAAGAGATGCCAGGGGTGTGGTTATTAAAAACAAAGCAAGATTAGTAGCTCAAGGTTACAGGCAAGAGGAAGGGATTGATTATGATGAAGTGTTTGCACCTGTTGCTAGAGTAGAGGCTATTCGAATTTTCTTGGCCTATGCATCCTACATGGGCTTCATGCTGTATTAGATGGATGTTAAAGGTGCTTTTCTGTATGGTGAGATAGAAGAGGAGGTTTATGTCACTCAACCCAAAGGATTTGAAGACCCAGATCATCCTAATCATGTTTACAAGGTCGTTAAAGCTCTCTATGGACTTCATCAGGCACCAAGGGCATGGTATGCTAGGCTTTCATCATTTCTGCTAAAGCATGGCTACAGAAGAGGTGCCATTGATAAGACTCTTTTTCTGAAGAAGAACTCGACAGACATCATACTTGTGCAAGTGTATGTGGATGACATCATTTTTGGATCCACTAAAGAAGCTTGGTGCAGGGAATTTGAGGATCTGATGAAGGGAGAATTTCAGATGAGTGCTATGGGGGAGCTTACTTTCTTTTTGGGTCTTCAAGTTTAGCAGAAACAAGATGGGATATTTATCAGTCAAGATAAATATGTGAGGGACATGTTGAAGAAATTTGGTATGGAAGGTGTCAGAACTGCCACAACACCTTATGAAGCTCCAAAAACAAAAACCAACAATGAACCAGATCTACCTGTGAATGTTCACTTATACAGATCTATGATTGGTTCATTAATGTATCTAACAGCTTCAAGGCCTGATATTACTTTTGCTGTGAGTGTTTGCTCTCGACATCAAGTCACTCCACTTACTTCCCATCTCAATGCAGTCAAGAAGATCTTTAAGTACCTCAAAGGCCAACCTCATTTAGGCCTTTGGTACCTAAAAGAGTCTCCTTTTAAGTTGGAAGCATATAGTGATAGTGATTATGCTGGTGCAAATCTGGATAGGAGATCCACAACTGGAGGCTGTCAATTCCTTGGAACGAGATTGATTTCTTGGCAGTGCAAGAAACAAACCATTGTGGCTACCTCCACTACTGAAGCAGAGTATGTTGCTGCTGCAAATTGCTGTGGACAGGTCCTTTGGATTCAAAATCAATTGCTGGATTATGGGTATAACTTCATGAACACAACACTTTTTATTGATAATCAGAGTACCATATGCATTGTCAAAAATCCAGTTTTTCACAGTAGAACCAAACATATTGAAATCAGGCACCACTTTATAAGAGATGCATATGAAAAACATTTGATAAATGTGGCAAAAATTCATACAGATGATAATGTGGCAGATCTGTTAACAAAAGCTTTTGATGGACTAAGGTTTCAACACCTTGTGGTCAATATTGGAATGCTTAACCCTTAACTGCAAAGTTTAAGGGGAGGAATAGGCCTCAGGGGAGGCATATGCCTCAGGGGATGATTTTTCTTTGTTTTGTTTTGTTAGTTTCTTAGTTAAAAAAAATAATAATAAAAAATAAATAAATAAAAAATAACTTTCTCTTGCAGGTTTGTTGTATTTTGTTGATGGTTTTTAACTCACCAGATATACCTTGTGTATATCAAAGAGTTGGCTAGTCCAAAGGGTACAGCTTTGGTAAAGACACATCAAATATGTTGATAGCTGTAATGATTTGCTCAAAATCATAGGGTCTGCAACCACCCATGCTTAATTGCTGAGAGTAGTATGGTCATCAATTCACCATGATATATTCCTTGTTGGAATCCAAGAATTTGCTAGCCCACAAGTATATGGCTTGTGGTAAAGGCAACTGAATCCATATTTGGTTATCAATTCACCAATTCTAAGAATTGACTAGTCCTGAGCAAACGGCTACAGGTAAAGACACATCAAATCCGTTTATATAGTTACTGATTTGCTAATAAATCAGATGGTTATCAATGTACCATAGTTTTCGAACTTAAACATTTGGCTACTCCAGTAGAGATGATTATTGGTAAAGAGACATCAAATCCATTATTTTCAATGATTCACCTCTCACAGGAGTTAACACACCTGGATGTGATGAGAATAGTGTGCAACTAATGAGTTTTGATGTACAATATGTCAATTGTTGCTGCAAAGACCTGGCGTTTCAAAGTTTAGTCATCATAGAGATGAGATTATTCTTGGTTCTTTGCTACTGATGTTTGAGAACAATCCTCTGGTACTGCAGTTTCTAAGATTATCAAGGTTAGGAAACTGGAACTTAACCAAGTCAAATTCCAGTTTAGGGGAGGATTGTTGGGAATTATGCGAAGTAGGATTTCTGCTGTCAATACTACCGAAGGATTCTGCTGAAGTAGAAGCAGAATCTGCTGAAGAAGAGATTCTGCTGAAGTATAGAAGCCGTGCCGTGTTTCTGCTGAAGGGTGGAAGCTGACTAGGATCAGCATGCGCTTTATTATTTAAATGCTAACCCATCATTATTCTTGAACTGCCCGAGGTTAGCATGGGTATTATTGTACTGCTCAATATTATTTAGTGTTTTAGTCATTAAATGCATGCTTGCATGCTTAGTCGATTGAGTAGTAATAGTTTAGGGTTCCTTGTCTATAAAAGGAACTTAATAGTTTGTAATAGATAACTCATTCGAAACATAGAGTTTCAGTTAATAAAAGATCCATAGAGGATCTAAGTGTTCTTAGTTATAACAGCTTGTATTTACATTCCGCTATAGAATACGAGTTGTAGAGATTTTCTATTAGTTTGCTTATGATTACATAGGCAACACTAACGATCCACGAGTGCTCAAGATCTGTCAAGGTCTGTCTGTGTTCAACAATATATATATATATATATATATATATATATATATATATATATATATATATATATATATATATATATATAGTAGGGATCCAGTGAGAAGTAAATTAAAATAAGAAGTGGTGAGAAGTGACCAAAACCACGCATTTGAGATGCAACGACTTGCATTAGATGCATTTCTATTCATATAGATGCAACATCTTGAGTTTCGAAAGTTAATTTGATGTTAGATGGTGCAAATTGATTTTCATGATTTCGGCACGTGCAGAGGAACAAAAAACAAGAGAAATCATGTAATGCATCTAATATACGTATATGCATCTGATTAAAAGCTAGAAAACACACTATGGTGCGTTATAATGCATCTAAGATTATAGGGATGCATCTAATTTAGGTGGGTGCATCTCGGATTTGCGGTTATAGTTCT
Source organism: Chrysanthemum seticuspe (assembly GCA_019973895.1). Taxonomy (NCBI): domain Eukaryota; kingdom Viridiplantae; phylum Streptophyta; class Magnoliopsida; order Asterales; family Asteraceae; genus Chrysanthemum; species Chrysanthemum seticuspe. The sequence continues at coordinate 231,660,599 of BPTQ01000007.1, read as the reverse complement.
TCTTATTCCTTCTTATTTTAAGTAATATTCTTATTTGATCCTAACTCTCTCTATATATATATATATATATATATATATATATACATATATATATATATATATATATATAATATATATATATATATATATATATATATATATATATATATATATATATATATATATATAGGGAGGCGTTATTGTGATGTACACTTTAAAATGAAAAATAATAGGTACAGTTGTGGACCATTGGATCAACTATTATGAATGAGATTTAATGCTAATTAAATAGTTGACTAATAATGGCAATCTTGTAAATAAGTGAAACACTATGGCCTTTTTTATACATTGCATTTAATAGCTTACAAACACAACCCACAATCTTCGTCATTTTTCCACTGAATTTTCAAACACACTTTTCACATATTTAATTATTTTCTATACTTATTTATTATGCATCAATTAATTTGTCATTATTTTAATCTGTAAAATTAAATTTCTCAATCTTTTTCCGCTACTATGATTGATGACGTCGTGTGATACATAATTGTTTACTTTTAAATATTTGTGTATTTTTTAAGTTAGTCTATGATACGCGAAAATATTAACGGAATATCTCTTTAAATAAAAATTTTTTATACATATATAATGACACACCAACTTTTAATACATATATAGTGACACATCAAGTTTTTTTGATACATATATACTTAAATATCTTGTTAAATATATATTGACACACTAGTTTTTTTTGACACATTTGGAGCGTGACACTACATTTCTTCACAAATATATAATGACACATAAAATTCTAGCACACTTGACACTATGTTTATCACATAAATTTTCTTGACACATATGTGGTGACACACAAATTTTTTGACACACCAATTTTTTTATACATATATACATAAATATCTTGATACATATATAGTGACACATTAGCTTTTTTTGACACATTTGTAGTGTCATGCTAATTTCTTGATACATCTATAATAACACTAAAATTTTAGCACACTTGACACATTAAATTTTAGTATATATATAATGACACACTAGTGATCGAACAACAACCCATCATCAACGGCCACATCGAGGAAGATCAAAAGACGAGTTATGGTGATTAAGACACAAAAAGTACAAATCAATCTTTATTTTCGAAACAACTATTAAAATACATAAATATGAAACAAATAAATATATACAATAAACTTGAAAATTATTGATACTCGTCAACTTGTTCTAAAAACCACTTCTACATATCCACTTTATATTCGAACAAAAGAGACGAAAGAATAAAATATAAAACCAGCTAATATCCAAGTGACGCAAGCCTTTTTTTAAATCCATGTTAAACTAACCAACTTAAAACAATGGATTCATAAAACTACTAAATATAAAAAAAACACTGATATGTGGTTCACAAAAGACCAAGATGCGTGGTGTTCGTCTCCGGCATGTGATACGCATATTTTTTTACTAATTCAAAATAGATAGTATGTGATACCTATCAACAGTTGTTGATAAACGGCGACTGACGACCTTAAGAGGATCGTTGTTTCAGAATGTGGAAGTCACCAACGGTCAAACGAACGACGATTGGTGTTTTAGATTAATGATGCCATCTGCGATTACAATCATAGATTAGGATTTACCTGGTAAAACAACCAATTTCAGTGGCCAATTTCCGGTGAGATATGGTCGGTTATTTTGGAGAGAAAATACGGATATGTATCTTTTTTGTTTTGAGGAGGATGACTGGATGAGTGATTGCGATAGTGTAATTATAATGAGGAAGAAAATTACTGAAATACCCTTTTTGTTTAGTTAGAGATTTAATTTCAATTTTCATTTTCCTTTAATGATCATTGCCACTTGTCACTTTTTTATTGGTGCCTATTTTCTCTTATTTTCAAGTGTTCACCATTTGAACACAATTCTATATATATATATATATATATATATATATATATATATATATGTGTGTGTGTGTGTGTGTGTGTGTGTGTGTGTGTGTGTGTGTGTGTGTGTGTGTGTGTGTGTGGTGAAGTTAAAATAAAAAGGCAAATATCCGTAAAAAGAATAAAAATATTTGTTTTTTTTTAATTCTACAAAAATTCCAAAAAAATTCCACAAGATCGGGTATGTTGGTGCCTAAAACTTTTGTGAAAACATTTTTTATAATTTTGAGTTTTGATATATATATATATATATATATATATATATATATATATATGGTGAAGTTAAAATAAAAAGACAAATATCCGTAAAAAGAATAAAAATATTTGTTTTTTTTTTTAAATTCTACAAAAATTCCAAAGAACTTCCACAAGATCGGGTATGTTGGTGCATAAAACTTTTGTGAAAACATTTTTTATAATTTTGAGTTTTGATACGTTTTTTTAATGCACAAAAAACAAATTTTGATGCGCAAAAAAATTTTGATGCACAAAATTTTCAACTTGTTTTAGTTAGATGCGTAATGTTATTTTGATGAAAAAAGTCAAAAGAAGTTGGGTGCAAAAAACCAATTTTTGATGCACAAAAAAACGATTTAATGCACAAACGTATTTTTTCATAATTTTTTTTGGGAAAATATATCCACTTTTAGAAAAAAGTTTTTCACAACTTTTTCATGCACTATCATACCCGATCTTGTGAAATTTTTTGGGAATTTTTCGAGAACATTTTTCGAAAAAAAATCTTTTTATCTTTTTACGGATATTTGTCTTTTTATTTGATCTTTATCCTATATATATATATATATATGTGGGAGCGTTCTTGTGATAACCACCCTTAAAATAAAAACAATAGGAACTATTGTAGACCATTGGATCAATCATTATGATAGAAATCAAATCTATTTAGATGGAATGGCATAATTGTAATAAACTAAAAAACTAATGGCAATGTATCAATTAAAAAACTCTATCAATAGGCCCCTTGATTTAAGTTCTTTCACGTCAAGATTTGGGAGGTTTTCGAATACTAGAAACCTGCAATTAATATCTTTTAGGTTTCGATATAAAAAATTCCATTTACATCGATACATCAATTAATAGTTGTATACTAAAATGTCACACAACAAATAGTGTTAGGAATCAGAAAATTCCATGTTAAAGTGTCGGTCACCCCAATTATATTCTAGCATATGTTAGCTCGTAGACTTGTCATTATTTATGTTATTTATTAGTTTATTAGTTAGTTAGTAGCGTAGATTAGTTTAGAGTAACACTGTGGAGGAAGGACGGGTCTTTACCCACTGTATGCTTGATCCACAGTCCGATAGGAGGACGTATTCTTTGTAACTATAAATACCCCTTCCATCCATGGAAGGGGTGTGGCTTCTTTGAATCTAACCTTTCATTTGTTAAGCAACTCTCTTTCAAGGAACCTCTTCTCAACTCTCTTCATCTATCTAAAATGGCTTTCTTGTTTAATCATTGTCCTAGACCACCCGAATCATCAAACAACATAAATATTCACGATCCTACAATTGGTATCAGAGCCATGGTTATGTTGTTTGTGTTGAGTCGAATGGTTTTTAAGCGGATTGGTTGTTTCATTGATGCGATTTGATGCAGTTTTTTTTTTATTGTACTATTGTTGTTACATGGTTGTGAGTGGTATCTGATTGGAACATGTTTACTGGTCTTGATTAAAGTGGCCAAACTGCTTTTTAACATGTCTTGAATAAGTTTTATATCAGTTTTTTAAAAAACCAGTTTTGGTGGTCAAATAACTTTGGTGGGTAAACTGTTTCTATCATCCGATTTATGGTCATACTTGTTCAAGTCTTTGGTCAAAACGTCCGTGCGTATCTGTTTCTGTAATCCTGCATTATAGAGTTTATTTTTCTGGGTTTATACATGTATTTCTTGGCAGCGAGTTGTGGTCCATTTCATAGATGTGAGTTGCCTAATTTATCTATGCGAGTTGACAGTTTTGACTGCAACTATGTCCAGATTCAATGTGTAAGAAGCGAGTTGGGTACTAGCATAAAGGATGCTGGTTGACTATTTAGTCAACTGCGAGTTGCTTACTTGCATTTTTGAATGCGAGTTATGGTAGAAACTCTTGGAAGCGAGTTGCTGTCAAAAGATGTCCAGATACTACGTACCTTATGCGAGTTGTCTCATATTTATGGGTCATAAGCGAGTTGGTCATGCGAGTTGGTCATGCGCGTTGATAACTTAAGTAATATGCGACTTGCCAACTATGTATGATGCGAGTTGACTGAATGAGATGAAGATGAATGACAAAATGACCACAAAAGACCATATACCATAAACAGACTCTTCATGACTTCAGTGTTTCCACATCATCAGTCCATAAATTTACGACCAAGTGATTACAGAAATGAAGAAGTAACCGTTAGACATATACAACCCATTACCAACATCAACCACTCTAACCTAATCTCATTACTGTCCAACACACCTCACTACATCAAGACTCGAATCACATCAATATTAAAACATCTCAAGATCTCAGAGTTACTCTTTTCTCATCCCTTTTTCAATGTACTATCATGCTTCAAGGGTCACGCACATGAGTAGAACTCAAAACATCATTGATCTTAAATGCTTGATAATTATCCGAATGTTAGAAACAAGATCAAAACCATAAAAGGTCTCATCCTTAAATTCATGTTCGGTTTTAATGAAACTTCATAAGTAAGAATCAATCTCAGATTTTCCTTTGTGTGTTTATCGATTGGTTTTAAAACCAATAACACCCAAGCTTCATCATCACAGATCTTTAAATGTATAAGCTTTCTCTTTAATTTTTGAACTTTGATAGAGAAATTAACAAAACAAATTTGATTCATTAATCTCTTTTGTTCAGTTTTTGAAAAGAAAAGTCATGTTCTAAACTTACCTGTCATTCAGTTGTTATTATTGTTTGACAATGAAATTGTTTGGTGGATCTTGATGCCATCCCATGTCCGACACACCATGCCATCCATGTGGCTGTAATATCGAGCTCAAGCCAACCCTATGGCGAGCAAGAAAGGATTCGTTTGATTGGTTTAAATGGTTGGTATCATTCGGATTTGTGGTTAAACATATTCAGATTTGTTTTGATCCTGGAAAGCAGGTTTGTGAGAGAGATTTTAGGGTTTGTGGTGTTATTTTTTGATGGGGGCGGACGATTCAGTATTTAGGGTTGAAAGAGTGAGAAAGTTTAGGGTAAACGGTTGTTATTAGTGTGTTTTATACCCCATGATTTAGGGCAAGCTCATTATTCAGGTACTGTGGGGGCTTTGATGGGCCGAAACATATTGGTGGTAAAATCTCACATGGGCCGAATGTCATTTAGTAAACCATTCTTGGTTATTGAACATGGATTGGAAACTAAATTTCTATACATGCATTTATGTTGAGCCCATCGTGCCTTATTATCACTTTGGATCAGGTGGAAGTCTATTTCATAGGATATATAGATTGATTTGATTATGGGTTTTAGGTGTGATCTGGTTATATGTGCTATTGCATATGAATGTAATATTCGGTAATTGTGTGATCCGAGCGTAATATTTGTGACTGGATTGGGATTTTGGATCGGGCACTTGTATTGATTGTGGGCTGTGAGCAGGACTGTACTTACTTTGAATTGGGCCGAATGACATGACTATGACTAGAACTGGTTATGGGATTGAATTGAAATGTTAATTTGTTTTGAACCAGGTAATATGTCAATTGAATTGGGTATACTTTGTGAACTGGGTCAAGATGAAATTGATAAAATAAATTATTTGGGCCAGTTGATGATTTTTCTTGGATATGGACTGCGAGTTGCAAGTTGATGATGTGAATTAATTGTGAGAGTTGTTAGAAGATGAGATTTGATGATATGATTTGGTGTGATGATGAGAGTTGTTGAGTGATGCAACTTAATATTTTGGTTTATACATTTTCACGAAGGATATTATGTCATGGCTTGAACTGTTATTGAAACTAGGTTGACTGCAGGGCTTTTGTATGGTATCTCTTACTTGGATTTGAAGTGAAGTTTTCCGGGCTCGTTTACTTAGTTTCGTCTTTTTTCTTTCTACCCTTCCACGAAGATTACTTGTTTGGTCGTTTATTGAGTGTGATAAAGACTTGGCTATTTAGTTACGGTTGTGATTCTTTCTCGCTTAACCCACAACGTAACTATCATTTCGGTGTCTCACGTAGTTGAGAATACGTCAAGAGGTTTTATACATTGGGTACAGCGTTTCTTTTTCACGAAGATTAGTACAAGTTTAAGTAACAAATCTGGGGAATTCTACTTCATGATCAAATTTGGTATATCGGGTTTACTTCTCCAAGCTGTCACAGCAATAGCCGTCAGAATATGTAGAAGATGTGTTTACCAAAGTGTTGAATGGGTGAGATGTGATCAGCAATTCGATACCACTGATTAATAATGATACTTCACTGTCTAAGCGAAATCCTTCAAGAATCTTCAGCGTCAGTCATGACTTTTCAAGATGGTTGCTTATGACAAGAACTTTTCGTGCAGGTGGGTGTACACGTTAATGATGCTTCCGAAAGTTCGAAACCATCATGGGGGAGAAAAGTGTACTTTGATGTTATACGGTCAACTCCCAAGGGAAAGTAGTGTATACTACTCTACTTAATATGGTTTCTGAAGTTTTATACATATGGGTTAAGAATTATTGAAGAGTTAGTGATGATGATGAATGAACCGCTGATGATGATGAATGAACCCCAAAATTGTCATAATACATTCAAGCTGACATTATTTACGCTTTTGTCTTGATTTTGTAAAATCCCGCGAAAGAAACTATTTCTCGGTTTAAATCATATACTTGTAAAATCCCGTAACAATGGAAACATCCTGGTAAAAGTAAAGTGCATTTCCGGATCTATCTTACGGTTTATTCTTGGTTTTGTAAAATCCCGCGAAAGAACCTATTTTTCGGTTTAAACCATAGAATTGTAAAATCCCGTAATGATGGAACCATCCTGGAGAAAGGAAAGTGTATTTCTGGATCTTATATGACGTTGGTGCTACGGTTTCTTCTTCGAAGAAGGGATAAAAGGGTGTACTTCATTAATTAGGTGATTGTTTGGATTGTCTTCTTGGCAGTTTGGTTATTATATGGTTTTTCGGGGTTATGTGCTTTTAACCATGGTCAGGATGAAAACCATTATCATAGTTCATTTAAAAAGTCAAAGGAGGCTAGATGTGAGCTTTTAACCAGAATATGTGACAACGGGGTTAATTCACTATTATTTATTATAGGTTGAAGTGAAATATCACGGGCAAGTGTACTTAGTATCTGAAGGTATCGGGGATGGTTGGATGAAGATTCTTCAAGATCCTTGTTCGAGCTTATTATCAAAAATGAAGACTTGGAAATCTAGTTATTGTTGGGTGTCTTTAACCTTTTCTTTTACCACTTGGGGGAATTGGGCTCTTACCACGTCAAAATAACTATCACTTTAAGGAGTTACGTTGTAGTGCTCAGTGTCACATTCAATTGTGGATTTTCAAGAGGTGATGTACGTCTTATACTTGATGGTTGGTTGGATGAAGAGTATAGAGTACTTAGAGATTCAATGGAGGATGAAGTCTCGACACCGCTCTTTGTTACATATGTACAAGTTTAAGTCACGAGTTCGGGTTGTTTTACTTCAGGGTCAAATTCGTCATATTGGGTTTTCTCCATCAGCTGTCACGACATTGAGCCTACTGAATGATAATGGGGTTGATTATAAGTTTGCCAAGAGAGGTTGAAAAGAGAGAGATTATGACGTATGAACACAACAGTTCATGCCTCGTTCTCTAAAGAAAAGAAAAGTGTACGTTTCAGTGCACTTTATCTTCGAAAGAAGAGAAATCTTCTAATGACGTTTGAACACAACAGTTCAAGCCTCGTTCTCTAAAGAAAAGAAAAGTGTACGTCTCAGTGCGCTTTATCTTCGAAAGAATAGAAATCTTCTAATGACGTTTGAACACAACAGTTCAAGCCTCGTACTCTAAAGAAAAGAAATGTGTACGCTTCAGTGCGCATTATCTTCGGAAGAAGAGAAATCTTCTTATTATGACCATTCTCATCAACATGCTTCATGCTTTTTCCATGTGCTTCAGTCATCAAGTGAACCGGACTACTGATAATTACTCTTATTCCACTTGCTCAATATAATGAAGATGGCGACATCATGTGCTAATTTTGCGGTGGGGAAGTGTTAATAGAATACATTTGGATGATAATCACTTGTTTAATCAAGAATGGCATCTCCGTATGCAATTCTTGAGGGGGAGAAGAAGTGTGAATTTTTTGCATGGTTGATTGATATTTGAGAATAAATGGTCAAACGGCTCCTAACTCATGTAAGAACCGAGCTTCTTCTTATCGGGTCATCGTTACATGGAGTTTCTTCTAAGAGCCGTTGGTTGACATCTTCACACGGGCTAATGAGTTTAAAGACAAGTGCTTCTGGTTAATGCGTCACGTGCACATCAACATGATGATTCCGAACAACCTTCTGTTCTTTTTTGATGTGATTGTTTGCTTGGTATTACCATTTCTTGTGTTCGTTGCGGGCTGATTGCTAATTTCCTTGATGAACATCTTTCTGTTCTTGTTTGATTAGGAGGGATTTTTAAGTTAAGGGCATTTGCAAGATGTAAGTTAATTGGGATGCTTTTTGGTGTGATGAAGATGTTAACTATTTATTCCCCAACTGGACAATCTTGAAGAAGGTCGAGTCTTCAGTCGGTTCTACATTTTCTGCTACATGTTAGAAGACTAAAGATGAGTTGCATTTAACGATCTAAAGACTTCTTCTTAATTCAAGCATTCATCATAAAGATTGTCGGTTTAGGGGAGAGCACTAATTGGGGAAGAGTGTAAAGCCAAATTTAATCCCCAATTAGACTTGCTCATTATGTTCTTCAGCAAGTTGATTCTCACAAAGATTAAAAGTGGTCTTCTCAAAAAGATTTCATGTAGCTGGGCTGATAAGATGTTGTTGATTCTTAAGTGTCAAAACCAGCAAGGGGGAAGGAGACACGCATCTAAACGCGAGTAAACTTGATGAACTTAATACTTCTAAGTAATTGAAGATATCCCGGGAAGACTAAGGTCATTACCGCTGAGAAACTCAAGTTTTGACTCATGGCGTCTAGTGTTCTTATTCCAACGATGTGGGGGAAATGATGTAAGAGAAAGTTTCTGAAGAAAACAGAGGCACACAAGTGTGGGGGCATTTGGGTACTTTGGATTCTTGAGCTTCATACACAATCATCAGGAAAGATAAATGTGCATTGGGTGGTGTGCTATCATTTATTCTTTGGAACTCTATTTGTGTATTCGGGCTGAAGATAAAAGAGGCACACAATTGTTTGCTCAACTGAAGGGGCATTTGGGTACTTTGGGTTCTTGAGCTTCATACACAATCATCAGGAAAGATAAATGTGCATTGGGTGGTGTGCTATCATTTATTCTTTGGAACTCTATTTGTGTATTCGGGCTCTTGAGCTCTATTCTAAGAGACAGGCTGCATCATTTCAACTACTTGGGGGAAGTGTTCTCTTGACACCTTTTGGAATGGATTGCTTCAGACTTCAGTGGTAATGAAATATGATAAGAAATTTAAAGAGTGGGATGATACGTTGCTGTTCTTGTTGATGATATAACCTCGAACGAAGAATCACGGTGATTATTCTTAAAAGGAGCAGCAGGATCGATGATAATGGTGTGCTTCTTTGTACACCTAGCTAATGGAAGCTTGAAAGAAAGCTTTGAATCTGCTCAGCTAAAGGATTTTCGGTTTGGGGGGAAGCTGCCAAAGTCTCACTTTCAGATGGTTCAATTTCTTTCTTCATTTCAAGAGCCTCGGAAGCTTTGGTGGTGGAAGTTTAAGAGATGACGATTTCTATCTTCTACAACGGGGCTGTTCGATATCCTTATCTCGGTACTCGTATCATCATCTTCTTAATCTATATCATCTTATCTATCTTTGTATATATCTATCTGAAAAACAAAATACAAAAATATAAAACCAACAAAATCAAAATAGAAAAATATAAAATCTTCAAAAACCCATAAAAATCAGAAAATTTAAAAATACCAAAAATATGTTTTTCTCAAGACATGTCTTCTGGTATCGATAACATCTACGGTCTTAGAAATTTCATTCAATAATGGCACGGGACCATAGATGAAGTTCGAGCAGGAGGTGTAAATAGTCTTTTCAAAACATGTCTCAAAATATGGCTTACAGTTATTTCAGATTGTAATCCGCGCTTCAAAAATGGCTTGCAGTTATGTCAGACTGTAACACGTGCTTTATACTATGGCTTGCTATTATTTCTCATAGCAACCCGCTCTTCAAAGAGGAAAGTGCTGCGCTAAACCAATTTTCAAATATTTCGTGCACTTATCCTAAAACAAAATGAGGAAAGTATGTCGAAGGACTGCTGTTCCCACACAAATGTTTTTCCGTCTAAAAAATTCTTCAGAAAAATATTTGTTGTATTCATAAATTGGTGGAAAATGAGTTGCTTTCAAAACAATCAGATTCAGAGTTTTTATAATATTTGCAAACTCAATCAATGACTTCAGCGCTTTTAAACTTTTCAAAAATTGAGTCATTGATTGAGGGGGATAATGTTTTCAAATCTATATCATCTAACGGGCTTTCTTAATTTTCCTACGTGCTTAATTAAAAATGATATTTGCCTATGTCGAAGGACTAGGAATTTAGGATATGATTGTTAGGATTAGATGTTTATAGTTTGATGAAACACATTATTCCCATGCCTTATATGAACTGATTGATATGTTGGATTGACTTTTATTAGTCGATTGATGTTTGGGTGATGTCGACCACCATATATATGTATGTGTGTTCACTAACGTATGCAGGTATATTGGTATATAAGAATGTTCCCGATCCGGATCCCACAAATGAAGATGATTGGATGCCGAAAGGAAAGGGTAACTATATCTTGGGTTGACAAATGAAGAAACGGAGCTTAATTTGACTTCTATGGAAAGTTGGCATGAAAAAAAATGCAACGTAAGAGGTCTCACTGCATCAGCAGATGCTTTTCTTCATCATCAAATGAAGAAACGGAGCTTAATTGGACCTCTATGAATAGTTGGCATGGAAAATGCAACGAAAGAAGTCTCACTGCATCAGCAGATGGTTTTCTTCCAAACCTTACAGCAACAACAACAAAAGCGGCTCAACCACCTAACGTATCTTTGTGCAGGATTAACAGTGATGATACCATTTTTCTAAAACTTTGAATAATATTGTTTTGAAAATGGAAAAATATTGTTTTGAAAATAAATCGGATTAAATGTTTTGAAATCAACCGGACTTTATTTTGTCAAATCTTAAGTGATTTCAAATTAAATATTTTCAAACGATATTTCATCAAATGTCCGGTTTGTACAATAATAAAGTGGTGATCTAAAGATTTAATGTTATGTCATGGTATGATTTTTCTTTTGAATCAAGGTCTTTCAAAATGAAATTTTTTCTGTTCTTGTTTGATTGTGAAATTGTTTTATTTTACTTAAAAGATCTCTTAAAAACTATCATACATGACACTAACAATCTTTAATGTCTAAATTTGTTCCTATCTGTCATCTTTCAAAATTAAATCTTGCCACGTCTTTCCCCAAAATTTTCTAAATGATTTAAATCTTTTGGGATCACAAATCTCAAATGGTTTGAAATTTTTGATCGGCGGAGAGATCGTGATTTAAATCTCAAATCTGTTTTAATGGAATTGGTTTTAGTCCTTCAAAGGCACTCCTGCCTCCATGTGCCAAACGATTTCAATATACATAATGCACATGTTGAGGGGGAGCATTTATCTAAAAACAAGATGAGTATTTAAACAAGGCCACATTTTCTCCCATGTTTTCTAAACCTAATTAAATCACTTGAGATCCAAAATCTCAAAGGGTTTGATATTTTTGATCGGGGGAGAATTTGTGATTTAATAATGAAATTTGATAAAAAGTGATCAAAAGTGATCGTTTTGACTCAAAGTGCAGGCTGCTCTCCCATATGTGCTAAATGTTTTCATTAAACTGATGCACATATTGAATTTTGAATATTGAGTTTTAAATGGTTTCTTAATGGATTTTGTGATCGTGGATGTAATCGTGGATGTGCTTCAAAAGAACTCTTTCCTCTATGTGATAAAAATGATTTCAAAAATCCTATGCACATATTGAGGGGGAGAATTTACCAAAGAAAATCAAATGGCTTTTTCCATGGAAATTGTGATCAAGAAATTATTTCAAAGAAATTATTTCAAAGAACTCTTGCCTCCATGTGCTAAACAATTTCAAAATCATATGCACATGTTGAGGGGGACCATTTCTAAATGATCAAAACAATTAAGGTACAAAATGCTTTGATTTTATATCACAAGTACCTTGATTGATTTTTCCAAATGATTTTTCAATTGGTTTCAAGGAAGAATGAACTGTACCAAAAGACCGACCATTTTACTTTATGCATGGTGTTATAAGGATGGTTAGGTTAGGTATTAGTTCCCACGATTCACCAGAACCGGAGGGATCTACCCAGGGACAATCCACTAGATAGTATAGATGTCCTTAGGTATGATGAAAAAAAAGGAGAAAATTGAGAATATGGGAAGAGTGCCGACTGAGACAGAGCTAGTACTGGAACAAACCCAACAAGGTTCTAGTAATGAAGTCTCGGTAAGCACTGAAGGGGTTGAAGAATGAAAAAGAAATAAATGTGAAAAGGGTGAAAAGACATAGCCCTCCAATAATTCAACCTTAGGGCAGAAATCGGGTTCAATACATATGCTACTGGTGGTTACTTAGGTAACTTCGGTATTAAAGACAAGACGTCATGGACCCAGTGACGCACTGCACTAAACTTCCCAAACTACTCAAGTTCCTCTTAAAAGGGCTTGTTTCATTCTCACGGGGAACCGACATTATCTATCGACTTTCTCTTAGAGATTGTTGATATTGAAGAAGGAGACCCTCTCCCTAGTCTCCGGCATAGGAAACCAAATGTGCACTATTGAGTCTAGAGCCAAGAGATCATCCACAATATCTCATTAGGACACAAAGTTAATGAAGACTTGTTGTTTCACACAATGTGGAAAGTAAGAATATATTAAGAGTCCTACGCATTATCCTTGTGATATTGCCAGAACATCCGAGTGATATGTAAAAAATATTCACGGTGAAGATGGAAATCCTTCTAGAGCCAACATCAAACAAGCTCTTGGTGGGTGACATGTGAGATCTTTTCTAAAGATCAAGCTTGTGACAACTGGATAGAAACAATGGGGCGATTCACTCATGAATCAACCTTGGTCCAGGAAATGAATTGACGAATACTTTTGGAAAAACCGTTCGATGTGCAAATCTTCTTTTCTCTAGCAAATCAAATGTGTAATCATGTTTTCAAACACAAAAAGTATCTCTGATTGAAAAAATACTTTTGGAAAAACCGTTCGATATGCTAATCTCTTCTTTTATCTAGCACATCGGATGTGTACTCTTTTCAAATATAAAAAGTATTTATGATTTAAAATTGATCTTTCTCATAAAACCTTCGTCGTATTGCAAAACTCTTTCTTCTAAGCAACACGCGATTATTTTTCAAATCATTTTTCATCAATCAGTGAATCTCATTTTGCTGGTTCACTCACTCCGTGTTGTCTTCTTTGAGACGTTCCGATTTGAGAACAGCTGCGAAACCCTGTCAAGGAGATTCTTCGGAATTATACCTGTTCACAGGCAGTACTTGTACTGATCAACGGGGAACCGTGGGCCGTGTACCTCAATTCAACGAACGTGATCAAAGACACTTTCGTGTGTTTTATTGCTAATTGTTGTTTGCAGGTACATTTGGACGGTTGCAGCTGATCAGAATTGAGGAGTCAATCCAAAGCCGCATGCTCACAGCATCCACACTTAATTGAAGAAATCATAACTGGTGCATACCTACATAACCTGGTTCTGATATTTTTATACTATGCTTCTGCTACGCTGCTGCAAATATCATGACCAGTAAAGCTTCCGCTACTCTGATGGAAAGATGTCATGATCCAGAAAGTGTGAGCATGTCGGTCCAAAAGTCACAACATCACATGATGACAACACAACAAAGGGTGATCCAGAGATTTACTGTGGCTGATGATCTCAATGAAAGCTCGAAGATCATCAAAGATGTGGATCAGTTAAAGGCCTCCACTAAAAGTACAAATCAATGTGAACTTTGAAGAATCGCTACTAAAGCACAAAGATTGCGGAACTTGAAGAATTGAAGTCTACGAGCTCAGAACTAAAGTCAAAGATAGAATGCTAGGATGCATAATGTATTTCATGGGGTGACCTCCCTTAAGGGGAGATTGTTAGGAATCAGAAAATTCCATGTTAAAGTGTCGGTCACCCCAATTATATTCTAGCATATGTTAGCTCGTAGACTTGTCGTTATTTATGTTATTTATTAGTTTATTAGTTAGTTAGTAGCGTAGATTAGTTTAGAGTAACACCGTGGAGGAAGGACGGGTCTTTACCCACTGTATGCCTGATCCACAGTCCGATAGGAGGACGTATTCTTTGTAACTATAAATACCCCTTCCATCCATGGAAGGGGTGTGGCTTCTTTGAATCTAACCTTTATTTGTTAAGCAACTCCCTTTCAAGGAACCTCCTCTCAACTCTCTTCATCTATCTAAAATGGCTTTCTTGTTTAATCATTGTCCTAGACCACCCGAATCATCAAACAACATAAATATTCACGATCCTACAAATAGTTTTGCCCAATTCTTTTCATATTTTTGGGATAAAACCATATACGCTTATATTAATTTTTTGATACACATCTGATAACACAAATTATTTAACCCAAACCTTATTCAATCTTTATTAATACACGCCTATGTAGTATCAGTTCACTCTTTAATACATATCAATATATTCTTTGACGTCAGACTATTTTTCTAATTAATTCATGATCATCATATAATAACTTATTTCTCAAGTTCACTCGTTTTTTCCAACTCGTAACCATGGACAGAATAAGGGGGTTCCTGCGGGTGTCCGGAACCCCTATGAATTATTTCGATGTATTGTTAATTTTTGAAAAAAAAACATCATTTTTTTCTAAACGCCTCTTAAATGCATCCGATCTATCGAAATTTGTTTATATATTACGGTTCCAAAAATGACATATTTTTAATGACAAATTTTAATGAAATTTTTTATACATTTTTTTGGGTAAAGGATATAATTTTTTTATACATTTGTATTAAAAAAAATAACAATTGTTACATTTGACACATTTAGATTCCAACTTTGATAAAAACCAAAAGTCCCCACATCATGTTAAATTGTCGCGCTTTCAAACAACTTCGGCCGCGCTTTTTGACAACTAAATAAAAAAAAAAGACTAAGAAAAGTTACCACATCATTTTCAATACGAGACGATCAACACATAAATAAAAAACAAACGACATCATGACTCATAAGACTAAGAAGAAACAGTAGGATGTTTAGAAAAGCCAATCAAATGACAGGACCATATTATCAATAATCATGAGTTATTGATTACAACCACTTACGACTTGCATAAAAATTATGACTAAAAATAATATCGTATCCAATTTCTTGATCAAATACCAAATCGACACAATCTACTAAAAACGTTCCAATATCCGAAGCCTCAATAAAAAGATGAGAACGTGTATAACCTTGACCAATTTTCGTGGGTTTTGCTGTAAAAAAATAGATCTTTTAAATAGCTTCCGGCGGCAACGGCATGGACAATGTTTAAAAATCTTATTATAATAATGATAATTTATTGATGCATGAAACTTTTTGTAATTGGTATTGCATATGAAGATTAATTGTTACAATATTTAAAAATCTTAAACAAGCCATACAAGGCAAAGCCATTACACGAATTACATCTGTTATTGCTAGGACAACAAACAAAATTTGAAGAACTATAAAATAAGGTGCAGCAGACCCAACATCACATTTGAGGCCAAAGTAGTACGAAAACAGAATATAAAATGCATGTACAATCCTTTAGATACATCACCATTATAGTAATATCTCGTTTTGAACCCGAAGCGTGTCTGAAAACCAAAACATGTATCATCTTAGACATGTATCACTTGGAACGTGTATGACCTTGAATCTCGTAACCCATAACGGCATCGAGGGTTCCGGGGTACAACTGTACCGCATGTAATACGAACATGTATCACCTTCTTCATTTGGAACTTCAACTAAACCATGTTCAACTCGAAGCATGGATCATCAAAATTTAAAGAGCATGTATCACTTAGAACCAGATTTCGGCGTCGGTTACAGTAATGACGAGGCAACAAGACAACTTAGTCATCGTGATTGGTTGTCGAAAACTACTCACCGTTGTCGAAAACTACACCTGATCTTTGTCGAGGAGCATATGGAACACCTAAATCTGATTCACAAAATAGAATCACACGACAAAGGAATCTCTTCAAATCCATTTTATGGTTCAAACTTCAAACGATAGCTCATATCCATTGCAAAACAATTTCAAATCTAATAAAAGTAACCACAACAAGATCAGCAGATCACTAAACTAAAATCAAAACATAAACCACATTCCCACTTTGGTTCCTCGATTATGAACTGTAGTCTGTAGACATATTGTCGGAAAAAAAGGCGGGCCGGGTTCCATGGGTTTTAATCTCGTCACAAAATGAAACAAAATAAACAACTTTTGTGGTCGGATTATATCTGAAGATGGTAGTGACTGATAATGATCCGTGACTAAGGAGGACGTAATAACGACATTAGCAACCAATGTATATGATAATAAAGGCAGCGCGAATGATTTAGTGGCGGAGCTACACAAATCAACAACAGTTATTGTTTTGGTGGCGGTAATGGCCACAAAAGTAGTTCTGTAGGGTTTGACAAAGAAATAAGGATAGAGAAAAAGATAAATGACGGTTTTATTATGTGATGACACATTTATCAGGTTTGCTAAGAATTGGGATATGCATAATACCTATACTGCCCTTATGATTTTATTATTTATTCAATTTAAATTTAATACTCAAATTACATGTGTCCATTTTTTATTGGTTCCTATAGTTTTTATTTTGAGAAGATTGAGAAGGTTTTTAAAAACGATAGATTTTTAACTTTGATTCATGTTTTTCAAGCGTAAAACTCGATTTAATGTGATTAAAATTCAAAATGTGTAAAAAAAATTTGAATCAATGTTAAAAATATCTTGATTTTGCGATATATGTAGAATACTGAATCATCTGTACAAATTTAATGAATCATCATCATAACTCGATTTTAACAATGATTTGTGAGTCAAATTTGGGATTTATAGATTCGATTCACCATAAAATGATGTTTACTTGTGAATCAAATCAAAAACATGAATCAATTTGCTCAAACGAAGATTTCTCAATCTTCTCAAAATAAAAATCTTCTCAATGGAACCGGAATATATATATATATATATATATATATATATATATATATATATATATATATATATATATATATATATATATATATATATATATATATATATATATATATATATATATATATATATATAGAGAGAGAGAGAGAGATTGGATCATTTAAAAAGTTGATCTCAAGAGAAAAGTGAGAGAAGTGATCTCAACCATTAGATCACCCCCTCTTCCCCTCCCTTTTTTCACACAAACTACAGGGACCTAATTGTATTTTCTTTCATTCTTAAAGGGAAGGTTTTGTAAATTCGAACTTATCATATATAATTCATATATTTTTTCATTTTTTCTTTTTCTTCTTTCTCTCATTCCACGACCTGACATTTTTTACTCTCAGTTGTGTTATCAGAATTATTAACACATGTCAAATCGATGATAAATTAACACACGAAATCATATCGTGTTATTAGATTCACAATATCATCTCATCATAATTTATCAAATCGAAGATCAAATTAAGGTATGTAACTGATTTCGATTATAATTTTGTTATTTTTGCTACTTAACATCCATTAGAAAGCTTGTATGTGGTTGTTGTTGTTTCATCTTTACAGATTTATATTCATACTGAGTCAAGTTTTAGTTTTTATGAAATTTGATTAGTTAATCATCATTTTTGTTTATAGATATTTCAATTTTAAGAGTTTATTGACATGATTCATTGTATAGGATAGTTATTTTGAAATGAAATTGAGAAATAAATACATGAAAAACATGTTTACAAAAGACTGCACACCAAGTGTTTGATAAAATATCTGAATGGGATTTTATAACTGTGATGTACTAATTTTACACTGTGATGCCCTAAATTTTTTGAATAGATTTATAACCTGTTAACTTTTGTGCTATCTTTTGTGCCCGTTCAAGAATTACATTGTTTTACTTGTAGATTTTGTTTAGACTTATATGCTACATTTTTATCAGATCATGTGCCATATTTCAAAGATGAGTGGGTGTAACATTATTGGAATGTGGGCGATGCATATGTGTGAAACTACTGATGTAGCGAACCCAAAGATTGCAAAAGGTGTAGCCACACTAGCATTATCATGTACTCAAGCTCCAAATGATTTGGTTGTCGCTTGAGACATGGCGCCGGAGCTAGTAAAAGTAATGGATCACTATTAGCGGAATCAACATTAGGTAAGTCTGAAATTTAAGACACACTCACCTCAGAATCGGTAAGCTCGTGTTGCACTCAAAGTTTCTTTAACTCTTTGATTAACTGACATGATATTCACTCGTTTGGTCTTTTTATATATGTAGAACAAAGTAGGAGAGATGATTTAGAATCACTTGGTTTTGTTCTTATGTACTTTTTGAGAGGAATGTATATATTTTATCTCCAAGTTTGTTTATGTCAAGCCTTTTGAGAATTGGAACTTAATTTGGATAATAACGCTTTTATGTTATTTTGTGACACAGGCTACCATGGCAAGGACAGCCGAAAATAAGAAACAAAAAAATGAAAAGATTAGTGAGAAGAAATATTAGAATATAAAAGCCTACCAAACAAAAACGATAAATGTAACTACTACTCTACTATCAGAGTCCCGCATTCTCTTTTCTGATATAGATTTGGGCCTTGAAGAATAGCAGGTTCTGAATAAGCACGGGTTAACTTATTGAGATTTGAGTGTCAGTACTCAGTAGTGGAAGGGCAAAAATGCTGGAAATCTTAGCAGCAACAGTTGATGGTGATAAACAATGCCACCATTAGTTTTCTCAGAAAATTCACAAATGTTACTAATACGTAAAAAGAACCGACGGTTGGATGAAAAAAAATTTGGACCGTTTTTCAACATCTATCGATGTAAGTAGTAATGGTCCATATATCTTCTTCTGCTCATAATTAGTTTTCATTTTTTTTTTGTTGGTGACGCATTTTCGAGTCCTTTGCTTATGAGTTGGTGGATTCATTTTTTTATTCAAACAATTAAAATAAAGATAGGACTTAGGAAGGTTGTTTTACTATATAATACGCACTAGTTTTAGTTACATTGTGATGCCCTAATTAGTTACACCGTGATGCAATGCCGAAATCATATAAACTAGAAATTATAGCATTTAGTCTGCAAGTTTTATTTGACTCTTAACTAACCATCTTAAATATACCTTCATATTTTATTTGCCCTAATTTTAGTTACATTGTGATGCCCTGATACACCATGATGCCCTATTTAATTTAGGCATGAGGATTTTAGAATTGGATGAAAACACTCAATAAGACAATTGTATCAACATCAAGTTTATTGCTACTGTATGTATCACCACGTCATCATAACATGTGATACAACATTAGGTTACAGGTTTTAGTGATTATATACATACAATAGCAAGAAGTTACCAATATTTGTAACATCCAAAGGTAAGTTTAGTTGTATGATGTGCGAGTAGGTACAAACTGAAAATTGGATACATATCTGATATACTAACCATGTTTTTCTTTTTGTCTATAATATATTAACCCTGTTTTTCTTTTCTTTTATGTTTGAAATTCATTAACTTGATTAAGTGCATCAAACAGATGCACTAAATTGCGATGCACTAAAGTTTTAGCTAAAAATGAACACATCCATTAATGCAAAGGACAAACAAATGCAGTTGCTGAATTTAATACATGTGTTAAAATCAAGCTCAGAAGCTATTGTATTGAACCCATTTCGTTTATTACTTTTATATCCTTAATTGTTAATCTAGATTATTGATTTATGTAAACCTGCAAAGTTCATATTTTTCATTCTAGAAATCTTTATTTTTTCTAGAAAATGAGATGTGCATGATTTCCTGATCTTGTTCCTTGTCATTATTGTTAGATACGGTAATTGGAAAAGAGAAACACGGCTAATAAGTATGCAAACAAGTTTGCTTGGAGTTCGAACGCTGAATGGATATTGCATGAGGTGTACAGATTTTAGTTAACCATGTCCAAAAGAAATAGGTTCAGACTATACTAGAATTTAATTGTATTTTTCTGAAATCAATTGAAGGAATTTTTGTTACTTGTTATTCATTAAATTTATAGATGATATTATAAAGTGCATAACCTACTACCGAACAGCATGTAACGTTCATACATAAAAGTTATCCCACTTTTGAAACTAGTGCAAAGGCATTGGTTTTGAATAAGTGTAACAGGATAAGTAAATAATACCATTTACATCTTGTGTTGTAAAATCCCTATAGTAGAGAAGATATAAAATCTGTATAGATCTTGTATATATTATTATCGTGTTCAGAAATATGATTTGACTTCAGATTCAAGATTTCATTATAATAAAGCTCCATATTATATATTTGTGGTTTTAATATAAATTATGTTTCTTCATCACATTCATTGCTTTGGAATGTTCTTAACAGTTGATGATGTAACAGGTGGTATCTCTGTAGAGTCTTTCTTTGAAGGCTCGTCAACTTGAATCTTTGCTTGGTCATTAACCGTGTTTGTTTTATCATTGTTTGGAGCTGCCTTTTCGTCAATTTCATGAACCTAAAAATATTGCACTTTTTTTGCTTTTATGATACAAACGGATGAACTAATTACATCAAACGGATGCACTAAAGTTACTCAAATAGATGCACTAAAGTGCCTCAAACAGATGCACTAAAGTAATATATGAGAATGAACACGTCCATTAATGTAAATAATAAAAGAATGCACTTTGTGTAATGGAGATGAAGGGATAAAGCTGTATATTAAAAATAATATATTTCTTGTGCGATTGGGAGTAAAAACATATCAACCGAAAAATATAGTTGAACAAAAAATATCAATAAACATACAAATAAATAAGTAGTCATGTTATGAACGAATTAATGTTATTAAAAACTTAACTTGCCAATCAGAATATAAGAGATGAATTTTGCATTGATGAGCGATGGTACAATAAGAATACAACATCTCCTAAGATATAGTAAGCTAAACAAAAACCGGCAAATAATATTTTTACAGGCTAAGCAATGACTATCTTCAAATTCTTGCAAATTCTGAAACATCAGAGAAGCCTCTCAAACCATTTAACTTTCGATGCCTATAAAGTCGTCACATTGTAACAAATCATCAACGTTCAACCAAGAAGAAATGTCATATTCTCGTCTGACAAAATCATCTTCGTCACTAAATTCATCCATTCTAGGAAGTTGCAAATGGGGAAAGGTCAAATGTATATTTCTAAATAGAACCTGAATTAGTTAAACAATCATTATAAGTTGAACAATCATTATGTAATATTCCATACAGATGCCTTATTTTTTTGAATACATATGCCCTTAAATGTACACAAATTAGTATATTGCCAAACACCGGTTAATAATCATCATGCAATATTTCATACAGATTCCTTATTTTTCTAATACATATGCACTAAAATTGTATAAAAATTATTATATTACCAAACACCCCAATGTTTACTACATCGTTGAATAATCCGTATGCAATATTAAACAATTGTAACATATAATGTTGATGCACTAATGTATAACACAGATGCAATAAGATATTACCCTCCGGCAGTCTTGACGTGAGTCCACCAACGCCCATTGTTAAAAACTATAACATGAGAATTATAGTCTTAGTATCCAAATCCCTTTTAATAACGCAATTAAAAAGAAAAGAACATGTCAAGATACCTCAAGAACAGTTGTAACTTGAAGTTGAGCATAAGGCAATTCGATTGAAATCCATTCAAATTTAAATCTCATCAATGGAACCTTTGCGTCCTTAACACAGTGTATACCCGACACCTCTACACTATTTGCAAGCATGTTGTGTAGACTTATGAAAAAATCCTCCTGCATAACGTAAAATAATAATTGTTATCAGAATGTTGCGTTTCCATGTTTTCTTTCCTAAGTGTATGCCAATAAATGAATTAAACAGATGAGATGACAAGTCACTGTCAAAATGCCGAACCACGGGGCCAACACAAAGAGCATCATTGTCATATTAGGCATTATATACCTACACAAGTTTTGAAGAAAAAATAGAGACAAATAAAATCTTGCTACAGCCAAAACTGAAAAATAAGTAGCATAAACAGAAACTCACACCAAGACCATAAGATCCATATGTCAATATAGTTGCTGAGGCAGTATATCGAACCCACAACTTTTTATAACTCGATAAAGATTTAAAACTGTTTCAATACCTTTAACTCTCTATTGTTAAGCTCTTTAATGGCGGCAATAGCAGCCAAATCTTAAAACCTAAAGGTCACAAAAGCATAGCCTTTATTCTCACTTAAGTATTTACCTTTCATTATTTGGACCTATTACACGTTAAATAACATTAAAATACATACATAGCAACATAATTTTCTATAAAATAAATAGAGAGGGAGGGGGGAGAGAGAGAGAAGGTTACCTCGGTGACTTCTCCAATAGATTCACCAAACTCTTTCAGAACATATTCAGACGCATCAAGAGGAATCCCACCAAGCATACAAACAGACGCCCAAGTATTTCCAATGACGCACTAAACATAAAAATGGATGCCCTACTATGATAACCGATGCACTAAACATACAAACGAATACACTATAAAAATACACAGATGCCTTAATATCTTTGACGATGCACTAATCATACTCACTGATGCCCTAATATGTTCATAGATGCACTAAACATACAAGTATATGCTAAAGTATTTCCAGCGATGTACTAAACATACAAATGGATGCCCTACTATGACCAACGATGCACTAAACATATACACTAATACCTTAATATGTCTGATGATGCACTAATCTTACTCACTATTGCAATCATACTCACTGATGGTCTAAGATGTTCAATGATGCAATAATCATACTTATTAATACCCTAATATGTCCATCGATGCACTAAATATACAAATAGATGCCCAAGTATTTTCAAGAATGCACTAAACTTACAAATAGATGTTGAAGTATTTCCAGCAACCACAAACACATATGCACTAATACAATATGATGAGATAACTTGTAATTCTAAGGCTGCAAATATACACGCAGATGCCCTCAGATGTCATATAATTCAATATTAAGCTCGTATACTGAAAATTAGTGCATCACAACTTTAAAATCTTATTCAGACATTTTATCAAACAGCTGGTGTGCAACTTTAATAAACACATTTTATATGCATTTTTTCGTCAAAATTAGTTCCAAATCTTGTAGAAAGCATGATGATATGATTATAAACTTTCAACAAAACTTAAAAAGTCATTACATCATAGTTAAAAACTTACAGATTATGTACAATTAAAAGTTACCTAATTAAAAACTTATTATAATTGCTGATATTGATAATTATACACAATTATATTATGTTTAAATCAATAATATGAACCAGAAACATTAAGTTAAACAAATGAATGGGAACATCAATTCATAAAGAAAACAAACGGGATTGAGAATTGATGGTATGATGTTGTGGTGGAGGAATGGTGTTGATACCGTTGTGGTGTGATGTTGATTGGTGGCGGTGCGGTGGCTGTGTGGTGGTGGCGATGGAGATGGTGAATGAGAGGAACCAGGACTCCGTATTTGCATCTGTGTGTTTGTATCTGATGGTTACCAACTACTCCATATTTGTTTGCTTTGTTTCAAAATTTATCCTCAAGTTTGAGATGTTTGCAAAATCTACCCTGTAACTTTTTTTCTCACTTTTCTATCTAATTACACTTTTCTCTAAAACCGGACTCTATATATATATATATTATTTTAATACCGTGAGATCTTATCATTTTATGGTTAGGATATTTAATTATTTATACCTTTTTTTAAAGTAATTCTAATGCCTTTAACTTTTATGAATTTTAATAACAAAGACTGGTAAACAGAGACTAGTAACGCAAATCACTTCTATTGTTTAGAATATATGGCTAGGACGGGTGGCCTTAAACTTTTCGCGGCTAGCAGATATTTTATTGCAACTTTCAAGGTATATATATATATATATATATATATATATATATATATATATATATATATATATATATATATATATATACACACATGACATTGTTCGGTTTGGGTAAAAACATATTCTTTTTTTCATAGACCATTAGACCTATTAGGATCTTATTGCTATAAAGTATGTGTTATAATCGTACCGACTTGACCCGAATTGACCCATTCGGGTCATTGACCCAGACAACTTACCGCATTAACTAAATAAGGGGAATTTCGTCCTGGGTCCGCCACTGTTTATCAGTTGATGTCTCCGAGCATAAAACAAGCAAGCCATATATCAATGATACAAACATATTACTATCACGCCTATCTTATGTGGTGTACATCAAAACTAAAATAAATAAAGCATCTATGCTAGGCATTGTGAAAACGTTTTAGTTTATCCAATAAAACGCTTTTCATCAAAACCGGGATACCTCATAAAGTGAGATGGTCCAATGAAAACCTCCAACATCATGAACAAATAATGTGGCAAACAAATGCAGAGGTTTAAATTCATCAAACCTGTTAATAGATACAAATTTATATGTTCAAATCACAATAAAGGTGACACAAAACCTGGTTCAGTTTTATGTTAATCTAAATCCAAGAAATTGATCTAAACGAATGCACAACCATTCACAAACCAACCACTATATTGACAAAATAACACAAACTGATTGCACCAAATTTGACTAAAGATTTTATGGGCGTTTTATTTTTTATTTCTTCCCACCCATCATGCTTTGGCCAGAGGAACTCCCAACAAAATTAGATGGCGTGCCACTTGTTTTCTGATTTCCAAGTACATTAAGATCTTCAAATAATCTGTATGAAGGAATAAACGATGTTTGACCAGCCCCATTTGAACCCACCCGACCATCTCCACTCATGCCTGCTACTCTCATATTATTTGAATGTGTGTTTACTTGCTGTGAAGGGGTGTTATTATGAGTAGGCGCATATGAGTATGGCGCTGAAAAAGAAGAAGCATATGGGTTGTTAGCATAATAGCCAGGAGTTGCAGCCCATGGTGGTGGAATATAGCCGGAAGAATAGTTCTGCTGCTGATATTGAGGCTGAGGTTGAATCTTTGGATGACTTGGAACCTGTTGCTGTGGCTGAGGTTCGGACTGAGCCCATGGCACCACGTAGCTGGTTAACTGTGGTTGAGTTTGGTGTGGATAATTCTGTGTGGTGGCTGCAACTGGTGGCGTTTGGTCAACATTTTGTGGGGATGTGACGGGTGGTGGATTCGAAGGCGGAGAGGCTATATTTGTGGATGATAAGGCAAGGCTTAAGAAGTCTATCATGTCCTCCGCTCTTGATGTGTTCACTGGAGGAGGTGGATCAGTTACAGTTAAAGCCATACTCATTGAAGGATCCTGGATAACTCCTGATTCGTTTACCACAGAGCCATTTTGAGACACAACAGTTTGTGCTTTAGAGTGCCTGAAATAAACACACAAACAGAACAACGTTTAGTGCTCTGTTCCTGAGTTCAAGAGATATAAGTGCAAGGTACCTGGATAGTAAATAAAAAAGGAAGTGGCCAAGGTTTATGCAGAAACAAAAAAATCAAATTGACGTTCCCCAAAGTTTGCAAATTTTGCAAGGTACCAAGCCTTGCGATTCCTTCTCCCTAGATCTTGCCCTAAGTTTTGCAAACTGCAATTAGTCAACATTTTCCCTCAAGTTCCTTTCTTTTCTCTTGTAAGAGAGAGAGCACATAAACTTTAGGTTCTCTAAGAGCATTTACTATGGGAAGTTCCAAGAATCGATCTAGATATTTTAAGAAGCTCTATCGTTTTTGTTTTAACCATACTGAGTTTATTGTGTCTGTTTGAAATGAAAAAGTCGGAAATCTTGGACATCTTCATGAATTTGAGTAATAAGATATTTATGAAGTCTTAAAACAGTTTATGCAAAGTCAAGATAGGTTTATATATTAAAAAAGGGTTTATGAGCTGATGGTGTGGCATGATATTGCACATTTATAACCTTTCAATAAACGCTCTCCCAACCATAAATCGATTCACAAACAACCCTAAATCGTTTTTTCTGCTTAATCGATTTCTATTTTTTCCTTACAATCTTGCATAAAGTCTTGGTTATATCTCGTTTATGATCTCTTCTTATTCATAGATTGTTCCAGGATTTAATTAGTGATCGATCTAGTTGTTTTTCTGGTTTATGGGAATCGCTACCAACTGTTTTTTCTAATCGCTAATTAGGGTTTACTTAGGTCAGTTTGATTGTTTTTCATTAAACGATTTGTAACTGATTATTCTAGTCGGGTTCATAATTACTATAAAGCAATCATTACCACCATCATCATTATTCTTGTGATTGAATTTGGTTCTATGGGTTAACTTAATTGTGCTTCTTCGCAAAAAACCCTAGTTTCATAACTAGGGTTTTATTCATACTGATTGAAGACCAGGTGTTATTTTTTCTTGTTTTACTGTTCATGATTACTTGGTTGAGGGTTGTTGTGATGTATAAGACGGGAGAGGAGAACAAAACTTTGCAATGCCCTGTGGTTAATGTTGGTCATGGAGTTAATGTGGATATAGATCAATTGAACGCTCGTATGCAACATTTAAAGGGTATTGATGCTGGGAACGCCGATGTATCTCAGCCAAGAAAAGCTTTGAGGGTTGTGCGAAACCCTATTGGGGGATCTGACTGTAACGTTAATAATACTAGCCTTGGTGAGTTGAATGCGAGTTCAACAATGAACCCTAGTATTTCTCATGACGTGCTTACATCTGATGTGCATACATCTGCTGACTCGGAGTCTTTATCTGCTGGTGATGAGTGTGCTATACCATGGGATACTAATCCTAAACAAGTGAAGCCGGTTTCACTTGACGTTCCAGGTACTACTCATTATCCTTCTATGCCGAGTGTTGTGACAGCTCCGAAGGTTGTCCAACAAGTCAACTTGGGTGATACTACTATAAACACTTCCAAGTGTTTTTGAGAGCCTTCTATTCTTGAATCTAGTACTCTAATGTGTTAAAGCAGCCTTAACCTCCTACACATGTGGCTGTTCCTACGCATGTTACTATTTCTAGTACGTCTCCTAAGGGTGTCGAACCTAGTATTGCAAATCAGCCTAATGGTATTGAGCATGTGGTTTTAGATGCATGTAAGGATTTTGAGGCAGCTATGCATGAAGTTCAATTGAAGAATGCGAAGAATATTTCTACTAAGGACATTAATTCTGATAATAACACTACTAGAGGTTTGAATCAGCCTACTAATAAGAATGGACCTGGTGTGAAGTCGGTTTCATACACGGGTGCTACATCTACTGATCCTAAGAAACATGTGTCAAACTTTCGTAGGTGTGGAGTGTAGCAATAATAAGATTGGAGTTGATCTTTCTGTCATGGTGAAAGTAGTTGAAGAGGTAAATATCAGATTTGAGAATACACTTTATGGCTATTTCCTTGGTAAACGTATTGTTTTCCCGGTTGTTGATTACTATGTGCGTAATAAGTGGGCAAAGTTTGGCATTCAAAAGGTCATGATGAATGCTAAGGGTTTCATTTTCTTTAAGTTTTCCACGAAGAAAACACTAACTTACTTGAAGAGGATTTGACTCATATCCCGGTATGGGTTAAATTCCATGATGTTCCCCTAGCTATGTTCTCTGATGATGGCCTCAGCCTTCTAGCCACATTGATTGGTACGCCGAAAATGATGGATTCTTACACTAGCCAAATGTGTTTACAATCACGGGGCCGAAGTAGCTTTGCTAGGTGTTTGATTGAGGTAAAGGCTGATGAGATGCTCAAGGACAGCCTCACTGTTGAGATTCCCCAGCTGGATGGGTTGGGTTCTACTATTGAAAAGATTAGGATTGAATATGAGTGGAAACCGCCTCGGTTTGATACATGTAAGCTCTTTGGTCATACTTTGGATAGCAGTCCTAAATTTGTTCCCCCTCGAGTTCAGCCTACGCATAAGAATAGTGATGGTTTCGAGACTGTCAACCACATAAATAAGGGTAAGAACAATAGCCATAGTGTATCGGGCAAAGGAGGATTTACTAAACCTGTTGTAGGCCCTAATTTTCACTATAAGCCTAAGGCACCCCCTCCTGAGCCTAAGAAGGTGGTTAGTCGAAAGAAAAAGGCCACTGCAGTGGCTAGTACGAGTGGTACGAAGATTGCAACATCAAACACTTTTGATGTCCTACATAGGATGGACATTGATGATTGTGGAATTCCTACTACTGATGTAACCATGGATGGGGCTGAGATGGTTCTGGTATTACAATGGAAGCTAAGGAAGCTAAGGAGGATGGGTTTATAAAGACTGGTAATGTTTCACAAGAGCCGCTTGTGAGTGTTGTGAAAGAAAAGGTACACGTTGAGGCTACTAATCTTAATTATTCTTTTACTCTATCTACTTCTTCTACTAAGATGGTTAACCCATTCTCTAAGAGATGGTGGATTTGATAGTGATGAGGAAGTTGTTAACCAATTTGATGAGTCTGTGAACCTTTTTGATAACTTCCCCTCATCGACAGGCAGTGGTCACGAGCTTGAATATGATGATGACTATGCGAATCAAGTCTACGATCTACCAGAGCAATTGGAATCTTTTTATGACATGTATGATATATCAAGGTCCAAGGTCATGTTAGAAAGTAGTGTTTGTTTTTATAGTTGTCAAATGTTATCCTATGAGTAGTAGTTTATTTCTTGTCAGAGGAAAGGAAGTGTCTTGTTATGTAAGCCTTTCGCCTATGTAACGGGATGTGATATGGGATTTCACCTATATCCTTTGTACATAAACGTTTTTTTGGAGTAATACATTTACCGGGTCTTTGGACCTTTTAAACAAAAAAAACAAGATGTAAACTTGGGGGTGATACTACTATAAACACTTCAAGTGTTTTTTAGCAGCCTTCAATTCTTGAACCTAGTATGTATTACTCTAATGTGTTAAAGTAGCCTCAACCTCCTACACATATTACTATTTCTAGCCCGTCTCCTAAGGGTGTCGAACCTAGTATTGCAAATCAGCCTAATGGTATTGAGGAGGTGGTTTAAGATGCATGTAAGGATTTTGAGGCAGCTATGAATGAAGTTCAATTGAAGAATGCGGAGAATATTTCTTCTAAGGACATTAATTATGAAAATAACACTACTAGTGGTTTGAATCAGCCTACTAATAAGAATGGACTTGGTGTGAAGTCGGTTTCATACGCGGGTGCTACATCTACTGATCCTAAGAAACATGTGTCAAACTTTCATAGGTTGGAGTGTAGCAATAAAAAGATTGGAGTTGATCTAATGGTCCCGATGAAAGTAGTTGAAGAGGTAAATATCAGATTTGAGAATACACTTTATGGCTATTTCCTTGGTAAACGTATTGCTTTCCCGGTTGTTGATTACTATGTGCGTAATAAGTGGGCAAAGTTGGCATTCAAAAGGTCACGATGAATGCTAAGGGTTTCTTTTTCTTTAAGTTTTCCACGAAGAAAAGCGTTGAAGATGTTCTTGAAAACGGTACATGGATGATTAGAAATATTCCAATTATTCTTAAACATTGGACTTTGAACACTAACTTACTTAAAGAGGATTTGACTCATATTCCGGTATCGGTTAAATTCCATGATGTTCCCCTAGCTATGGCCTGAGCCTTCTAGCCACATTGATTGGTACGCCGAAAATGATGGATTCTTACACTAGCCAAATGTGTTTAAAATCATGGGCCGAAGTAGCTTTGCTACGTGTTTGATTGAGGTAAAGGCTGATGAGATGCTCAAGGACAACCTCATTGTCGAGATTCCCCTGATGGATGGGTCGGGTTCTACTATTGAAAAGATTAGGATTGAATATGAGTGGAAACCGCCTCGGTGTGATACATGTAAGCTCTTTGATCATACTTTGGATAACTGTCCTAAATTTGTTCCCCCTCCAGTTCAGCCTATGTATAAGAATAGTGATGGTCAACCACATAAATAAGGGTAAGAACAATAGCAATAGTGTACCGGGCAAAGGAGGATTTACTAAACGTGTTGTAGGCCCTAAGGCACCCCTTCTTGAGCCTAAGAAGGTGGTTAGTCCAAAGAAAAAGGCCACTTAAGTGGCTTCGAGTGGTATGAAGATTGCTACATCAAATACTTTCGATGTCTTGAATAGGATGGACATTGATGATTGTGGTATTCCTACTACTGATGTGACCATGGGTGGGGTTGAGATGGGTTCTGGTATTACAATGGAAGCTAAGGAGGATGGGTCTATAAAGACTCGTAATGTTTCACAAGAGCCGCTTGTGAGTGTTTTGAAAGAAAATGTACAGGTTGAGGCTACTAAACCTAGTTCTTTTACTCCATTTACTTCTACTAAGAGGGTTAACCCATTCTCTAAGGTGGGAGAGATATAGTGATGAGGAGGAGGTTGTTAACCAATTTGATGAGTGTGTGAACCTTTTTGATAACTTCCCCTCATCGACAGGTGGTGGTCACGAGCTTAAATATAATTATGATGACTATGCGGATCAAGTCTACAATCTACCAGGGCAATTGGAATCTTTTTATGACATGTATGATATCAAGGTCCAAGGTCCTGTTAGAAAGTGTGTCTGTTTTTATAGTTGTCAAATGTTATCTTATGAATAGTAGTTTATTTCTTGTTTTTAGAGGAAAGGAAGTGTTTTGTTATGTAAGCCTTTCGCCTATGTAACGGGCTGAGTAGGGGATTTCACCCATATCCTTTGTACTTAAACGTTTTTTGGAGTAATACATTTACCGGATCTTTGGACCTTTTACCAAAAAAAGATATTGCACATTTATAAACCATTATATAGGTTTTATCATAGTGGACAACCTAAGTTCCATTCTATATCTTTCTCTCTCTCTTTTAATACAACACCCTAAATGATCAACAGAGAGACTGACCTTCTAGCTAGCAGAGCAAAGTCGTCTTCCTCTTCCTCTTCTTCATCAGGCTCATTTCTTGATGGCGGGGGTACTGGGGGAGACGTTGCAACACTTGATTTCGAGTTTTCAACTTGTTCTTCAGTAGGTTTAATTGGGGAATTGTGGGCATCAGACGGTGGGGCAGCAGAGCTTGTTATTTGAAGCGGGATTGGAGACCCAGATGCAATAGCATCATGTTTTGCAAGAACAGTTTGCAGGTTGTCATTTAATTCAATACCCTGACCAAGCAGCTCTTCATCACTGCCACAACCAATAATTTCATGAGCAGAAAGCAAATATACAAAATAGATTTTCTAGTACAAAGAAATACAGTCAAGAATCGAAATGGGAATTGCTTCTTTAAAGATGTTGAAAAGCCATGATTATCCAGATATTTCCTTGGCATTTCATCCCCGAAATTTCAAATGAAACAGTCTTAAGTTTTCTGACAACATATTTAGTAACAGTAAAAAAGAAGAATTTATCATTTTGAACTTTGTGACTTGTAAATAAATAATAAATAAATAAATAAATAAATAAATAAATAAAATAAATAATAAATAAATAACACACATACAAACACAAAAACCACAACCAAACTTGTAATACATAAAACTCGACACTTTCTATTTATCATATAATATCATATAAATGGAACAGTTTTGAAATTTTGACATTATAATGAAAAAAAAATACAACAGACAATATCTTTCCTAGTAACTGCAATTAGAATTACAATATTCCTAAAAAAACTACTTGAATTATATTATCGAGTCTTGTACATTCTCAAGAATAGAACTCATATGACTACAACTACAATGCTACACAAGTCAAATTATTTATCCCCATAACAAGACTAGTCTTTCGGTTGTAGTCATCGTTTTGTGTCTCCTTTTGAATGTAGTAGATAAAGTATAACCGAAGCAATAGTATTTTTTAGGTTTATATTTCATTTGAAAAATAGTTGCTATTCTAATAACAGTTAAGATACTAAACTTTCCAAATAAGAAAAGCTCAAAACTGTTAGATTCGAGATATTGGATTTGAAATGTAAAGGAGACTGCCGGGCAATAAGATACTCGATTTCGTTCAGGAAGCCACCCACAGATTTCTGATGGTATATACTATGGATATACATTAAACTCCAATAGGCCAAACATAGAACAATATAATTTCATGATCCATTCCATCAGATTGCTTAGTCCATCACCCCATTCATATAATTTTTTGATGATTCAATTCAAACCAAGTAGAATTTTAGGTTTACTTACATT
The DNA here is from genome assembly GCA_019973895.1 of Chrysanthemum seticuspe. Taxonomy (NCBI): domain Eukaryota; kingdom Viridiplantae; phylum Streptophyta; class Magnoliopsida; order Asterales; family Asteraceae; genus Chrysanthemum; species Chrysanthemum seticuspe. Next base: position 231,627,939 of record BPTQ01000007.1, on the reverse strand, counting down.
GTTGAAGCTAACATTTCCATCAATTTTTTCTGATTTGATCGACATCGGTCAACAACATCAACAATTACTTCATCTTTTACAGCCTATTAATATAAAAGACAGGTCAAATCACCCTGCTTCATATCTTCGCATATAAGATAGCAAGTAAATGAAAGATGGGCTTACTGCACGGTCATTTGGATCAATTTCTTGCAACATCTCTGATAAGAGATCCGAAACATTCCTCATAGACTCGATCATTGATTCACTATAAGGAAAAAAAAGTCAAAAAGTTTCATTAAATACTCATTCTTTAGTACACTACTTTAAATCAGACGTGGGCTAAAGGGGTAATATAATGTAGAAAAAGGTAGTAAATATACCTCAAGTTTTCAATCTCAGAAGCCATGGCTTCATCAAGCCTTGTCGATGAATTGATTGGCATTCCATAATTTGCTTGAGGGGATCTCAAAGATGGATGGGTAACAGGAGGTGTAAATATCGGAGCTGCATCAGGTGAGCGTTCCGGAAATTGTATTCCATATTGCTGTCACCCCCAAAAAATCCAAACTAATTCAAAATCCATATCCCGAAACAGGAACAAGGAAAGTAATTTTTATACTTGAATCAAGATCAATATACTAACACAGGTAAAGATTTATGCTTAAAATTTTACCAAAAAAAAAACCCTTGTTGATAACAAAAATAAAAAAATCATAAGCAATTGAATCAAGAAAGGGGCTTGGCACATTCAGCGGACTTATTACAAGCAGTGAAACATTAGTAGAATTGATGTATTCAAATATGAACCCGCAGAATTTGTATACAATTATTAATAATTCTCTAACTTTAGTTACTCGAGAACTTTTCTAAGTCTACCCAGTTCAAGACCAATACATGCTCACGAGAAAAAAATGTAAATTAAAGTTAAAAACTTGTCAAAACAGAAAACAGAAAATCTTGTGTATCCCAATCATCAATATTATCAATTTTGTGACACAATTTTGTTTGTCACGACCATAAGACAGATGTTCAAGTCTGAACATGGGCAATCTCAAAAGAAGGAAAATATTGCAAGTTCCAGAAGACAATCAATAGTAATGTCGAATAATATATATATATATATATATATATATATATATATATATATATACACATATATGTATATACATATATAAAAATTCGTTTTTTATGCATTAAAAAAAACGTATCAAAACTCAAAATTATAAAAAAATGTTTTCACAAAAGTTTTATACACCAACATACCCGATCTTGTGGAATTTTTTTGGAATTTTTGGATAACTTCTTAAAAAAAATAATATTTTTATTCTTTTTACGGATATTTGTCTTTTTATTTTAACTTTACCCTATGTGTGTGTGTATATATATATATATATATATATATATATATTATATATATATATATATATATATATATATATATATATATATATATATATACATATATATATAAGATCAAATAAAAAGACAAATATCCGTAAAAAGATAAAAATATTTTTTTTTCAAAAAACGTTCTCTAAAAATTCCCAAACAATTCTACAAGATCGGGTATGATGGTGCATGAAAATGTTGTGAAAAACTTTTTTCTAAAAGCGGATATTTTTTCCAAAAAAAAATTATGAAAAAATACGTTTGCGCATTAAATCGTTTTTTTTTTTGCATCAAAAATTGGTTTTTGCACCCAACTTTTTGACTTTTTTCATCAAAATAACATGGCGCATCTAACTAAAACAAGTTTGAAAATTTTGTGCATCAAAATTTTTTTGCGCATCAAAATTCGTTTTTTGTGCATTAAAAAAACGTATCAAAACTCAAAATTATAAAAAACGTTTTCACAAAAGTTTTATGCACCAACATACCCGATCTTGTGGAATTTTTGGAGAATTTTTTAAAAAAAATAAATCTTTTTATTCTTTTTACGGATATTTGTATTTTTATTTTAACTTTACCCCATATATATATATATATATATATATATATATATATATATAAAAGTTGACACCTACAAATAATAAACATACCCTTAGTTCATCATAAGCAAAGTAATATTGAGGATATTTTCCTCCACGGCCACCAAATGCTTCTTGCCAAGAATCCAAAAGTACCAATATTTTCTCCCTTACACGCATGTCCATCTGCACAACATATCTCTGTCAATCATTATAGTATTACATCGGTTGTAAGAATAACAACACCTCGACTACAAAAAGTCATATCAAAGTTTTTTAAAAGGTGGTCGTAACAAGAAATTTTTACCTTTTTCTTAACAATCTTGATCATCTCTGGTAAAATATTTCTCTCGGCAATTTGAACATGAACATTGTCACCACAATTCTTTACCATCGTCTCTAAGAGCTAAAACACGCCCAAAAAAATTATAATAAAATTTTAAAAAAAAAATAAGGTATGAAGTATATACCTAGCTTATTAATGAAAAATCATTGGAAGATTAGAATCAATATAATCGTAAAAGAAGATTCAAATGATGAAATACCGTCAATGAAAGTAGCTGAACATTTGGGTTCTTGTGTTGTAACCTTTTCTTCAAAGCCTTTACAACATCTTTTGCAAGCCTGTATTATAATCATGTGAAGATACACTACAATGAGATCACCTGAAGATTTCAACTAATGGAACGATTAATTCTACAAAACAAATATGTTTGGCTATTATGTATATAACCAGTGTTCTGGCCAAAATGCAAACAAAAGAAAAACACACTACTACTCAGCAAGGAATGGGCCGCAAAATAATGCCATGATGTCACGAATGATTGTTTCTCCAAAGTAAAAGCTTATGTAAAATAATATCAGGAGAAGCTATTAATGATCATGACGACACGATGGAACTCCATATGTCTCATCTAAAGACTAAAAAGTCCCATTCAAACCACAATAACGCTCATTAATTTTCCTTCTAAATTTCAACCAATTTTCATGTATTTACAATTTCAAACCTTTTCATGCCTAATCTGTCCCTTATTAATCTAAGCGAAAGCCCTCGAACAGAAAGTAAATATATCTTTTCTGCATTAAATAAACTGCAGATATAACAAGAAACTCAACTCATAATATAAGTGAACTTTTAGTGAATTCAAAGAACAAATATCAATACTCGAACAAATTTATCAAGCCTTCACTAATTACTCTGTTTCAACTAAATAAATTCAACCATTTTCCAAATAAACGCTAAATAAATTCAACTACAACACACATACATAGGGCCCTAGGACTGAAGAAAAAAAGTACAAACTGTTGAGTCCAATAAGATACTCCTATATATATAAATCAATAATAAAATGTTTCAAAGTAGTAAATTTTCTTTCGTGTTTCATTTGATAATCTTAACACCACGTATATCAGGCCCTAACGAGGGGTCACTAAGTTGACAAAAGTTTGTGACTAGCATGAGTAGAATTGTGAGACATCTCAAGTTCAAACCACAGTTTTTACCCCCTTTGAAGAGCTTTTAGCGGTTTGAGTATGTGTGACAAGCCCATTGATTAACCCTAGAGTCCAAATAAAATATCAACTCAAGAAGGTTTAATGTTGTTTGGTAAAAACTAAATAAAGACTAATACACCACAAAACAAGAATTATCTATAATCAAAACCTAGAAACCAAAAAAAGGTAGAACTTTTACATAAACTCAACTGTAAAAAAAGTAAAAAACCAATCGAAAAAGGTCAAGAACAATAAAAAAATAGAAAATCAAGGAAAAAAAGAAAGAATAAGTAAAGATACCAAGGATTAGCGTTAAGAGTATCACAAATATCAATATTAAGAGTCCAATCAGGACCATTCAAGAACTCGCTGGTCGCTTTATCAACTCTAACAACAACTGAATTTGCTGATGCAGATGATGATGAAAATCCTGTGGCGGGAAGCATATTATTCTTTATTATTATCAAGATGATGATGATGATGATGAAAAGAATAAAAGGGTTGTTTGATGTTTTTTATTTATGTATTTATTGTTTAGATAAAATCGAGAACTGGGCTATTATTAATAAAAGTATTTCATGGAATGAGAAACTTGTTTGTTGAAAAAACTAAACAAAAGGTGTTTTTGATGAGGAGGAGATTCCGAATTATATACAAAACAAGGGCAGCCAAGAAAAGTGCGACTTTTTTTTTTGTCTTTTTAACAGCTTTCTTTTGTATAGCATACCATACCACTTCGAATAACTTTTCTTTCATGGGCACATCAACCACCTTCTTTTCTTATCTCAAGTCTAGGTATTTGGTTACCGGGTTATGATTCACCGAGGTGGCAAAACGGGCGGGCACGGGCTAAAACGGGCACGAGCTAGAATGGGCACGGGCTTAAACTGGCACGGGCTAAACGGGCACGGGCCAAACGGGCACATGTTATACAAATCGCTTAATAAAAGACTTAAAACAACTAAATAAATTCCTTAAACGTAATATCTTATTTATATTAACAAAAATAAATATATTATATAAAAAAATCTTTAAAACGATCGTTAATGTTTAACAATTGAGAGAAAAAAAAAGTGCCCGTTTGTGCCCATTTAAGTTTTCAATGGGCTATATGTGCCCATTTCAAAAAAAGAATTGGGCTAAATGTGCCCAAACCTTTTAAAAATGTACCCATTTAGCCCATCTTTTTGCTTCTGGGCACATTTTGCCACCTCTACACCTCACCAATATTGACATTGAGAAAAAATTTATACTGGTTTTAATTTTAAAGCTTGATTTAGGCTCCCTAAACTAAAACTTTTATATATGTTGAGGGGAGTTATTTTGCAAACTAAACAAAGCTCACATACGGAGAAACACATCCTCACCTTTCATTTAAATTTGATCAATGGCTTAGATTAAAAGTAGATTAAAATACACCGTTGGTCCCTAAACTTGTATCGGAGGATCGCGATGGGACGAACCTCGCCCTTTTCATCGCCACGGGTCCAAACAGTAGCCATTAAATGCCAGATTGGTCCCTTGACCAAGTCAAACTCTGATTTTTGTTTTGTAGTCAAGGGTATTTTAGTCCATACACATTTATACTTTTATATCACATTTATGTTTTACCCCTTCATCTTTCATCCTCTTCATCATCTACCCAAATCATTCATCTCTCCAACATCATCATCTCCCCCAACATTCATCATTCATGTGATCTCAGTTTGATCACAGTCATATCATTTGTACAGCAATTAAATTATATGTATAGTCAAACATTGCAATCTTTTGGGATGAATGTTGAAAAGTGTATATAAATTATTTGAATGCATTATAGAAGAGGATGAAAGATGAAGTGTATAGTTCTGGTTCTGGTGCTACAGTTGGTCCATAGTAGAAAAATGATCAAACTCGTGACTATAAACTACAAAGCATTATAGCATGTACACGTATACAAGTATTAAATGAAAACTCTTCAAGAGGTATCCAAATCGATGGGTTGTATTACTTGTATATTTCAGCCTGCTTGCACACGCCTCAAATGTTGTCTTGCTCGCTTCTTGACGTCGGTTTTGATCCTGCACACGTACATGAAACACAAGGTTTGTTTAGTTGTATCCAAAGATGTAAAATGATCGGGGCGAGCAGGTTGGGGTAACATGCAATGTCGGGTTCAAGGCAAAACCATTAATTTTGGTACGGTTCAAGTTGGATTGACCCATAACCTTTTTATCTAACAAATTTGTTTTACCCAGTTGACCCATTAAAGAACAAAAGTAATCCAAATCAACTCATTCATAAGTAAAAAGGATCCAAAATGTCGGCTTTGGTTGTATCAAATTAGCAGGATATTGCAGTGGTTCAATCGGAGTAATGGACCGCTCTATCGACCTTGGTCTTTTTGACATCGCTACTTGTGGTTCAATTGGAGTAATAGACCGCTGTCTTGAAGGTGGCTGAGGAATTTCTTTAACAACTTTGACATTGTTTTGTTCACAATCCATTCTTCCACCTTAACACATCCACATGTTAGATCTTATGATATAGCTTATAAATTAGAGAGAAAAAAATGTAAAGTGATGGGAAAAAACTTGCCTGATTGAACTACAGGTGATGACACTCTTAAGTGAGCTTGTGACTCTTGCGGATGATTAGGTTCCCAACCTGGTGGAGGCCCTTCATCATCATGCATGTCTCGTTGGCCATCCTCCATCTTCGAGTCTGATATGCCAACAAGGTGGTCAAAAGTGAGAAAATAAGATTCAATTATAATAAATTCAGAAGAATTATATAGCTGACCTGATGAGCATGTCTTTTGTAATTTTTGTTCAGGCTGACATTTGGAATCCCATCCGGGTGGAGGCCCGTCATCTTCTGAGTCTTGTTCTTCCACATTTGCATCTGAGTTCCCACATACCGCTATACTTATTAGGTTTATGTTTATCAGCAAATTATCATTCAAAAGCGGAACAAAAAGTAGCAACAGAAGGTTCAAATAAAAAAATGTATTTAAATTATTAGGATAAGAACAAAAATTTCACCAGATATAACTAGTTCTGGTGCTGGAATAGGACGTGACAGTGATTGTGGCTCAGGACCATCTTCATTCTGCACAGACAGCTGTACATCCCCCGTCTTTGTATCTTATATATACATACTCGTTAGGACACAAGAATTACCTCAGTTGACATAAACCTCCTTCCGTTAAAATTATAAAATGATTGATGAAAAGAAACTAAATGACCTGATCGAGGATTTGAAGGGCATGCCTCTTGAACTTTAGGTTCGGACTCACACTTGGAATCCCACCCAGGAGGAGGTCCATCATCTTCCGAGTCTTGTTGTTCAACTTGTGTATCTGCTTTCCCACATATTAGTTATACATATTAGAGATGGTATGATGGAAGATCGGGCAAGCTCATTAACAAGCTAGTAGGTTGACCCAAAACATCATTTGTCCATCTTTTGCAGTAGATAATTAGTGCAGAAGAGTATGTTTATAAAAACATAATATTTACAACGGGCTTTTGGCCTAGCCGTATCTGCATATCAAGTAAATATGTCGAAATTGCCATCTCTATTGCATATCAGGAAACTTATAAGGGTTGTGATTATTTACATTCATTTAAAACTAAACTAAAATGATGAGAAAAAGGTTCACCTGATGGAACTGGTTCTGGTGCTACAGTTGGATCATTCATATACACTTTTCAACATTCATCCCAAAAGATTGCAATGTTTGACTATACATATAATTTAATTGATGTACAAATGATATGACTGTGATCAAACTGAGATCACATGAATGATGAATGTTGGGGGAGATGATGATGTTGGAGAGATGAATGATTTGGGTAGATGATGAAGAGGATGAAAGATGAAGGGGTAAAACATAAATGTGTTATAAAAGTATAAATGTGTATGGACTAAAATACCCTTTACTACAAAACAAAAATCAGAGTTTGACTTGGTCAAGGGACCAATCTGGCATTTAATGGCTACTGTTTGGACCCGTGGCGATGAAAAGGGCGAGGTTCGTCCCATCGCGATCCTCCGATACAAGTTTAGGGACCAACGGTGTATTTTAGTCTTAAAAGTATTTACTAATTAGAAAAAACACGAATGGGCAGTTTGGTAAAATTACAAGACAAACAAAATAGATCAGATCATCTTTTTATTATTTTCTCTCACAAAACACACACTAAAAACGCACACTACACACAAATTTACACCAATCAAAAAACCTCTCATTTACTCCCTCATAAACGTACCAAAACATCAAATTTTAACCAAAATATCACATCAAAATAGAATATAAAGACGCGAATGATGTTGTTATAGACCAGAACTTCACGAAGAAGCCTACCGGTGAAGATTCGAGAAATAAACCGGTGAAAAACACAAATTAAATCTTGGATTCGGGTATAAAACACATTATCTACGTATTTTACTGATATTGCTTAAATAATGAAGCGTAATGTTCATACAGTTTATGTTGAATATATTGTATTTTTGTTGAAGTTATTCTATTTTTAATGGTAGAAAAATGTGATTATAAGTTAGGTTATCACTATTTATAGATATTTTGATGATGTTATTGTGATACGTGAGATTGGTAGTTAAAAATACAGTATGTTAATGTTATTAAGATTTTAATGTAGAATGAGTGATTAGCAGTTAGGTTTTAATTGTTTAGAAAGGATTTGTTGATAATATTGTGATTTTAGAGACGAAATGCGTGACTACAAGTTAGTTCGAGTAATGGAATCATAGTGTAAGAGCACGGCTAAGCCTTTAGCAAAGCTGTAGACTAAGCTGAAGGCTTACTCTACGTTAAACAGATAGAACATGATGTGTTAGTGAAAGTCACAAGTGATTAGTTGCCTCAAAAAGTGTAAAAACTTGTATTTTATATCATTCATGATAGAAGTTATGTTTTAAGCATTTATGTAGATTTTGTTGATGTTGTTGGTATGAAAAGTGTGATTAGAAGGCATAGCCTGCCGCTAAGACTTCGGAAAAGTGAAGGCCGTTGTAAAAAATAGTCGTCTTCTCTCACCAAAACCCACGCTTCTCTCGGGTGAAAATAGGCAATTGTTTTTTCTAAACCCTCTCCTCAAATTCTTCTTCTCTAAGCTTAATTATGTCCAAATCCTTATAACGATTGTGTTTTTGCATGATTAATCTCTTTTAATTTAGCGTTAACATTATTTTTATTCGGATCTTCGTCTGATTCTTAGAGCTCGACTTATTGTTAGGGTTTTGCTGTAATTGCTTTTTTAAGGTTTTTAGGGAATCGACTTGCATTAATTCGTTTATCTAGGGATGAGCACGGTACTGGTCCCGTACCGAATTAGTGGTACTGATTTTTTCCCGAGCATAAATTAGTGGTACCAGTACCGTACCGAACGGGATTCGGATACGGGTACCGGTACCGGAAAATTGGGTTTTCCTCGTTTTTTTTCGCGAATTTCCCAATTTGGTACTGGTCCCGTATCGAATTAGTGGTCCCGATTTTTTTCACCTTATTTCGTAGTCCCGGTACCGTACCGTATATAGGGAATCGGTAAGGTTTCGGTGCGGTTCCGGTACAGTTCCGGTTCGATTTCGGTAAGTCGAATGAAACCTGGTTGAACCCCCCGATGGGCTTGTAGCAAAATAGCGAATTACAAACACCCTTTTGTAGCAAATGGGCTTCGCAGCCCAAGCTTCTAAGCCAACGGGCCAAACAAAACACACATTGAGTTATGGGCTTGAAGCGCATACATGTCTTAATACAAAAACAATTTCTAGGAACCTTAGTGTTGGGGTTGCATCTTTCGACGCAGAGAAGCTGATCACAACGCAAAGCCAAAACTGAACCCAAACTTTTTAACATAACGAGACTCTTTCAAAGAAACAAACACTCCTTGTGGTTTAGTGGTAGCGAAATTAATAACACCCTTCGGGTTGTCTTTTGTTGACCCGCAACAAAACACAAACGTAACCAATATACCTCCTTTCGGGTTTACTCTTACACCGAACACATAACAATAAGAAAGTTAGCAAATTTCCACTCACTCTACACCACTACTGTAACAATTCGCATTTTTGAGAATTTACTATTCACTTTTACTATTCACTTTCACTATTCATCCGTAAAATTTTTATTTCACATTCTCGTAGGATAAATTATTTTAGTAATGACCTGAGAGTTCGACAATCGTTAGATCATTTTCGCAAAAGTTATTAAGAAAACATCGTTTTAAAGTTTCGTTTTGGACGGTACACCATTTAGATATCCCGCGCATATCGAAAACCAACTCCGACAATTTTCCCCGCATCAGATAAATTTTTAGATCACTCATGATTAATTTGAGAATTTTTAAGATTTATTTTTATGTTACCAAATAAGCCCAGCGCAGTACGAAACTAAACTTACGTTTTAAACGATTCTACTTACATCCAGACTTAACGATTCCTGCACTATATTTCCTAAGATGAATAGAAACTTTTATATTTTTGGAAAAGTCAAACATATTTCCCTCCTCCTTTGACCATAAAGAAATTAACCTTGTACGTTCTACCTTTTTCTTAAATCGCATAATTTTTAAACTTCACGAATAACTGTTAAGTTATCCCGCGTACGACGAAAACCAAAGTTTTATATCTCATATCACTTTTAGACTAATTTTAGTCTACTCTAAATAAATTCACGGTCGTTTCCCTGAAATTTCGTTCTTTTCTGATAAACTGCGAATTACGCGTTTTTGACCTGTATTCCAGCTTTAAGCAGCGTTTTTGCACCCAATGAGACTTATCAACCATTTTATATTTTTATATGGAGTATAATGATGAGTTTCATCATTCCTACAAATTTCATATTTTTACGATACCCGGTTTTACGTTTTATGACTTCGGTTGGCATTTAACGGAACCAAATCTTACTCTAAACTCAAGATAATATCAAGAAATTCCATACTTATCACCACCTCACCATTGAAACGTGTAAAAACACATGTAGGGAGGATATTTGATCATTCTTTAGATCATTACAAGTATATAACTTAACCATGGTTAGTTTTTAACCCAATATATAGTTAATTCCTAAATTTTTCCTATAAATACCAAGCAAAACACTACATATTTTCTTGCACCACACATCTTTATCTATCAAAGTCCTAAAACCCTAAGGCATTTCTTATAGATCTTGTAAGAACATTAATGTGTTCTTGAAGAAAAACTAGCGTTTGATCTTCGTTCTTGGAAGTTTTCAAGAAAAGGTCGTTATAATCTTCAAATAACTTCAAGTCTCCAAAAAGACGTCGTTATAATCTTCTTTTCTTTTTCGGGTTCTCAAGAAGGCGTTGTTATAATCTTCTAATTGTCGTGGGTTTTCAAAGATTGCAAAGTCTACGTCGAAGCTCCGTTAATATTTTATTTTTCCATAATATTCAAGCATTCTATTTTAAGGTAAGTATATATAACTCAAACTTATTTAAATACTTATAAAATTTGTTAGTTTATTTATTATATTTATAAACTCTTAATATAGCATATAATCAAATAATTAAAATACATGTTTTACGTATTAAGCACTACAACACTAGGGAACTTCATGTGAGGGGTTCATTTGGGTAAACGGATCGACGAGTTGCTGGATTTACGAATTAAAGTGTCCTAGCTCCTCGAACGTTTACTGCATGACCTCTGAATTATGATGGCCCGAACGGTAGTATGAGATATACAAACGAAAACCATTTTTATAAACAAACATACAAATACTACGTCATGATCAATATAATGGCATATATAGGCTCGTTCATGTTTTCTTAGGCATTATTCTGAACCTAAGAGTTGACATCATATTCTAGGTTATACGTAGAGACTTCCAGGCTTATCCATCGACTCCATTATACGTTGTGATATCATTTTTAAGGTGAGTTCTTAGCCCCACTTTTACTCGTTTAATTGTTTTACAAACTCTTTGGGGGAGATACATGCTCAAACATTTGCTTTATACTATTTTACAAATACTCAAAGCATTATACTTGATTGCATTATACTTGATTGCGTTATACTTGATTGCGTTATACTTGATTGTGTTATACTTAAGACGATGATAAGTCTCCCAATATATACGGAGCAGTCCCCTCGTTCACATGATAAGACGATGATAAGTCTCCCAACATACACGGAGCAGTCCCCTCGTTCGACGATGATAAGTCTCCCAACATAAACGGAGCAGTCCAACTTGAAAGTCTCCCAATATAGACGGAGCAACACTAAGTGCAATAATGTGAATTATTATGTCTGTATGTGTGCTTAACTATAAAATGTACTATATTTTAGCAGTGGGTTGTAAACACACAAGTTGCAAGTTTTGTATGGGCGGAACTTGGAACTGAGTGGATTTACAATGCCTTTTCTGTGTGAACATTCTTTAAAGGCTTTACATGTTAAACAAACTCTATGAACTCACCAACCTTTGTGTTGACACTTTTTAGCATGTTTATCTCAGGTCTATAAGTTGATAGCCGTTGCATGGAGCATAGAGTCGCTTGGCATATTTTGAAGACTTATGCTTTTATTATTACCATTCGATATGTTTTAAAAAACACTTATGTATTGTACTTCAGAACTTATGTTGTAACTCTGTTCTTATTAATCGAATGGTAACTTTTCAAAACGTCTCATTTAGAGGTCGTTTTCTATACCCTGTACTTTGTATTATGAAGTAGCACCCCATTGACACAGTCTTCCGCTGCGGTATTTTGGGGGTGTTACAACTACTATGGATTTAGAGGCTGTACCAGCCGAACCAAGACAGACAAGAAAAAAAATACCCTTCGAGTGGGTATGTTCCACATCCAATACAAAACATCAATTGACCAAGGAAAAATGGTAAGAACATGAGTCGAAATGAACAGTAACAAGCGAAGAGTACGCGGGGGAAATAAGCCGAAGCAAATAAGCAGTTTAATAAGCCGAAAGTGATGAGCCAATACAAAGGTTTTAAGTGTTTTCACTTAAGTTTTTATCACATTACAATAACAACAATATTTATCAAGACAAATAACTAATTAATCCCATCATTTATTTTCATGTCATTCGAAAAGAAAAATATGTAAAACAATTAACTTAAACACACTTATTAACATAGTGATAACATCAAATTAGCCTGATCTTTAATATATCAAATTCTCGTGTTTATGGCCTCATTTGTATTAATATGGTACTTAATTCGTTCATATTCGTTTTTATGTGAAGATTACGCCGTAACTATCTAATAATGTTACGGCGTAAATATGATGCTTTAAAGGATACGGCGTAACCAACTCTTTTGGTTACGTTGTAATTATTTTTATGAAGGTTACGGCGTAACATGAATTAATTACGCCGTAGAGATTCTTGTTGGTCTACGATGTTTGTACCACGGCTTGAAGACCACAGGCACAAAGAACCATTTTCAGGTGAATAAGATGATGAACAGTGACAATATCTTGTGAGAGAAAAAGGTAGGTAATGGTGTGGATGGGAAGGAAGGAGTGAAGGATCAAGTTGAGGAAACTAGTTAGGGACTAGTTGCGGTATATGGTGATACTTTTTATCGGTAATGGTAGCTGAATGACTCAGATCAAACTAGCTTATATGATGAAAATACCCCCCACTTAGAACAATAACTAACGAGATTTTTTAACGATCGTTAGATCGAGGGACACAAATTGCATGCAAATATCCACAGTACTGGCATAATTTGCAGTTTTATATTTGGAGTGGCTAAAAATGCATTTTGAACTATGTTAAGGAACATTTTTTGCAATTTACTCCATATTGTGAGATAATTAGTTGCTTTAAAAATAGAAAGCTATAACTATGCCAAAAGCATGCTCCTTATATCATAATTTAGTGCTCCCTCGGGTTCAAATTGAACATTCATCATCTTACTTTTGTTTGTGCCAAAGTAAATAGAGTAAGTTTATAAAATGTAAAAGACGACATTTTAAAAAACTGTGCGCATTAATTCAGGGACGAAGGGAGTATCAAGATAGACAACAGTTGGGTCATAAAACCTTCACTGTGGTGAAACAGGGCTATTTGCAAATTGCAACAAAATACAAGGAAATTTCACAAAACCTTGTAACCTAAATTCTTTAAGTTTTACACCTATGAGACATCAACTTACAAACATTTCTGGTTACATCAAGAACTTGAGGCGTTTTGCAACAAGATAAAGAACTTTGTAACCTTCCTATGCATATATATTACATGCACAACAACCTCTGTTATAAACCCGCTGTTTAAAAACAAACTTTCGGGTATCAAAAATTTCAGAATCCTGCTCCTGAGCCGCCTTACAGGTTTCTGGCTAGAATTAACTAGACAGAGGCGGGAAATCATCTTCATCTTTTAAATGGTATGCGGATTTTACATTGAGCCTGCACATTTCTACCAAAATCAGATACGGTGTTAAGAAAGAATTGTACTCTGCAAGAACAAAATACAACCAACATAGAAGAATAGATGAAACGAACAGTTTCAATGTACCATTTTAAGAAATGATACATTTCCTATACCTATCCATACCAGAAACAGATCTGGGCCTCTGTGAACCATCCGGCTGACGGGCTTGATTAGATTTTTGGTTTTTCTTTTTATGTAACAGTGGCTCTCTATGTTGCATTGAACGGGTAACTGGAGCACATCCAGGACCTCCTTCAGGTGGGGTAGTGAACTCATCTCTGCTCGGTGCACTGTTGATTGTTGCATTGGATGTTGAAGTCTGGTAAGCAGGTCGAGATCGATTCTGAAGGATTTACACATAAAAAATGCAGATAGTTAAACACTCCTGTAAGAATTATTTTTTATGAACAGTCAACAATGAATACACTTTTAAAAAACACACTAGCTCACTATCTAAATAATCTTTTAATCATACCATTGAACCAAAGATCACTTGGTAACAATCCTTGGAACAATTGCAGGTCTGTTTGGATTTGTGTTTAAAACTGATTTTGTTCGTGCAACATTCAAGTTGCAACAGTCGGTGCTTATAATTGCTGAATATCAAAAGGTACAATAAAATTACTTTCATATCAGTAGCAACACAACTGATTATCAAAAGGTACAATAAAATTACCGATTTACCCATTCTAAACCTAAATAAAGAGGCTACCAGTATCATTTAGGGTCCGTTTGGTTGACAGATTTTGGCAGCGGGTTAAGAGTCATGGTAGAAATTTGATGTTTGGTATGTGATGGTGGGTCCCTTGATTGGGGATCAAGGATGAAAATTAGCTGTGTACAAATCCTAGGTGAGAAGGAAGGATTACAAATGAATTCAATAGGCAATTTGTCTTGTAGTAAAAAAGTGGGCCTTATTTTAAACTCAATCTCTATTTCGTACCATTTATTATGTTTTATAATAGTATTTTTTTTGTTTTTTACTCTTATACTTATTTAAAACACAAATAATAGTTTAAACAATTATAGTTTTCTCTCTCATTATTTAATACTAATACCAACAACAAATCCAAATCCAAATCCAAATCCAAATCCTAATCGTATCCAAATCCAAATCCTAAACCCTCTAACAAACCAAACGGGCCCTTAACAAAACTATTAACCTCTTTCACAAGAATACCATTTTCTGGTCAATTATCTATTGAATCCTTAGATGTCAGATTTACCAAACACTCAACCATCTGATTATCTAACTGTTACAGTCAAAGCACATCCAAATACCATCTTCTACTACTTGTTTTGTTACCGTGACAATAAGGCATGATCATTAACTATCATATAATCACTTTCAGAAAACACATCCAAACGCCCCTTATAGGAAAACTCGCATGTTGATCATCGCAGTTAAAAATGATTTAGTCACTGTGACCTAGATTTCAGACAGACACTTACGTGTATCCTTTTGTTGACATGGCACTGTAAGATGTTTTTTATACTCACTTTTTTCCTTGTGTTGTTACTAGATTTTGGTTAAAAGCATCTTTTCAGTGTCAAACTGTCGCAATTTTGACCAGTTTCAACGGACTAAATCACAGTAACTAAGCCATATACTCGAATCCTGAACTTCTCAATTAGAAAATTTAACAATTAAAAAAAGCTCCAACATTTAAATATCATAACTTTTTACCTGGTCAGGGTAGTATGTCCTGGCACCTCTCTGATTGGGGTCATTTGGAAGGAAAGGTGGTCTGGACATGAACATGTGGTCTGATGGGTGGTAGCGAGGATGATGAACAACACCATTCATGCCTCCTCCATGTTCCGACGCAATCATGCTTAGCAAAATAGGTGGCGGCGGTGGTGGTGGTGGGCCCATCATGGCATGTGGACCAAACACATAACTACTCCACCATCTGACATGATCCAAGCATACCAAGTGAGCCATCAAATCTCCTGTAAGATCCAGCTGTTCTGATGGAAGTACTTCCTCGACTGCACAAGGTACTTTCTCTTCATGCACATCAGACTGTTTGGCATCAAAAGTATCACTTTTTTCTGTCTTATTGACAGACTTTGAGTGATGTAACAAAAGATGGGGTGCGTAAAATGGTATGCTGGCATGATCATCAGCAGCTTCTTCCTCACTACTCAATGAGATGGCAGAAACATCATTTCCCTCTTTAGAAATTTGGTTTCCTGGAGACCCACTGCCCAAATACACATTTTCATCATTGGAGCTTCTCGGTTTGCCATTTACACTTGTGGCAAATGTCTGTTCTGCCCCTAAAACGCTAACATTACTTGAAATGCTATCAGGAAGATCGGGTCTTTGACCACTTCCGTGCATACTTAATGTATTTGTGAAGAAAGCATGAAGCTCCTCGGTCAGCTTAGCTCCTGGACTTGTAAGTATTTGCTCAAGTTTTCTGGCCCCGTAACCGAAAGCACTACGTATGCGGAAAAAATTTCCTGACCACATAAAAATGTAAAACTTTTAATTAATTAACAGATATATGTTTTCAACAAAATTACAACTACTATATATTCTCTTACAGTTTCAACATTGAGTGCGTTTACATTTATGATACTTGAAAGGTGTTTGCACTTTCCCTTTGAAACAGTTAATGCAATCTTATAGGATAAAAAATAAAATAACTATCTCTCGAAAAAAGTGGATAGAAACTAATGTTTGGATGTGCTTCTAGAGTTGTAATAATATGTTAGAATATTTGAAAAGCTCTGATTCATTGTTTCGTAGTTAAAGTAACCTGTTTTGTATTCAGAGACGAAACAGGACCAGTAACTTAAAACAAATGGAGTAAATGACAGCTAGTTAAGACGCTAAATGCATATATACCTTGGCTAACACTGCGTCCTAGGTTATTACGGTCATTCAACGGATCAACAATGTTAAGATGCTTTTTGGAAAATACATCCCTTGGTCTCATGGGTACTGATAAAGTCTCTGAACAACGTCTAAGGAAACCAACATTGAGCAATAAATCGTTGCTGTTTGGTGGTCTCTCAGCTGCAAATTCGCAGATAGAAACAGTTTCAAATAAGAAAGATGGGAACAAAATGAAGAAAATGGCAACATAAATTCACTCACCTACGATTCTTGGCACTTCGGATAATCTGACAGGACCCATTAAGCTAATACCATAGTTATCCCAATCAAATGTGCTGAAATACTCCAAAAATTTATACAGAACCTATCATTGAGCAACACAATATTCTGTTCAAGGGAAAATCTCGTAACCAACATTTAGACATAACTGAAATGCAGACTTTTAGAAAACTCACTGAAAGAGGGCCATCTAATTCTATATGAAAGACATGAAATATATACAGAACGAGAGTCTCTAATCCATATGTTGATATCAGACCAACATGTGCACCAAGAGTGCGACTCTCAAAATAGCACCAGGCTTTTATCAAAATTATGCTTCTTTTGAAAAGATGATCTTTCTTGATTATGCGATCCACCTGTAAATATTAAGTAAAGAAATAGCTAGGGTTTAGATGAATGTCAGTTATGCATATATGATATACAATTGTATCTCAAAAAGACCAAACAGACGCAACGCAAAAGAGAAACAACTTATACGTGGTTGGCCATTAGCCAATTACAAGTCCGTAAGATAATCTCTATCTCTACTACTTATAATGCATGCATATGCATCCCTTAAACTTAAAATGCTTAAAATTTGAGTAATGTTGATTGCCTATAATACACCTTAAACTAAAATGCTTAAAGGGCAAGTAATGTTAGTGGACTATTATACCCTTTGATTAAAAATGGTAACATCATCTACAACTAAATTAACATTTTAAATTTTGTTTTATCCTTAAACTTTTATCATTCTTTTTTCCTAACCCATGAACTTTTTAATGACTACAAATTTAACCCGTAAGTTTTGCATCAAGGGTCAAACCACAATCACGATTTCGCAAGTATAATTATTTGCCGCTATACACCGTCGCTTTGCGCGGGTATTTGTCTAGTAGTATAAAAATGTGGCCACGAGAAACCATGCTCTACAAACGTGATAGGTATATTATACAAGAGCGTGTAAAGGTACTAAGTCAGGACATAAATTAAATGACATATACGAAAGTAGGTTCTGTTTTAATTATATAGCCCTTACAAACGAGCCATCTATTCTGCATACATCAACAACCAACAAAAAGAGCCAAATTCCATTTCAGTTTAAATGTTTAATGTGTGTGTGGTAGTTGCTTGTATTTATAGTACAAACCTAATAACACGTTATGCTTATGATACATTTACCATTTTCATAAGTAAATAATGAAATTTAAAGCATTAAATGACAAGTTCATAAAACAGTCACCAACCTGCTCAAGAAAACATAGAGTGCCAAGCCCCCCAATTTGATTCACTGAAATGTCGACCACAAGATTTTGCACCATGCACTTGACAAGCTTTACCTGCCATCATCAATTTGTTTCCAAAAGAGCACAAAATGAGCATCGAGTTTATCAATAAGACCAGGATGCAACAAGGATTTTTGAGCATTGCGAGAGTTGGGAGGGATAAGTCATTGTACTTGGTCTTTCCCTTGCAAGCTGCAAAGAGACTGTTCTGTTGACTCGAACGCATAACCTTCTCATCAAAAATTAAATAATAAAATGACAAATAACAACTTAAATGTCTTTGGCAACTAAATATTTTATTCAAGGGAAAACTGCGCGTACAAGGAATGCAGTTTCAGTCCATTTCTATATTACGGCACCCAATATAAAACTCACTGTTCAACGACCTAGTTATGAGCTTATAATAAAATAAGCATGGTTACGTAATTTAGAGTTATACCGAATAAAGACTATAACCGCAACTGTCGATTAATTGATAACAAACTTATTACATAGGCCTTCAATTGTCGATTGGGAAGTAATTTCTCTAAAAAAAATTGACTAAGAGAAACTTCTTATTTTCTTTTATTTTCCCTTTCTGTAACGTTCATTATTTATGCGGTAGCTGACAATTTGAGACACATTCTGGAAGTTCTAAGAAATTGATCTCAAATAGTTATAAGCTAAATTGTATGACTTCAAAACCACATTCTTCCTGGGGTCGCATATATCAGTGTGATAGAGATGATAGTGAGGTGGTGGTAAAAGAAAAATACCTCAGCACCAATAAGCTGGACATCTTTAACAACAAACTCGGCTGAGCTGTTCTTCCCTTCACTCTCAAGTAATGATGCGATATCCTTTATAAAATCATGTGTGTTTGCACCAATCGCGCTTAGATCAATATCTCCATCAGGGAGATAGGTTTTTAATGGTACTGAACCATAAGCGAAAACCTAAGAAGGTTCAAGAATAAATTGAATATTTAGTTATTAAACAAATACATCAGAGCGATTTATGTTTGAGATATAGTACTGTGATAATTGAAAACTCTACTTTTTTGAACATTTGACAAGATCATAAACTATCATTCAGGTCACAATAATCAGCATATAGTGTTCGAGTAAGCTAGTTGTGTAATGATTCCATGACTGTGTAGAGGAAAAATAAGCAATTTAATAATCCTTAGGAGTTACTTTCTAAGGAATTTGATACAGCTTTTGACGAAACGTCATAGAATGATGTGGAGAAGGAAGGTACGGGAATGTCCAAAGTGGTCAATGATGATGCTAGTGATGAAGAGGATGAAGTCGAACATGTTTATGACAAGACATCTACTTTTTTGGCGTCATCATCCAAAAGTACTTAGGTAGGTAGGTTAATTTGGCATTTCGGCTACATTCCATTTGTACTCTAAATGTTTTGGTTTTAATATTTGGCTACAACAAATATCAAAGGTATAATATAAGTACTCATATACTCTTATTTTGTCTATTACTATAAAAGAAATCTACCACACAATAAACACAATCTGAATGGATTATTACAGCTTCAAGAGAAGCACATACCAAATTACAAAGAATATCTCGTCTAACTATTTGTTTTATATTTACCTATAAATGATGAGAAGATAATATACCTTTCTATGTAGTTATCTCGGTCGAAAATCACATATCGTTCAAGGACCGATATTTGAAATATCGGTTATCGCGGTGAGATATCGGTGAGATATCGGTTTTTTATATTATCTAGAATATTAACTATATACATATTAAAATCATAACAAATTAAACAAAAAACATAGCATAATATAAATACCCCCTACCTTCCCACTCTCTCATTTTCACTCTCTTCACTCTCTCACTACAAAACACACACACACACATATTCCTCCTTTCTCTCTCTATATTTTCCGGCCACCCATTAGGGTTCCGGCGCCGTTTTCATTTCCGGCGAAATCCAACATTTACACCACCTATCCTAGATGATAGATCAAGGTCTCATGGTTCTATTTTCGTGCCACACGCGTTTTGAAACACCTTAACGCGCCCTAGATCGAGTTTTTTCGTGTCGTTCTTTATTATTAGGTATTTAATTGGGTTTTTTAATTGGGTTCTTTTCAGTTGGGTTTTCTTTTACAGATCTTGGTGTTAAAAAAAAAGTCAAAATATCGCCAAAATATCGAAAATATCGCCGATTTTCAAAATATCGTCAAAATATCGGAAAATATCGCCGATATTATCGGATCCGATATTTTGGTCCGATATTTTGAACCGATATTTTTTCTAGGTCCGAGATGCGAGATATCGACGATATATCGCCGAGATTAACTACATAGAATTACCTTTTATATTCCTATTTATACAGAAAGAAGACCCATCTTTAATTTTGTTTATACTTTAATGGGACTACTTGATAATCAGGAATATAAAAAGAGGGATTTTCTGAGACTTTTGATTCACCAAACAATTCGATCTTAAGTAAAAGAAAAAAGATAAGCAACTAAGCCGGTCCACATCTCTATTCCATTAATTTTACTTCCGGTTCCAGTTCAGTCTGATGATCAACCCTACTTGGTTCAGCATTTGGACAAAATGCTTCCTTTTTTAGCAAGTAATGACAGTGGATGTAGATACTATATTCGCCATAGGGTTAGCATGTAATAACGAAAGTTTTCAGCTTAGTAACATTTCACGTGTACATCTATTTATGTTGCTCACACCAAGAGATATCATATAGGACTCGTTTAATTCATTAACTCTAGCACCACAAAAGGCAAAGGAAAATTACCAGCCTAAGAACCTATAATGATATAGCTTCATCCATCCTTAAAATACACGTTCATAATCTTATATATACTATTTTTAGTAAATCAAATACCCTATGTCCCCAATAATAATAACATGCACATTAAGAGCAAATCAAGACATATGTATCTCTTGCCTAATAAAAGTCATATCGCCATACTCATTCAGCATTTACAACTCCCAAAGTTAAAACAACAACCATGACCACATACAACATTAAATCTCTACTCGAAATAGCATGTTTAACATACCTTTTAGAATATCACCTATTTCCAACTTCAACATCTAACACCATTAAAAAAAATCATCATACAAACAAACCAACTATATTAGACCCCTTTCATCCTAAAACTAAATAAGCTCTATAGTGACTATAAGTCAACATGACAACACCAAAACAAATAAAAAAAATATTCTAAAGCTCGGCTAAAAGTAAAACTAAACGTCACAACCTTTTAGCTATTCTTCCCCATCCAATCTTGATTAACCTCTTGTTTACACGAAAGGTGTCTGTAAACACATACACTCATATGTATAAATGTACATCAAGTACATTTGTTATTTTTTTTTCTTTTGTTTTGTGGGTTTCCGACCTTTTAGCCTACTAATAAGAAATACATTTGCCTATACATATATAAAAATCTTTATGGTGACAACAAGATATGAAACACAAGTAAGCAACTAACCTCACAATCAAGATTATGTTTAAGCAATCTTTGTAAATAAGAAATAACAGAATCTCTTTTTCTTTCAGCAGTAATTGTTGGTTGAAACTTTGAAATGATTCCTTGAGCAGCTTTCTCAGCTTTATTCCATATTTTCAACTCCTCAGATTCAACACCCATTTTTTAAAACCCAAACTCAAAATCCCATCTGGGTTTGTTTGATTGATTTTATTCAAGATTTTGAGGAAATGCAAAATGGGTATTTTTGGTGTCAAAACTTTAACTTTCCTTCTTACTGCTTTTGAAAAATCTTGAAAGTGGTGCGGCTGGTTCAAGCCTTTGGTTTTTTTTTTCTTGCTATGAAACCGGTGGATTGATTTGAGTGTTGTTATTTGTTTAGGGCTAATTATTGAGTTTAGGGAAATGATAGATATGCTTAAAACTTACCTAAAAATATTTGGATCAAGATCCTCTCAAGTTGCATAACACAACTTGAGTCAATTTAGATGATTGTGAGTCATTGGATTTAATCTAATGGTTCAAATCAAAAGAAGTTCTTTTGATTTGAGCCATTGAATTAAATCCAATGGCTCATAAGTCCCTAACTTGAGTCAAGTTGAGTTTCCAACTTGAGAGGATCTCCCTCCAAAATATTTGGGATCAAAATCCTCTCAAGTTGCATAACACAACTTGAGTCAAGTTAGATGATTGTGAGCCATTGAATTTAATCTAATGGTTCAAATCAAAAGAAGTTCTTTTGATTTGAGCCATTGGATTAAATCCAATGGCTCATAAGTCCCTAACTTGAGTCAAGTTAAGTTTCCAACTTGAGAGGATCTCCCTCCAAATATTTGACATGATTTTCACAGCTGCAAACAGGGACCGCCGCTTATTTTACAATCCGTCAAGATTTTGCAAAGTGTTTTCAGGTCCATTTTTAGGCCAAATTTTAGGCATACATATCTCTTGAGTTTATTACTTAACTTTAACATAGAAATTAGAGTGTCTTGAAATTTATACCAAGGTAAAAATGTGTAAAAGTAATATGAGGGTATAAATGTTAAGGCACTCTATTTAGAGTGTGCCAATCATAGAAAGTGTGCAAATCACCTCTCTTTGTATTATACTTGTTGATACAAAAAGTTGGGCGTTCCTTGTTGGGACTCCGGTTCTCGTACCAATTGAATCTTGATGCTTGAGACCTGCGTACTAAGTAAACAGAAAACACCGTTAGGCTTATCGTGGGATTGTCTCCCACGATTATCCTCCGGCGTGAGAGTAAGTAATCGGTTTTAGAGTTAATCGGAGAGTTAGGGTTTTAGATCGTACCTTTAATGAGGGATAGGGTTCCCTTTATATACACACGAACTCCTTGTTGGTTTCGTGTTCCCCAAACTTCGGCGTACCCCGCCTAAGTCGGTTGGTAAACGCTTATCTCCAAAAATATGAGATATCCGATATCTTATTCCATAAATAACTTTGGGTTTGGGCCTTCGTGGGCCCAAACCCTTATCGGCTTAGCCCAGTCCATGCTGGGCTCGCTAGTAGCGGTCTTTAGTCTGGTTCGTGGCCCGAATGTGGACTATACGTCATCATGTCCCCCCAGTCTAGTATGCGCAGTGACGAATTGCGGATGCTAGACTAATAACTGCAGCCAATAAAATCTGCGAAGCGTAGCAAAGAAGCCAAAAAAGTTTCCCGCCTTGAAAGATACACGGTGAATCTAAACAAAATATTTCAAATGAATGCCTCGTAAATCGGGGGAAAGTAACTGTAACCGCGTCACATCAACAGATCCTATCCACTCAATTAGAGATAGTGGGATCCACGTGGCGTTCATCGCGTAGATGAAGAAACTTATATAACCTTCCGCCTCTTTATCACTGTGATTATCACATGTTGGGTTCAGTAAATACCCAAACCCCTTAATCTAGGATTTGAATAGAAAATAGCCCAAGTATTTAATCCGTTAACACAAACAGGTCACTGAGTGCATAGTCTCTCAGTGAGTCGTCTTCAGGATACTCAGTAAGAGGCAAAGAAGAAGTCTCTCCACTCAGTAAGGCGGAACTTAAAGGGTAAATACTGAGTCAAGAAGAAGATGATGGATTCAGTGAGTGATGACAATAACTCACTGAATCCCTAAGATTCCTCTCCAACTTCTTACACTGAAGACAAACTGAAGTAGAAGACTGAAGGATGTAAAGACTGAAGAAAGAGCGGGACAAGGCGGGAAAGGTTGAATCAGATAAGACGAAGTCCTTATCAACCAAAGTCAACTTTCCCTGAATGGCAAAAGATCAGGCTCAGTGTCATCACTGAACTTAGGAAAGTAGTCTTGTCTCTTACCTAGAATAGTCTTTGTAAACAGAGACAAAATACATCAGTATTTTGTCTTCTGTATGATGTCAGTTTGTCACTTAGGAAAGAGTCAAATATCATACATGTATAAATAGCATAAGAGATGGAGTGAAAAGGTTAAGCTTGTGAATTGTAAAAACACACATACACGCAAGCCATCTTTTCACTCCTCCAAATACAACTTAGTTCCTGAGATAGCTCAGTGAGCTCTAAGAGTTGTGCTCAGACTTAGCCTGAGCTTAGAGAGGAATCACCCAACTTTGTTATTTCAATCCCAAGTACTATTCCGCAAGTACTTGGGTAACGTATTCTTTGTTGATTTATTTCTAATAAGAATATGATGTTGAAAATTACTTAGTGTGTTTTCTTTATGTTAATTTCAGTCATAGTTCACTGTTAACTTGTTTTATAAACTTAAAATGTTTTAAACGATAGTGAATGGGGAACAACAAGTGGTATCAGAGCAAGGCTAATTATAAAACTCGTTTTTTAGGCCGCTCTAAAAGTTTTTAAATTAGGATCCTAAATGGCTGAAATTGATGTACCCCAACTAGTCGATAAAAAGGGTGGAGCTTATTCAGCTGTTGCCCCTAGACTTGAAGTTGGCAAATTCAACAAATGGAAAAAGCGAATGCTTTGCTATTTGATTGGGATGGAACCTTATTATATCAAGTGTATAAATGAAGGTCCATTTGTCCCAAAGACTGCTGAAGGGCTGCCCAAACCTGAAGCTCAGTGGACCCAGGATGAAAGGAGAGTGGTCAACCAGGACCAAAGACTCAAAAGTATCATAATATCTTGTCTTCCTGACGATATTATGGAGTCTGTTATAAGCTGTAGTACTGCTAAGCAAACCTGGGATGACCTAGTTCATAGTCATGAAGGACCATCTGATACCAAGGAAAACAGGATAATGGACCTGAAACTTGAGTATAACACCTTCAGGGCTAAGGACTCAGAAACTCTCTCTCAAACTTACACCAGATACAAAACTCTTTTAAATGAACTTTCAAATGATGGTGTTAAGTTGTCTAAGCATGAAATCAATGTTGGTTTTGTAAACAGTCTCCCTGAGAAGTGGTTGAATTTCTCTCAGGGACTCAGGAATGCTAATCATATCCAAAATCTTGAGCTTCCTGAAATTTATGGGAAATTTGTCTATGAGGAAAACCTCATCAACAGACGATACCCTGACTTAAAGAAGTCTCAGGAAGTCAAGAAGTCCCTGACCACTACCTCATCACCAATATCAACTGCTTTCTTTTCTAACAATGTAGTTCAAGATTTCCAAGAAAACTCAGATGATGAGCCTGATGAGAGATCAAGTGAGGAGTACCTAAATGACCTGAATGCTGAATTTCAGGAAAGGGCACTCCTCGCTAACTCTCGAAGGTTTATAAAAAGAAACAAAGGTTTTTCAACTGCTAAAGCAACTGAAGACACTGAATGCTATAAGTGTCATAAAAGAGGCCATTTTGCAAAAGACTGTTTTTCAAAAACAACTTCTGAACCCTCTTACAAACCATCAGGATCTAATCAGTCTTCAGGCTTTAGCAAATTTCAACCAAAAATCTATCATTCTCATCAAAATGTTCAAAACAAATCTGATCTTAACAAAACCATTGATTATGAAGCTAAGTATAAGAAAGCAAAAGCTAAGCTTGCATTACTTGAGGCCAGTCCCTCAGAAACAACAAAAAATGTTCAATCTGTGCAGGGTAAGAACAAAGGCCTTGTTGCTGAAACCTTTGACTGGGATGAAGAGCCAATCTCATCGGATGATGAAATGGTACATGTCAGTGCTCTAATGGCTCTCTCAGAAGAAGACAAGCTAGCTGTTGGGAAGAATCATGCTAGGAACGGGGAATGGGTCAACATCACAATGAAGAAGGTAAACACTTTACTTTCTATGGATGATGACTCTGATTGGCAGTCTTATATGAATTATCTAAATGTTGACCTTAAGTTTGTAGAAGAGCAAAGACTGAATCTTTTTTCTAAGTACAACAAGTTAAGTTTTGAATTGAATAAGTGTAGGGATGAATTGCTTATTTTAAAACAAGCTAAGCTTGAGGCTGTCACTTTGCAAATTCAAAACACTGAACTAGTTAAAAGAAATCAAAATCTTCAAGATGAACTTAAAAAGGCAAATGATATTCTTAATAGTTGGACTGCTAAGAATCCCAGGGTCTTTGATGCTGTGGGAGCCCCCAGTAGCAAGAAGAGAGTCATAGGTGAAGATCATCTCCCTGACTCTCTCAACAAAGACCAGTCTCCTAAGCCATTTGTGTCTGGTGGCATGATTACAAGTATGTTGGCTGATTCCAATTCCAGTGAATGGATTGAACGAGTTAATCCTGAGAGTAAGCTTCCAAACTTTGATTCTGGAAGGATTCTAGAGCCTGAAAGTCAAGCTCTAAAGAGCATGATTGGACTCCCTGATGTGCCCAGTTGTACTGAACACATCTCTGAGTCTGAAGCAGAATCTCAAGCACCGCTTCCACCACTGAAACCTCTTCAGGGTGCTGCTCCAAGCTCTGAGCTTACTCCACTACAATTCAATCCTCATTCACCAAAAGAAAGTTCTGGACTTGGTAGAACCATCCTACAAATACAAGCAAAACTAATCCAATACGAGTCTACTCCTACTGAGACTTCATCATCCTCTGTCCCCACTGAAGCTGACCAAATCCAGCAACTGACTGAACTTGTGAGGAAGCTTACTGAAAAAATGGAATCCATTGAAAAGGTCCCTGAACCAATCAAGGAGACAAAGTCAGCTTCCTCCAGTTCCTCAAAGTCTAAGTCAACCTCCAAAAACAAACAAAAGTGTGAGCTGTGTCATTACACCAGCCATACCACTGACAACTGCTATAGAATCCTTTTTTGCATGATCTACAAAAAGGATGATCACAGGACTGCAGATCATCTACAGTATGTCAGTCAAGCAAACTATACCAAAGTTGGTCATCAGTATGCTTCATCCTCCAAAACTGCTCCAAAGAATAGAGCAAAACCTTTTCCTCTGTGCCCTCACTGTGGGTTTAATGATCATCATCAGGATGATTGTCTCATGAATACATGCTGTGATATATGCGGTAATCCAGCTCATGAGACATCCCAACATGACAGTATCATTCATGCAAGGAGAAATTCCAAACAACCCAGAGTCACTGAGTCATCCTCAGCCTCTAAATGCAAAACCTGTGGTAGCACCATGCACACAACTACTGACCATGAGTCGATTGCAAATTTCAAAGAGACCTTGAGATCCAAGCCCACTAGTAAGTGGGTCACGAAGAGAAACTAATTCAGTTTACTACTTGTGCAGAGACATGCCAGGGAGCCTATTTGGCATCTAGACAGTGGATGCTCAAGAAGCATGACTGATGTGAAGGAATATCTGCACAAGTATGTAAAGGAACCAGGGCCCAAGGTAGTATTTGGTGATAACTCATCATGTCCCACTGAAGGTTATGGTTCAGTAAACTGCAATGGAATAGTTTTCTCTAGAATAGCCTATGTCAACGGTCTCAAATACAATCTCATCAGTGTCAGTCAACTATGTGATGCAAAATTCATTGTACAATTCAATGATAAACAAGGTACCATTTTTAATGCCAACAAGGAAGTTGTGTTGATAGCTCCTAGGAGAGATGATGTTTATGTGCTTGACATGTCAACTCTCTCCCAAGATGGAACGTGTCTCTTTGCTAAAGCCACTGAAACTGTCAATTGGCTGTGGCATAAGAGACTTTCACACTTAAACTTCAAAAACCTCAACAACTTGGCAAAACAAAACAATGTCCTTGGCTTACCATCACTGGTCTTTGCAAAAGACAAACCATGCTCTGCCTGTGAAAAGGGTAAACACCACAGAGCATCATTCAAAACCAAACAAAATTTCTCCATCAAAAGCTGCCTTCACCTCCTGCACATGGATCTCTTTGGACCTGTCAGTCCCAGATCAATCCAGCATGAGAAGTATACACTTGTCATTGTTGATGAATTCTCAAGATACACTTGGGTATACTTTCTTTCCAAAAAGAGTCAGGCAGCTGATACAATAATGTCATTCATCAGGAAGATTGAAAACCAGAATGACATTACTGTTAAACAAATCCGAACTGACAATGGCACTGAGTTCAGAAATCAAGAACTTGAGAGTTTCTGTGATGAAAAAGGAATTTCTCAAAATTTCTCATCTCCTTATACCCCTGAACAAAATGGGGTTGCTGAAAGGAAAAACAGAACTCTCATTGAGGCTGCTAGAACTATGTTAAATGGCTCAGCCCTCTCAAAACATTTCTGGACTGAAGCAGTCAAAACTGCCTGTTACACTCAAAACAGGTCAATCATTGTCAAAAGACATAATAAAACCCCATATGAGATCTTCAAAGGTAGACTTCCCGACATCAGCTATTTTCATGTGTTTGGATGTCCTGTGTTCATTCACAACCACAAGGATCATCTAGGCAAGTTTGATGCAAAAGCTGATGATGGATACTTTTTAGGCTACTCACTGATCTCCAAAGCCTTTAGGATTTTTAACACAAGGAGACAACAAGTTGAGGAAACCTTTCATGTCACCTTTGATGAAAGTACTGAAAGCATCAGGTTCACCAACACCTCAGTGGAGGAAATAGGAATTGATAACTCATCAAGATATCCTCCTGATGAGTACAACACTGAACTCAATTCCTCATATCAAGCTGATGCTGACATCTCATATTATGTCTTACCCCACAACCTACCCCAACCAACCATCAATGAGTTCATTGAAAATCAGTCTGTCCCTACTGGGATAAGTAACAATGATCCAAATGATCAGGAACCTGTAACTCATGATCCTCAACCTGATCAAGACATCTCTACAGATGTTCTAAATGATTCTGTGGCCCTTGCACCTGAACTCACATCTGAACTCCCAGTGACATCTTCAAGCTCAGATCCCAGACCACAAAGTAAGTGGACAAGATCTCAGGACATTGAGCTTGTAAACATCATTGGTGAACCCACTGAGGGCATGCTCACTAGAAGCATGGCTGCTAGTCTAACTGCAGCTTCAGCCAATGAATGTCTATATGCTGATTACCTATCAGACATTGAACCCAAAAGTGTCACTGAAGCTCTAAAATACCCAAGCTGGGTTCAGGCTATGCAAGAAGAATTGCAACAGTTTGATAAAAACAAGGTCATGACCTTGATCAAATATCCTCAGGATGTAGTAGTCATAGGAATGAAGTGGGTTTTCAGAAACAAAATTGATGAAAACGGCACTGTCATTAAAAACAAAGCCAGACTTGTAGCCAAAGGTTACAGTCAACAAGAAGGCATTGACTATGATGAGACATTTGCTCCTGTTGCAAGAATAGAAGCTAATAAGGTTTTAAAAGGTACCATTTTGAGGGGTCGTTTAAGTCCTTATTTGATCACTTTTGTATCCGTTATTGCTTAATATCGTTCCTTTTCACTTTTTAGGTCTCTTGAAGGCAAAATGCTGGAATGGCACTTATTTGGAAGAAAAGGCGCAAATATATGAAGAAAATGGCCAAAGTCAAAATCGAGACACTCACAGTTGCTGAAATTAGAAGGCGACGGCGTCAGGTGCTAATTGCGACGCCGTCCCAAGATTTTTGTGACGATTCAGAACTCAAAACTCGTATTTTCAAGTGACGACGTCTAGTTGTGAAAGAGTAGGCCGTCGCTACTCAGACGGCCTAGATGCAATCCAGACGACGTCAGAAGCTGAAGAGGACGGCGTCACGGACATAAGGTGACGCCGTCGTAAGGTTAACGTGGCCAAGACGAAACCCTAATGACGGCGACACGACGGCGTCACGAAACATAAGGTGACGCCGTCGCATATGTAATCTTATATATAGAATCCGAATTTTTCAGTCTTTTGTGGAGAGTCTTTTGGAGTGAAAACCTAAAACCGAACCTAAGGTGTCTTGTACAGTATTTTAGGGTTTTAAACCCTATCTTACATCAAGATAAGTCTTTACTTCATTAATTCAATTATGTCTTTGATTATTTGTGTGTATGCTTGCATGTTCTCCATGTCCGGCTAATTTATTTGTGTGTTTGCTTAGGAAGTATGAAACTTAATTATTGAATATTGATTGGTTGTTTCTTATCTTAGTTGATTAATGATCTAGTAATGCGATAGGTCATTCGTTGTGTACTTAATGCTTGATTCATCTTTGTGAACCTTAGAATATAATTACCTGAGTAGTTGTAGGCTAAACCATCCAAAGAGCGCCTTAGAGTAGGAGTTTATCATCCCTAGTGGGTTTGTAGACGAGACCCTTTGGTAAGTTCAAAGAGTTAGGGAGAAACGCATACCCTACAACTTTAGACACACAACGCAATTAAGAATAAGACGTGACAACTCAACCATCAATAGGAGATAATTAAGGAGTAATACAACCTAAGTAAACACATCTTTAAACTATCATACGAGCACACATTAATTAGACATAGACTCCCACAACCTTAGTTTAGATAATTAGATAATAGTAGAGTAATCGGTAGAAATACCAACCCCCCAAATCCAATACCCGAGATTCGTACCTTTCCATTTCATAAAATATAAAAAGATAAAAAATAATCTTCCTCAACCTTAACCTTAGCGTAGTAACTCCTTACTAGCATTCCTATTCCCCTAGAGAACGATATCAATACCCGTGGCTTACCCTAATTACTACACTACAACGATTAGGTTCACTGCCTAGGGTGTTATAAAACTTGCTCGAAGAAAAGGAAGTTTCCTTGACCCCGAACGACGCGTGTAGCGTTATCAAGTTTTTGGCGCCGCTGCCGGGGAATAGAATAGCTAGTTAGTAGTCCAAATCGTTTAGGTTTCTTTGCTTGATTCCTATCAAGTAAACTTTTTTCTCATATTTAGCTTTCTCTTAGTCTATCCCCCTTCTTCGTGACCTTTGTTCGTAATCTTATCACTTTTCATCATGGAAGGTGATAACCAACCACCACTCATCAACCCACCACCAAATGACCCGCCAAGAGCCCGTACTCTTGGTGAATACTCGAGACCAAGCCACCTAGGCTATAGGAACACCATTGAGCTTCCCGACCAAGCCCAAACTACGGCCCTGCGATCCGACACCATCCGGTTGGTGCAAAACGGATGTGCATTCCATGGACTTCGTTCTGAAGATCCAAATCAGCATCTGAGGGATTTCCTCAAAATTGTCGATTCCATCGACCTTGATGCTACTACTCGGGAGACCACGCGCCTGCGTCTCTTCCAATTCTCTCTACGGGACCAAGCTAGTAATTGGCTTGAGCGACTTCCCGCCGGCTCCATCTCAAGTTGGGATGATCTTACTTCTCGCTTCCTTGCTCAATTTTTCCCACCGGGGAGAACCACTAAGCTTAGGAATGACATCTTGATGTTCCAACAACGTGAAGGTGAATCTCTCTACGAAACATGGACCCGATTCAAGGAGTTACTTCATAAAGTCCGTCATCACGGCATTGATCTTTGGCTCCAAGTCCAAATCTTTTATGATCATGTCAACTTCCCCACTAAGCGATCCATTGACCAAGCGGCCGGTGGAAAACTTAGTGATCTCACCGCGGAAGAATCATGGGGTATAATAGAGGACCTCGCCCTCTATGACAACGAAAGTTGGGATGACCCCCGTGAGCTGCCCAAAACCGTTAAGGCAATCTCCTTGCCTCCTCCCGACCGTAGGATGATCGAACTTGAAGATCAAGTTAGATTCCTCATGAGTTCCTACAAAAATCCTAAGTCCTCACGACAAGTGAATCAAATCACTTTACCTTGTGAGTTATGCAGTGGTCCCCATGACACTCGTGATTGCACAAGGCTCTCCGAACAAGCTTTTGCGGACTACGCCTCCATACGTACCGACGGAGCGGGAGAGAAGTGGTACACTTTCAAACCCGAACAAAACAACTTAGGAAACTCATACAACCCCTCATGGAGAAATCACCCTAACCTTAAGTGGAACCAAAACTCAAGCACACCCCAAAGCTCATCTAGTTCGCCCACTAGGTTCAATTCTTTTAATACCGAGAACCCCACTAATCTTGAAGCAATTGCATCTAGATTTTTGTCATCCCAAGAAACTCGATTGAATAAGCTTGAAGCCGATTTTAAGCAAAAACAGAGCGAGATGAAAACCAAGCTTGATGCCCTCTTAAAAGCCTTCAATGAACGGGAAGTTGGAGCACTCCCAAGTGATACCATAAAGAACCCAAAAGTGAATTCGATTGCATCGACTTCATGTTCTAGTTCACCATGGGAGAGTGCACATCCATGCCCCTCCCACCCAACGGTTCACTCGGTAAATGCTATCAAAAAGGGTTCCAAGCCATCCAAGAGGTACCAAGGCCCGACACCTTTGGTAGAGCCTACTCTTGAGAAACCCGTCAGCCAAGAATCCAAACCTAGTCTAGAGGAGGAGTACAAGGAACTCCATCAAGAAAAACCGATTCTTGAAGTCTTAGCTCATGCACCTTACTATAATGCTTTAAAAGAAAAATATGAGTTAGAACTTAGGCTTGGAAAACATGGGTCCGCCTTTGTGCGAAACAACTTACCTAAGAAGTTAGACGATCCCGGGCTATTTACTCTTCCGTGTAGACTTGGAACTTCCAAACCACTCGATGCTCTAGCCGATTTAGGATCATGCATCAATCTTGTTCCGTTGTCCCTCCATAGAAGCCTTAACTTAGGTAAAATTGAACCAACGGAAACCATCTTAGGTCTAGCGGACGGTAGTATAGCACGTCCGGTAGGAATAATAAAGGACATGGTAGTACATGTAGGAGAGTTGACTCTTTTGGCCGACTTCCATGTGCTAGACATGAATAAGGACCCGACATGCCCATTACTAGTTGGAAGAGGATTTTTAGCTACCGCTAGTGCCATCATCGATTGTAAGATGTCCAAAATAGTGGTAGGGGAGGGGAGTGCTAGATCCGTTTACGATGTTAAAAAGAATACGTACTACAAGGATGAGGAAGTCCCACAAGAGATAGGGTTGGATAGAGAGCCTTCTAGATATGGACCTTGGATTGATAAGAACATCATAGGCCCCCAAAGACCTTTTTACCTAGATAAAGCCTTCGCTAGTGCAACAACTTTCCAAGAAAAAGAAATGGCTAGGGATATAGAAGTGAACCCGTTCGAGGACGCCTTAGTATTTAGGAAGATGACCGAGTTCCTAGGAAGCTTGCCCGTTAACCTTGTCATGAATAAGTGGAAAGTTGAGAAATCTTAACACAAGTGGGATTGGAATAGACCGCCTAGTGATGGTAATGGAGAGTGGCACATTAGGATACAAATCTATGATCCCGATGGTGAGATGTTTGAAAAGGCATATTTAACCGAACGTACTACTAGGAACTTGAATGATAAGTTTGATCCTTACGACATTGTTGAGGATAGACTTACGTATATCGGTACGTAGGAGCACGACTATGAGTCTAGCTACAAGACTCTTAAATAAAGAAAAGCGCTTCGTGGGAGGCAACCCATGTTTAATTGTTTGCTTGTTAGTGTCATATATCTTTTATTAATTGTTTATCCTCATGTTTAAATTTGTAAAAATGCTTTATTTTGTTTTTAACCTCGTCTTAATTGCATATAAAGGTATTTTACATAAAGGATAAGTGTAGGGAGGATTACACACGTTTTCAAAAGAAACGTAAACATGAGAATAACAATTAACTAAAAGATATTTATGTTTGTTTGTTCGAGTCAAATGCTTGTATCGAGTCATAATGGATGTTTTTGCAGAAATTTTTCAAGATTCTAAAGATGTAAATTTTCCAGAATTTTTTCCAGAAAATCGCAGACCAGTTTTTGTCAGGATAACCTGACGGCGTCAGGAAGGAGTAAAAACATCAGATCACTTTTTTCTCGTTTTCTGAGCTACTTATAAATTCTTGGAATTTTCCAGGTCTTAATTTTCTTAGAAATTCTGTAAACATCCATTCCACAAGCATTATATCCTACTTTAACTCGAGTCTTATATATATTATTACCGCCGATTTTACGCGAAGGTTTCGTTTGTTTTCTTCAAGTGTGCAGGTTTAGTTTGTCAAGAAGAAGTTACATAAGATTGGAAGGAGCTTTTCACGCAATAATTCTTCTTGAAAAGGATTTAACCACCACTTTACACGGATCCTACCGAGCTAATCAGGGGAGTACTAGTTTCTTTCGTTTTTAATTACCTTCTTTTATCATAACTTTGATACTTTCGGGGAACATTGGGGACAATGTTCAGTTTAAGTGTAGGGAGGGAAAATAAAACGGGAACTTTGAAACTATGCTTATCCTTGACTATTTGCTTTGTCCAATTGTGATTGTGTAATAAACCATGAGAAAATGTCGGTTGGGGTAATTTTGGCACCAAATTTAAAATTTTTTATGACATATAGGAGTGGGCCATTAGTCTTAACAAAAGCGTCTCATGGATAGGAAGTTGCATGACTAGCACAAAAACCCTTTACCGCCCAAATTCCACCAAAATGTGAGGATCGCCCTTAGATTAGTAGGAATTAAAGCATTCATCTTCAATGCTTAGAGTGTGAACCGGTAGTATATTAGATTCTAGAACTTGTTTTGTGATGCATTCCGAGATCGCAAGTGAGGCTACACTTGTGTAGTTAGGAATAACTAAATGATAAGAGGCATTAGGATAACCCTTGTTTGATACCTGTAATATAATTACTTCTTCCATATCGGTTGAGTAATTCCCCCACACCCTTTGCGTTGTACTCATCTTTAGTACACGATACCCCTAGTTAACCCCTCAGAGCCTATCCTTTTCGCGGTTCTCGTGATGTTTCGGTTTTTTCCGGAATATCAATGAAGAGCATTGTTTACACCCCACCCCCAAATATACACCCAAATCGCCTTAGCCTACCCCTTATGCACTCACTTTTAGTGCAAATGTTTGTTATCACCCTAAACCCTTAGTTCAATTATCTAGTTGCTTGCATAAGTTGCTAAGTCGAGTCATATCCTTTGTATACAGTTTTGGGACGATTGGGATTCATGGGAAAAGTTAAAGTTTATGAAATGACGGGAAGGGAACGTTAAAAATTCAAATTCCCTTTGTTTGCATAATAATGTACCCCAAGTGTTTTGATCTTTTCAATTCGGGTCAAATTAGTGTTAGAGTAATAAAAACTCAAGTGTAGGGATATGCCTATAAATCCCTAGTATTTTGATGTTATCGTAGAGGATGGTAGAGTAAAAGTGTATGAAAAAAAAAAAAAAAAAAAAACATACGGGCTACCATCCTACATCTATCTTTGAATTTATGTTTGTTTATTTCCGTTACCTAGAGTTTTAGAGTGTCGAGTCTTGGCTTAGCAACGCCATTCTTCATATGCATTTAACATAGAGATTTTTGACTTACCACCACTAAATAGCCTATCCCACCAAACCCTTGTTTCCCTACCGTAAGCCTGACATTACAACCCTTTAAAAGACCTCTTTGATAGTCTTTCCTAGGTGCTTACGCCAAAGCGATGGAGGTTTGATCTATTCTCAAGCCTATGGTAATCTATGTACTAGGACCGGTTAATGAGTGTTTATCTTCCATTTCCTATTTGTTATATTTCATATATACACCCGAGAGAGATGTGAGTATCCAAACACCCCATGTGAGGTGCTAGTATGTAATTTCCGTGCTTGTTATGACTTTTGCGGGGCTTATATGTGTTGTGGACCGTTTTGAATTAATGCTTCATGACCCCTAACTTATAAATTAATTGGCTAAAAGCACATTTGCTTGAGGACAAGCAAATAACAAGTGTAGGGATATTTGATAAGGTTTTAAAAGGTACCATTTTGATGGGTCATTTAAGTCCTTATTTGATCACTTTTGTATCCGTTATTGCTTAATATCGTTCCTTTTCACTTTTTAGGTCTCTTGAAGGCAAAATGCTGGAATGGCACTTATTTGGACGAAAAGGCGCGAATATATGAAGAAAATGGCCAAAGTCAAAATCGAGACACTCACAGTTGCTGAAATTAGAAGGCGACGGCGTCAGGTGCTAATTGCGACGCCGTCCCAAGATTTTTGTGACGATTCAGAACTCAAAACTCGTATTTTCAAGTGACGACGTCTAGTTGTGAAAGAGTAGGCCGTCGCTACTCAGACGGCCTAGATGCAATCCAGACGACGTCAGAAGCTGAAGAGGACGGCGTCACGGACATAAGGTGACGCCGTCGCAAGGTTAACGTGGCCAAGACGAAACCCTAATGACGGCGACACGACGGCGTCACGAAACATAAGGTGACGCCGTCGCATATGTAATCTTATATATAGAATCCGAATTTTTCAGTCTTTTGTGGAGAGTCTTTTGGAGTGAAAACCTAAAACCGAACCTAAGGTGTCTTGTACAGTATTTTAGGGTTTTAAACCCTATCTTACATCAAGATAAGTCTTTACTTCATTAATTCAATTATGTCTTTGATTATTTGTGTGTATGCTTGCATGTTCTCCATGTCCGGCTAATTTATTTGTGTGTTTGCTTAGGAAGTATGAAACTTAATTATTGAATATTGATTGGTTGTTTCTTATCTTAGTTGATTAATGATCTAGTAATGTGATAGGTCATTCGTTGTGTACTTAATGCTTGATTCATCTTTGTGAACCTTAGAATATAATTACCTGAGTAGTTGTAGGCTAAACCATCCAAAGAGCGCCTTAGAGTAGGAGTTTATCATCCCTAGTGGGTTTGTAGACGAGACCCTTTGGTAAGTTCAAAGAGTTAGGGAGAAACGCATACCCTACAACTTTAGACACACAACGCAATTAAGAATAAGACGTGACAACTCAACCATCAATAGGAGATAATTAAGGAGTAATACAACCTAAGTAAACACATCTTTAAACTATCATACGAGCACACATTAATTAGACATAGACTCCCACAACCTTAGTTTAGATAATTAGATAATAGTAGAGTAATCGGTAGAAATACCAACCCTCCAAATCCAATACCCGAGATTCGTACCTTTCCATTTCATAAAATATAAAAAGATAAAAAATAATCTTCCTCAACCTTAACCTTAGCGTAGTAACTCCTTACTAGCATTCCTATTCCCCTAGAGAACGATATCAATACCAGTGGCTTACCCTAATTACTACACTACAACGATTAGATTCACTGCCTAGGGTGTTATAAAACTTGCTCGAAGAAAAGGAAGTTTCCTTGACCCCGAACGACGCGTGTAGCGTTATCAAAAGCCATCAGGATCTTCCTTGCATATGCAACATACATGAACTTCAGGGTCTACCAAATGGATGTTAAAAGTGCATTCTTAAATGGTGATCTCAAGGAAGATGTATATGTTCAGCAACCTCCAGGCTTTGAGAGTAGTGAATTCCCTGACTATGTCTGCAAGCTTGACAAAGCCCTTTATGGACTTAAACAAGCTCCCAGGGCATGGTATGAAACTCTCTCAGCCTTCCTGATACAAAACAAGTTTGTCAGAGGAAAGATAGACAACACACTGTTTGTCTATAGAACCCAACAGGATGTGATACTAGTCCAAGTGTATGTTGATGATATCATCTTTGGCTCAACAAACTACAAACTTTGCAAACAGTTTGAAAAACTAATGACAAAGAAGTTTGAAATGAGCATGATGGGGGAACTTACTTACTTTCTTGGACTACAAATCAGGCAAACTGATAAAGGTATATCCATCAGTCAAGAGAAATACACCAGAAATCTCTTGAAGAAATATGAGATATTTGACTATGCCTCAGTGAAGACACCAATGGTCCCACCTAACAACCTTGGACCTGATCTCACTGGCAAATCAGTCAATCAAACTCATTTCAGAGGGATTGTTGGCTCACTGATGTATCTAACCGCTACTAGACCAGACATACAATTTTCAGTCTGTCTAATAGCAAGATATCAGTCCAATCCCAAAGAATCCCACCTCACTGCAGCCAAAAGAATACTTAAGTACCTGAAAGGAACCCCAAACCTTGGACTATATTATCCAATATGCTTAGGGTTTGATCTCAAGGGTTACTCTGATTCTGATTATGCTGGCTGCAACATGGACAGAAAAAGTACCTCAGGGTCCTGGCAATTTCTTGGAGGAAAACTGGTGTGTTGGAGTGCAAAGAAGCAACAATCAGTGGCTATGTCCTCAGCTGAAGCTGAATATGTAGCTGCAGCAGGATGCTGTGCCAATGTATTATGGATGAAAAGTCAACTCAGTGACTATGACATCCATTACAAAATTGTTCCCATATTCTGTGATAACACTAGTGCAATTGCAATCTCCAACAACCCTATCCTCCACCAAAGAACCAAACACATTGATATCAGATATCACTTCATCAGGGATCACATAATGAAAGGAGACATAGAACTTCATTTCATCCCTACTGAATATCAACTGGCTGATATCTTCACCAAACCCTTGGATGAACCTACCTTCAGGAGACTGAAAGCTGAATTGGGAATGCTTGACATTGAAAGTCAAGTATCTGAAAACCAATCTCAGTAAGTTCTCTGAAATGGTTCATCCTCCCTGAAAACCCTTAATAAACCTCTCACTGAATGAGTAAGACTCATTCAGGGTCCCTGACACTTGACAAAGAGCATTGAATGAGTAACTAAATGGTCCAAGTATCAGTTACTTTAATGTCCTAGGTTGGTAACTATGCCAATTTAATAAAGGAATATATGTCTCTTTGTCTTACTGTCATCCCACTTGGCATTTAATGCCTCTCACAAAAAAAATATCAAATTGATATTTTATCTCTGCAAAAGTGCACTTTTACTGTGCGCTGCAACTGTTCCCTTGAAAAACGGGATTTTTACTGCGGGTAATGGAGTGGTAGCATTAAATGTGGAAATTCAAGAGTCTTTCAAAAACCGACTCTTAATATTTCCATTTGTGCACAAAACACCCCTCTTATCACTCTATAAATACCCTCTTCTTCAACACAAACAACACACACAAATCAATTTCTGCAACTAAACTCTGTCAAAATCTTTTCTCAAATCCAGAAATATTTGTGTGTTATCAAAACCTTCAAAACCTCTTTTGGAAGACCTTCCTTGTAAACATTTACAAAAGTTTTTCATCACAAACTAGAGAGATCTAAACATTTTGATTGTTCTTGCCAAACGTTTTTTTAAAACCCTAAAAACTTCTTTAATAGATATGGCTAGAACACAATCTCTCCAGTTTGCTTCTCAGTGGGTAGGGGATCTCACTAACGTTGAATTCAAAACAAACAATGTCATAGGTAATTTTGAATACCCTAAAAGTGTCCCAACCTATAAAGACATTGTAAAATTTTTATTCAACTGCCCACTCAAAACGGCCTTTGTAAAATGTCCCTCAGTGGTGTACCCAAACTA
The DNA here is from genome assembly GCA_019973895.1 of Chrysanthemum seticuspe. NCBI lineage: Eukaryota > Viridiplantae > Streptophyta > Magnoliopsida > Asterales > Asteraceae > Chrysanthemum > Chrysanthemum seticuspe. Next base: position 231,588,456 of record BPTQ01000007.1, on the reverse strand, counting down.
CCTCAGGGAGTTTTGGGCAACTGCTAAAGCCTTTGACCCGACACCTTCAACTGATGAGAATAACCTTAGACCACTCAGGGAGTATCTCATCAGGTTCAGTCTTAATGGGGGGCAACGATACACCCTGGATTACAAAACTTTTTGCACTTCAACAGGGTTAGATTACAACAAAGGTGTTTATGTCGCCCATCCTGAACCTTCTACAGTGAAGGATGGGTTAAAACAAATCGTTTTGGATCCAACAATTTTGGACAAGACCCCAGTCACTAAAAGTTCATTCCCCGTGGCTTGGAGGATCCTTTTCACTTTTGTGATTCAGGTCCTCGGCGGGAACCACTCATCCACTGAACAGGTTAACTCTATTCAGTTGATGATGGCATACTGCCTGATGAATGGGGTCACTGTCGACATAGGGGAGATCATTTACAGTGATCTTGTAACGAAGCTACAGAGCAAAACTAGGACGAAGTATATTTCGTATCCTAGGTTTGTCTCTTGTGCGTTACAATCGTTACTGGGTGCCAATTATACTCAGGATGAAAAATTTGGAAATTTACCTGGCATCCTGAGTCCTTCAAACTTTCAAAAGGACCCATCCCTTGTCACACCTATTGAATTGACGGCCCATATGGTTGCTGTAAACAACCAGGAGGGATCAGTGTCTCCAAACCCTGCTTTTAAAAAGAGAAAGGGGAAGTCTCAGACTGGGACTAAGACTAAACCAAAGTCTCAGGGCCCTGAGGCTTCAGGAGCACCGCCTAAGAGGCACAAAAAGCCTGAGACCAAAAAGACACCCACTGACCAGGCAACAACCACCCCCGTGACAATGAAGGACACTGATACATCACAGTCAGTGCCCTTGGTCACACCTACTACTCCCCAAGATCCAGAGGGAAACAAACAACCCGCTGGTAGGGGAGCGCCTTCCACCACGCCCAGTGATGACATTAGCAAATCCAAGCCTTTGTCTGAGGGCACACTGATCGATCCCAAAGACTCAGGGGGAAACAAACAACCCACTGATAGGGATACAACATTCACTGAATCTGCTAAAGGCACTGGGAAATACCCACCAGTGTCTCAGGGGTCACTGGGGGACAAAGACTCGGAGGGAAAGGAACAACCCGCCGATACGGAACCCAAAACCAATCCTGACTCCCGAGAAGACGCTGGGAAACTCCCACCAGTGTCCGAGGGGTCCACGGGGGACAAAGACTCAGAGGGATCAATACCACCCGCTGATATGGAACCCATTCCCACTCCCTTGTTAACTATTGCTGAGGTTACTGAGTTGCTAAAATCTGATGATGACCTTGCTGAAAGTGATGAAGAAATCTTATCAGCAGGAGAAGAAGTGGACGCTGAGGTTCAAACTGAACAAGAGCCTCAGCCTGATCCACAGGCGCAGACTGAGTCACCTTTTCAAACTGAAGACAATGACTCAGCCTCATCCTCCAGCTCTGACGAATTCAAAAGGTTTGACAATGTTCTTCCACTCACTGAAAGACAACTAGTTACGTGGATCAGTAGGGCTACAAGGAAGCTGTTTTCTGGGGTTACTGAACAGTTTTGGGATCAACACACTGAAGCTGCTGCCAGTTACGCTGACCTTAGATCGGATGTGCTCACCTTCAACGAAAATGTTCACGAGCACAGAGATCTTATGTACCACCATCTTGTCAACCTGGATGAACACATGGTTAAGTTCCTCAAGCATCTTCAGACAGTTGGGGTTACGATTGATGAAATCAGGGACGCTGTCAAAGAAGACCCAGTGCTCAATGCCAAAGTGCTGGAGGCCACTGAGGCATATGCAAAAAATTCATCCAGGCTCACTGACCTTATAGAGATGCTCAAGTCTGCAAATGTTCAGGGTCTTCAAACTTCAGTTCAGACTCTTCAGATCACCATGGACTCACTGAACACTCAGGTAGCTACCTTGACTCAGGCCTCGTCTTCTATGGCTTGGAATCTTGGTCCACGAATGACTGCCTTGGAGTTATCTCATGCGAACTTGGATGCAAAGGTCACTGGTCTTCAAGCAGATACTTCAGAAATAAAGGCCATGATGACTGAAATCTATCAGGCCTTCAAAGGTCAAGCTGGTCAGTCCCCCTCAGCACCTACTCCAACTCTTGCCCTCACTGACGCTACGGCAACAGTTGAGGGGGAGAATACTGCTGAAGAAACTCCTCTTCACACTGAGGGGGAGCAAACACCACCAGTCTCAGCAGCTCAAACATCATCATCATCAGCACCAGTCTCTGCAGTACCAATCTCATCACTTCCACCTCATGCAACAACAACAACACTGACAGTCTTAACACCAATCATGACAACACCACCTCCCATTATTGCATCATCTTCCTCAGGACAGAACAAGGGCAAAGGCATACTGACAACTACTGAGCCTGAGAGGATTCCCTACAAAATCGGTGACACTGAATACCTCTTCACTCCTCAACAGCTAACCAAACACCTTGCTAAAGAAGAGAGGAAATTGAAACAAGCTGAGGATGAAAAGAAGACTAAGGAGGCATTGACCAAAGTGATTGCCGAAGAAGCTGAAAATGTGGGAATAGATGCAAGCAAGCTCAAAAAGGGTCAGGCAGGACAGAAGTTCATGGAAGCTCAGGCTGCTCAAATGGCTGCAATGAGAGCTCAGTATGAAGAAAAGAGAAAGAAAACTGAAGCTCTCAGGCAAAGCAGAATTAAAGAATATAACTGGACAATGACCAGCTGAAGGCTTCCTGAAAAAATCAATAATGTCAAAATCATTCCCAACACCAAACCATTGGCTATGAATGTTTACAGAGGGGATGACAAAAGACACTTTGAGGTTCATGATCCCTTAAAATTCAGTGACTTTGGGATCACTGAACTTGATGAACTTGGTCCGATCATTGGAAAGAAGCAAAATAAGGTGGTCAAGGAGCTGATGAAGATGCTTAGCAAAAGATATGAAAGGCTGAGGGATGCACCAACCCAACTGAGAATTCAGCCTGCCTTGACTGCACCTCAAGGATCTCAACCACAAGCTTCCACTGGCAAAAGGAAAAGAGTTGATTTCCAACCTGAGATCAAAGTGCCTGGCCTTGAATGCAACAGAGAACTGCCTGAGGGTGTAAATTTTGTGAACTGTCTAGTGATTGAAGAGCCTGAAAGAGGGCTATTCCACATTGATGTCTATGGGAACCCTGCATTTCAAATATGGAGTGACATTGATCAGGCTCGAGTGGCTGCAATGATCAGCTATATTCCTGTGGCCTCTCAGATCCAATCCCCAGCAAACGTCAGGTTCTGTCAAGACCTGAATGCTAAGATCAGAGACCATCCTGACAGGGAAACACTCATCACCAAGAAAGTCAAGCTTGAAGCATTGGGAATCCATCTGGATTGACATCATTTTGTTTTATCTTTTGTACTAGTGATAGGAACTATGTAATCTGATCAATAAACGATGTATGTTTTATTCATTTACTCAGTGTTCCTTATTGTATTCATTAGTACATTCAGTGTAAGAAGAAGCCTCTTGCTCACTTACACTGATCAACCACTTAGGCTATTTGTATATCCAAATAGGGGGAGACTGTTGGGTTCAGGATACTCAGTGAGTCGTCTTCAGGATACTCACTGAGTGCATAGTCTCTCAGTGAGTCATCTTCAGGATACTCAGTAAGAGGCAAAGAAGAAGTCTCTCCACTCAGTAAGGCGGAACTTAAAGGGTGAAGACTGAGTCAAGAAGAAGATGATGGATTCAGTGAGTGATGACAATAACTCACTGAATCCCTAAGATTCCTCTCCAACTTCTTACACTGAAGACAAACTGAAGTAGAAGACTGAAGGATGTAAAGACTGAAGAAAGAGCGGGACAAGGTGGGAAAGGTTGAATCATATAAGACGAAGTCCTTATCAACCAAAGTCAACTTTCCCTGAATGGCAAAAGATCAGGCTCAGTGTCATCACTGAACTTAGGAAAGTAGTCTTGTCTCTTACCTAGAATAGTCTTTGTAAACAGAGACAAAATACATCAGTATTTTGTCTTCTGTATGATGTCAGTTTGTCACTTAGGAAAGAGTCAAATATCATACATGTATAAATAGCATAAGAGATGGAGTGAAAAGGTTAAGCTTGTGAATTGTAAAAACACACATACACGCAAGCCATCTTTTCACTCCTCCAAATACAACTTAGTTCCTGAGATAGCTCAGTGAGCTCTAAGAGTTGTGCTCAGACTTAGCCTGAGCTTAGAGAGGAATCACCCAACTTTGTTATTTCAATCCCAAGTACTATTCCGCAAGTACTTGGGTAACGTATTCTTTGTTGATTTATTTCTAATAAGAATATGATGTTGAAAATTACTTAGTGTGTTTTCTTTATGTTAATTTCAGTCATAGTTCACTGTTAACTTGTTTTATAAACTTAAACTGTTTTAAACGATAGTGAACGGGGAACAACATCACAGTAAAAAACATTTCCGCCATTGTTAAAAAAGCTTCAACCTTTCCAGCAAGAAAACCTTAATACTTCAAAGGTAACCGCGCGTGCGCCTTTTAAAAAACGACACCATGGTCCGTGGTTTGTCTGACTTCACCTCCGATCTGACCGAGGATGAACTGCGTAAGTTCACCTCGGATTATTATATCCCGATGGCTCTGCAGCCGGAGGTGCCGGCTGCGAAGGCGTCAATAGCGGACTTCCCGAGGGGAAAGTAGGGGTATACACACGTTTTTTTGAATTTGTGAATCAACGTGTGCCTCTATCCCTATTTCTGTGCGATGTTTTAAACTACTATCACCTGCACATCTCTCAGCTGCACTGTATAGGTGCAGCAAAATTAACAAACTTCGAGGTTAATTGCCGATTATTGGCGATTAATCCCACCATCTACCTCTTCCGCGTGTTTTACCACACGACGTGGTCAAACGGGTGGGTTTTGTTCGCTAAGCGCGTCGGGGGTCCACAATGTTACACCGATAAACTGGACGCGCTTAGGGACTGGAGGGAGAATTTTTTCTGGGTTGATGAAGCGTTGTTCCCATGGTGCTTTGATTTTTACACCCTGAGTTCGCTGCCAAAGGATGAGCGCCCCCGCCCTGGTTCATACAGCGCTGACGATGCAGATACGATAAACGCCAATCGTATTCCCATCAGTTCCTACCCCGAGGAATTTTTGGTGCACGTGGGCATCAGTCGCAATTATTTTGGCGGACCTGACGAGGTGCCAATCTTCTTAGGCACGGATGGCCATGGTGGGTGCTCGTTCTTTCACATCCCTTTACTTTATTAATGTAAGCTTTTCTTTTTCCTTTTGCACTTTATGTAACCTGATTGTTGTTGTCTTATGTTACGCAAAGATGGATCTATTCGGAGTGGTACAATTGGCGAAGCCGCGCCAGGTCACTGTGGGGGTGCGCCCGTTGAAGGAGGGGGAAGAGCCCATTCTAGAGGCTACAGCGGGGCGTACCTTGGAAATGCAGTTGGGAGAAACGGGGGGTAGTTCTTCCGCCGCGCTAGAGGCAACTCCTCTACAAAGCGTGCCTAGCCCTAGGGTTTCCTCCCCGTTAGTAGAGCTTTCGCATGCAAATGTGGCTGAAAGCATTGAAGAAGAGGAGGAGGAGGAGGAGAGCCATGGATTGAAACGCAAGAGAGCGCTTGGCGGTGATGGCGCAAGCTCCTCCAGGAAGAAGCGTCCTGTTATCCATGTCGTGGAGTCATCATCCAGTGATGTTGCCTCTCCTTGTTCCTCGGAGACTGCTCCACCCAAGTAAGTGTTATTCTGAAAGCCCGCATCGCACTCGCTGTTGATGTTATGAAATAATCGCTAATCCTCTGTTTTGCATGCAGTATTGAACAATCTGTGGAGTCGCCCCCAAAGGCTAGTCCTGTTCGCGCTGAGTCTTCGGAACCAAAGAGCCAAAGCGTTGAGCCATTGGCCTCGGGGGATGCGCCAATGGATCAGCTGGTTGAAGATCTGGTGCTAGCTACGGCACACCAAGCTAAGTTGGTTGCGCAACTAAAGGCTAAGTACTCGGGAGAAAGTAGCCAGAGCGCGCAAAAGGACCAACAAATTGCGCTGCTGGAGGCACGTATGGTTAGTGCCAAGGTTGAAGCAGAGGCTATGAACGCGTACGCCCAAAGACTTGCTGAAGAAAAGATGGCACTACTGGGCCAAATAAATCAGGAGCGTACTGCATCAGCAGAGTATAAGGCATCGTGTATATGGGCGCTGAAATATCTTGAGAAGGGTAAGGAAGAGTTGGTCTCTCAGTTGGAGAATTTTGGTGCAACTGTAGGAAGCTCACTGGAGGCGCAGGAGATGAAGTTGCGGAAGCTCAGCATTGAGTATGATGAGGAGTTATATCCCCAGCTCATGTCTACTATTGCTGAGCGCAGGTGGCTCATTGGCCATGGTCTGCGCCTAGCTGCCCTCAGTACCCTGGAGTCGCAGGAGGTAGTGGACGCATTTGGGGGGGGGGGTTGTGCAGTGCGCGTTGGCGCGGGGCAAGGCAGAAGCCGTAGAGGAGCTCCACGAGGCTGATCTATTGAAGGTGCCTGCTAATAAGGTACCTGACTATAATGAGAATGCGTATGATGATCTGGTTGCCGCAATGGAGAAGATGAAGCTATTGGAGCTGCCTCTTATTGCTGAATTGGAGCGCGACCAGGATTATCCCATAGGGGTAATTATGGAGGGGCTAACCTTGGCTCGGCATCGTGCTGAAAATGCGGAGGCGCAACTTGATTATTTTTTGAAACCCAATGAGTCCCAGCTGCGGGTGCCTGTGTTTGCTCGCCTCGCGATATCTTGAATCCGTTTGCCCTGGAGAAAGAAGTTCCTTTAAAGCAAGTATTGGAAGCTCATGCTACGAGACTTGCCAAGAAGGAAGGTATTAAAGGCAAGGCTATTTTGTGCGGTATTGGCGCAACTCATCTCCCCAGGTCTGATGGAGTACTGGTTAGTGTTGCCACGGTATCCCGCCAAGACTCCAACTTGTTGAAGAAGCTAAACGAGGTTGGGGATGCCGTGAACCGTGTGGGGAGCTCATCTCTTAGGCGTTGTAGGAGTTTATAGAGTGTAACTTGTGTTGTAAATAATATTTTGTAAGAACGCGTGGTACTTAATGAAATATTACTTTTGTTGAATGTGGTTGTGACTTGTAATGTTTGTTCTTAGTTATCCGTCTTTGCATAAAAAACGTATGTGTTGTCTAAGAATCAAACTGTTACATAAGTGCGAAATAATATACGAAGTTCATAATCATGTATGAAAGTCATGGAATACTTGAAACATAATTCCTAAGTACTGTAAATATCATATCAAGGAGTCAAGTGTCTTGATTCCTAAATTGTTAAACGCGCACAATATGCATTGTTGCGCACCCATCGTGGGATGCGCACCGAACTTATCCCAACGTCTTGAGAATAAGGTGTTTAACAAGGATACATGATCCAATGTTGATGGGTTTGCAACCCTCTTACTCAACGAGTTATTTAGTAGGTTTACTCATCCTTTTACCATCGTGGGTTTATTAAGTGCATGCACGCCATGTAGGCAAAAGATAAAAAATGTTAAGACATAAAGTATATAGAAATAACAAATTGAAATGTGTCACGGAGTTAGCTAGAAACCGCGACGTTTTATTAATACTTGCAAGTTTTTGTGAAAGAAAATAAATAAGACATTGCCTAAGTAAAACAAAATGTAAATAAGACATTCCTAGAGATAACATCTCTTAAGGTTGCAAATGTTCCATGTGCGTGGTAGCTCACGACCATCCATGTCTCGTAGTTTGTACGCGCCTATTCCTAATGCTTCAGTAACCTCATAGGGTCCTTCCCACTTTGGTCCAAGTTTTCCTGTATCTTCTGCGTGGCTCGCATCATTGGCGCGGTATACGAAGTCGCCTGGTCTGAATGAAACACTTCGCACTTTAGCATCATAGTATCCCTTCATTTTTGCTTTGGATCTCGCTTCACATATAGCTGCGCGCTCATGTCTCTCTTCTAACAGGTCTAAGTCGATACGCCATTCGTCGTCATTGGTTGTAACATTGAATTCAGCAGTGCGAATAGTTGGCATCCCAATTTCGGCTGGTATGACGGCCTCTGTCCCATAGACCAGAGAAAAGGGAGTATCTCCCGTGCTAGTTTTGATTGAAGTGCGGTGTGCCCACAGAACATGCGATAATTCTTCCACCCACCTTCCTTTGTGCTTGTCCAGACGTGCCTTAATTCCTTCACCCAGACTTCGATTTGCACGCTCTACTAAACCGTTGGTTTGTGGGTGTTTAACCGACGCGAAGTGCTGTGTGATATTCAACTTTTCGCACCAGTCCTTGAAAGGGTTGTCACAGAATTGTTTCCCGTTGTCCGAGATGATTTCCCCAGGTAGTCCGAAGCGGCATACAATATTTTCCCAAACAAAGCGTTTTACCTGATTGCCAGTAATTGTTACAACTGCCTTTGCTTCGATCCACTTGGTGAAGTAGTCTATGGCTACTATGAGAACTTCAATCCTCCTGCTGCAACAGGGAAGGGACATGCAATATCAATACCCCACTTGTAAAATGGCCATGGCGCCGTAATAGGTGTTAGTTCCTGTTGTGGTTGGCGTGGGACGGGTCTGTGAACCTGGTAGTCGCTGCACTTTCTTATTAAGTCCCGCGCATCACGGTGCATGGTGGGCCAATAGTATCCTGATCGTAAAGCGCGCTCCACCACGGACCGTGGTCCTGAATGCATGCTGCATGAACCGGCGTAGATTTCCCGGAGTACACAATTTTCTTGCAGGGGGCCGACACAGCGGAGACATGGTTGTAGAAAGGAGCGTCGATATAGTATACCGTCTCGAAGTTCAAACCTCTGTGTTATGCGCCGTATTCTTCGGGCTTCCTTCTGCTCTTGGGGCAATACGCCCTTGCTTATGAATTCCATTATTGGTGTCATCCACGTAGGACCTTCCTCCTCTATTACCATGGATATTTCCATCTCTGAGATGGACTTGCTCTTCAGCGTTTCCACCAACACTTGTTTTGACAGGTGTGCGAAGCTTGTGGATGCAATCTTGCTTAGTGCATCCGCCTTTCGATTTTCCCCTCTAGGGACCTGCTTGATGGTAAACCTGTCGAAACTCTGTATCAGCGACTTGGTCTTGTCGAGGTATTGGATCATGTTTTCTTCTTTAGCCACATACTCGCCCAACACATGGTTGGCTACTAGCCGAGAATCCACATTTGCTTCCAGGTTACGTACGCCCATTCGAGCTGCAATGCGTAGTCCGACGATTAGGGCTTCATACTCTGCCTCATTGTTTGTCGCTGTGAATTCAAAACGCAGTAAGTAAGTGAATTCCATTCCCTCTGGGTTTGTGAGGATAAGGCCTGCTCCTGACCCATCCACGCATGTATATCCGTCCGTGAACAAGATCCATGGGTCTTGTATTGCCACCTTGCCTTGTGAGGGTAAGTCCTCAGTATCCGGTTTTTCGATAATAAAGTCTGCTAGTATCTGCCCCTTAACCGCGGTACGTGGTTTGTAGGAAATGTTATGCTCACCTAGCAACACACTCCACTTCTGCAGTCGTCCTGATGCGTCGGGTTTGGAGCTGATTTGCTTGATCGGTTGGTCTGTGATCACTGCTATTGGGTGTGCCTGGAAGTACCTGCGCAGCCGTTTGGCGGCGAACACTAATGCTAGGACCAAATTTTCCATTGCGCTGTAGTTAATCTCTGTTTTCTTGAGTGCTTTGCTTACAAAATATATCGGTGTTTGCACTGAATTCCTGTCTGTCAACAACACTGCGCTGACTGCTCCCGGGGTCGCAGATAAATACATAATTAACTCTTCCCCTGGTCGGGGTGCGACTAGCGTGGGAAGCGCTGCTAGGTGTTGTTTAAGTTGTATGAAGGCTTCTTCTGCTTCCGTGGTCCAGCGAAAATCTCCCTTCTTTGTACACTTCTTGAGCGTTTTAAAGAGAGGAAGTGACTTTTCTGCTGATTTGGACAAGAATCTGTTCAAACCAGCTAGCTTTCCGTTCAGGGATTGGACCTCCTTCAACGTGCGCGGTGAAGGTAGTTGGATGACAGAATTCGTTTTTTCTGGACACGGTTTAATGCCATCAGGCTCTATCAAATATCCAAGGAACATGCCTTCTGTAGCGCCGAAAGTGCATTTCTTAGGATTTAGCTTCATGTTGATATCTCGTAGTGTCTTAAACGTTTCCTCTATGTCACGCACCAATTCATCCTCAGTGTGGCTTTTTATGACAAGGTCGTCAACGTAAACCTCTAGGTTGCGGCCCACCTGTTTTTCAAATGCGTTATCTACCAGTCGCTGGTAGGTGGCGCCTGCGTTCTTCAAGCCAAAGGGCATTTTAATGTAGCAATAGACGCCCTGGCTTGTGTGGAAGGTCGTTTTTTCCTCATCTTCCTTAGCCATCTGGATTTGGTGGTATCCTTTGTATGCGTCAAAGAAGCATTTAAGTGGGTATCCACACAAAGACTCTATCTTCCAGTCTATCTCAGGTAGCGGGTAGCAGTCTTGTGGACATGCCTTGTTGAGATCTGTGAAGTCCACGCACATTCTCCAACTACCATCGCTCTTCTTGACCATCACTGGGTTTGAAAGCCAGTTATGGTAATAGACCTCTCGCATGATACCTGCGTCCACAATTTTGTGTACTTCTGCCAGAATTGCTTGTGGGCGCTCCGGAGCCTGGCGCTTCTTCTGACGTACTGGAGAGTATCCTTGTCGGATTCTCAACTTGTGTTCTGTAATCGAGCGTGGTACACCGGTCATGTGCTTTGGTTCCCATGCAAAGATATCCAGATTCTTTTGCAAGAGTGCGCACACGGCTGCCCTGCCTCTATCAGACAGGGATCCCCCAATCGATACTTCTTGATCTGGGTACTCAGGATGAATTGCAATCCTCAGGTTTGGTACTTTAGTTGCGCGTTGTTCTAAACTATCTGCCATCTCACATGTAATCGTGTTACATTCTCTAGGTTGTACAGTGGCATTGTAGAGGGTAACAATACCTCCTTCCACTGGGAACTTAAGCATCCCGTGTGCTGTAGATGGTACTGCGCGTATGGCTGATATCCTTGGTCTTCCGATAATGCCATTGTATGGCAAAGGGGACTTGATCACCATAAAATTCATCCAGGCTGTCGCGGAGTGTTCCTTATTACCAACATTGACTAGTAGGCGTATTTGCCCCATAGGCCATATCTTTTCTCCCGTAATGCCAGTCAACGCTGTCATGGCCGGGCTTAACTGACTGCGTATCTCAGGTCGCAGTCGCTTGAAACAATGTTCGTACATTATGTCTGCAGATGCTCCTCCATCAACATACATGCGGTGGATATCGTGACCCCCTGCATTAATTTCAATGGTGAGCGGTTCTACCACTGCGTTGTCCGCAGTCAAGGTGGGGAAAGAGATTTCACTTCCACGGGAAAACTTTTGGCTGATCCTCTGCCTGGTTACTCGCTGCCATGATTGTATCATATAGATGGTGTCAGCCTTATCTTTGGGTGCCTCTTTCTTGCTCCCAGTCTTCTGCCTATCTTTTCCCTCCTTGATGTTCTTGACCAGATGGTCCAATCTGCCTTCTTTTACTAGTTTATCAATTAATTGGCGCAGTTGGACACATTCATTGGTGGTGTGGCCTTTCTGCCCATGATAGTCACAATATCCACTCCCCACGCGTCGATCCTCTGGGGTGCGCATTGGTGGGGGTCTTGGGAAGTTCGCGCCTTCCGTCGCGAATATCTCCTTTGGAGTCTTGGTTAGCGGGGTATATCTGTCGCTATCCCGTCCGCTCCCCTAGCCGCGGTAGTTCTTGTTACGGTTGCTACTCTGGTCAGTGGATTGTCTCCGAGGTTGTTCTTGCGACCGATAGTTTGAGTAGCCTTTCTTGCTATCCGCCGCGACGGCTTCTCCTTGGATAAAGGACCTTGTGCGTTTCATAAGTTCATCAAAGGTTTGGGGAATCTTGTCGTTCAACCTTTTGATGAGTTCTGGGTTATTGATCCCGTTCATGAACCCTGAAATCTTCAGTACTTCGGGGCATGCCTTAACCTGTATGCACTCATCTTTGAAGCGCTCCACATAAGCGCTTGTAGATTCCCCCTGGCGCTGTTTCACCCTGGCGAGTTTGACAGGGTTTTTAGCGCACTTCTTCCTTTGAGTGAAGTTCAGGCGGAACGCCTTCCGCAACTCTTCAAAGCCATCAATGCTTCTGCGTGGAAGCTTACTGAACCAGTTTCGCGCGTTTCCCACTAATGTGGAATTGAACATGTGGCACCACACAGGCTGTGGCCAATTTTCAATGGTAGCAGCTGATTCGAAAATTTTTAGGTGATCGTCCAAATCACCTGTCCCGTCATAGGTTTTCACATTGGCGGGCATGCGCCTCCTTTTATTTTCTGAGAAATCGCTGATGCGTCGAGTGAACGCATCCACCTTTTGGCGGCGCCACGGGAGGGACATGTCCTCCTCTTCATGGTCTTGATATTTCCTCTTGGACTTCCAGTGCCCGGTTTCGCTGTCTTCATTGTCCAAGGAGTTACTAGAGGACAAGCTTTCCCTCTTTCGGCGCTTGCGCCGACTATCCTCAGAATTCGCACTTAAAGGGCTTTCACTTGGGCTTTCGCTTGGAGAGTATCGTCGTCCGAGCCTGTCATGGACCCTACGACTACCAAGCCTGGCGTGGACATTAGTACGCCGTTCATCCTCTTCATGTTCCCCAAGATATTGCATGTCCGCTGCTTCTTCATTCTCAACTCTCCTCCCAATCCTGGTAAATACTGGGGGTTGGCGGCTATTCCTTTCGCGCTTTTCCTTCTAATGGCGCGGGGGAGATATCTCATACTCCGGGCCGAAATCGAGTCGGGCATGCAAACTCCGACCTGACCTCTTTTTCGTTTCCTCTTGCATGAGAGCAGCCAAGGTTTCGTAGTTTTGAGACACGAAATCACTTGGCGCTAATTCTAGCGCAACCCCTTCTAGAGCAAGGATGTCTGTTTCTACCACTAGACTCTTGTTTCGGTCAGGTGCGTCAGGTGCTTTTGTGAGGTCCGTTTCTAGCATTGATTGGAGTGGAGTGGTAAATGGAGTGCGCAGTGGACCTTCTGCACCAGTGGTGGTAGTGGTGGCCTGGGTTGTCCCCGGGCGTGGTTCCACCATCGGGAAGACCAGATCTGGGCCTGATCCTTGGTTTCTAGCAGCGCTGGTTGTCCCAGAGGCTTGTTTAGAAACTGACCCACTTTGCTGCTTCTTCCCATGTATATCGCCATGCGATCGCTTGTTTTGATTTCCTTGCTTTGTCATTCTAGTTCTTAGTTCTTAGTGATGGTCCCACGGATGGCGCCACTTGTTGATACAAAAGTTGGGCGTTCCTTGTTTGGACTCCGGTTCTCGTACCAATTGAATCTTGATGCTTGAGACCTGCGTATAAGTAAACAGAAAACACCGTTAGGCTTATCGTGGGATTGTCTCCCATGATTATCCTCCGGCGTGAGAGTAAGTAATCGGTTTTAGAGTTAATCGGAGAGTTAGGGTTTTAGATCGTACCTTTAATGAGGGATAGGGTTCCCTTTATATACACATGAACTCCTTGTTGGTTTCGTGTTCCCCAAACTTCGGCGTACCCCGCCTAAGTCGGTTGGTAAACGCTTATCTCCAAAAATAGGAGATATCCGATATCTTATTCCATAAATAACTTTGGGTTTGGGCCTTCGTGGGCCCAAACCCTTATCGGCTTAGCCCAGTCCATGCTGGGCTCGCTAGTAGCGGTCTTTAGTCGGGTTCGTGGCTCGAATGTGAACTATACGTCATCAATACTATAGTACATCAGAGTTCACCACACATCTGACAAACATAATTTAGAGTAAACTGCAAAAAATGTCTCTAAATTTTTCGATTTTTGTGAGAAATGTTCTCAAAAAGAAAATTTTGCGAGAAATGGCACTAACGTTTCATTTGTTTGTGAGTTATGCTCTTAACCGTTTCTGTAGTTGCAAATTCCTCATTTTGGTTAACGCTCGTTACTAAAACCCGTTAGTCCAAGTCAAACCCCATGTGAAATGACTAATCTACCCTTGTCTTCTTCCCCACTTTTATTTTCTTTTGCACCACCACACAACTGGCACCACCACCACCCTCTACCACCACCACCACACAACCACCCTTTACCCTTCATCTTCTCCGGTGACCAAACCAATATTCCGGTCACCTTTTTTTTTTCTTTTTTCTTTTCTCTTTTTTTTAATTTGACTTTTTTTTTAAATTTGTTTCTTCTTGCTCTATTGTAATAAAAGAACATATCAAAGTGTCCTAACAAAACCTTGAAATAAGTATGTGCGTTCACAATGGCTCATTTTGGACTTGCATTCTATGATGCCTTTGTAATTTAACACATCCTATATTTGTTAGTAATGACTATTTGATTAAAGACATTTTGGTTGGTTATTCAATCTATCTCTATTACTACAAAAATGATAGTGCCTTTGCATACAAACGAGTTAATAACTCACCAGTTTTTCTAGTTTCATAGGAACATATATTCCCGATTCATTGCTTATTCTATTCTTTAGTGCTTCACAAAAGTAATAAACCACACGTTCAACTAGAGTGCCACTATCTGACGCCACCCAGCCACACTGTGTCAAGAATTTACTCCCACTCTTATATTGTTTTCGTCCAACTTTTTCAGCAGCAGTCAAAAGCTGGAAAACAAGCTCCACTTTTCGAATCTCATTCATTGATAAGTTCGTAAAGGCCGATGACCCATACGGATGTGTGAACATGGTGTAACCATTTACTTTTTGTGTAGAAAACATTATAAACTTTGTTAATACAAATAAACCGTAAAAACGTTTATTAATATTTTGCGATCTCTTTGTGTTTTGTTGATAACATATATAATGTTGTCTTAAGTATAATTATAAGGATACATGTTATTTTTGTAAAGCATTTACATATAATCTTTTAAATACAAAAATGTAGTAACTAAAGCATTTGTTGTAATAGTTAATTAGGATGGGTAAAAATCACAACCCATGGATCTTAACCCATACCCAAAGAGACTTGATACAATGTATACTTAGATACATTGAATCAAGATATAACCCATGGACCAACCCATGACCCATAACCAAAAAACCCATGGGCAAAGAGGAGCGTTCCACGGATCCCTAGCTTTGTGCTAGCCGGATCCCAAGTGGAAGGGATCCGTGGGATCCGTGAGAACAGTGAGGAAATTTGCCTATAAATAGAGAGCCATTTCTTCATTCTAACTCACCCCTCTTCTTACTAAATCTCTCATACACTCTCATTCTCTTCTAACATATAGATCACTTGATCTAGAGAGTTGTTCTTCTTTTCTTTCTATTTTGTGATCCTCATATAGGTCCTTCTCTAAGGCGAGATCACGAGCATTCTACAAGTCATCCAAGCAAGGGGTCCTTGATTGATTTGTCACTCCGCAAGATTTCTGTAGCGAAGATCTTGTATTTGATATTTCACATATTTGTTGTGTAATAGTTGTGTTGGTTTGGTCCACCGTGCTACGGACTCGGTATCTAGCTTTGTACCGGATAAAGTGTAAGCAACGTTGTGAAGGCTTCTCCGCCAAGTGAAGGAGTTTGTTGACATAGTGCTTGAACTCTCGAGTAGGTGACTCGAGGTGTGGAGTAAGGCAAGGAAGGTGTCCTTGTAGCCGAACCACTATAAATCGGTTGTGTCATTTCTATCCCTTATCTTTGTTTATTTGCTTACATTATCATTAGATCTATACGTTCTCAACATCCATACGATTTCACATAATATCGAATCTAAAGTTTTTGAAATCAACTTAAAATCGGCAAAACTATTCAACCCCCCCCTTCTAGTTTTCCACAAACTTTTCAGCTGCCAATTCAATTAATTCCACTATGGATAAATTTTTAAAAACTTTAGCCACATTTTCATTGGCTGAGTCCTCCCGTAAACGTTTAAATTTACTTTGGTAGTTACTTAAGAGTCCAAGGTACGTGGGAGAGGGCAACTGTGACTTTAAGTTTGCATTGACGGGTTGTTGAATTCTGGTGTTGTCTGATCATGGACTTCGGGATCATTAAAATGGAAGTCAATATTGATGGTTTGGTTTGGGTCTTCCAATGCAGGGAGTTGTTGATTAGGGGCCATGTCAATGAATCGCCATAGGTTTAGAAAGGATTAAAATGTGAGAGCTTGGTATGATCGAAAATTGAGTTTGGACTCATTTTGATGTGAATGGGTCAGTCGAGTGTGAATGATTGTACGCACTGTTTTAAAAGGCTCGCAAAGGCTTCGTAAAGGCCTCGCAAAGGCGTGAGGCTTGGTCATGCTGCCATGCCATGTCGCCACGCCATGCCGCCACGCCGCCTTATGCCACATGTTTTTGTAAAAACTCGATATATATGAATTATGATATGAATATATAAATATTTTCATACTTTGTGCCGCCTTATGCCACGCCTTATAAGCGCAAAAGCTTCGCCTTAGCCGCAAAGGCGCGAGGCTTGATCATGCCGCCATGCCACGCCTCACGCTATTTATAACCTTTGTACGAATACAAACATGGAAAAGAGTATGATGTAGACGATGTCAAAGTCGAGTGGGGCCAGAGAGCAGCCATGACAGGTTTTACTAAACAATGTGGCTATTATTTCTATCTAATATAGCCGGCAAAACTTGTGTATATACTAGATAACAAAACCAAAAAATGAAACCTTATGGAACAAATAACAAAAGATTCTTCACTAGCCATATGTTTTAAGATAGAGACTTACAAATCCACAATATGTTTGTGTGTCTTGTTATTCATGGTCTAATGGTCAAGTATAGGCTACTTTTACTCAAGGTTATGAACTGGTATTTTTTTCATAGTTGTACAAGGTTGAAGTCCAATCATTAGTTCTTGTTTCCAACGTATACAACCATAGTTATTATTTGATCCATTACATATACAACCATGGTTACCTCAATGAGCTCACCTTTTTCAGCTTGAGAACCATAACCAATAACTTTATCACAGAATGCAAGTCCAGAATGAGCCACTGTGAACTCACATACTTATTACAAGGTTTTGTTAGAACACTTTGATATGTTCTTTTATTACAATAGAGCAAGAAGAAACAAATTTAAAAAAAAATTCAAATTACAAAGAAAAAAAAAGCGATCGAAATTTGGGTTTGGTCACCGGAGAAGATGAAGATGAAGGGTAAATGGTGGTTGTGTGGTGGTGGTGGTGCCGGTTGTGTGGTGGTGCAAAAGAAATTAAAAGTGGGGAAGAAGACAAGGGTAGATTAGTTATTTTTTCATGGGGTTTGACTTGGACTAACGACTTTTAGTAATGTGTGTTAACCAAAATGAGGAATTTGCAACTACAGTAACGGTTCAAGGGCATAACTCGCAAATAAGTGAAACATTAGGGACATTTCTCGCAAAAAAAAAATTTGATGATATTTCTCGCAAAAATCGAAAAGTTTAGGGACATTTTTTGCAATTTACTCCATAATTTAAGAAAAAATAACATGGGGGGACTAAAGTTATAAATTTGGACCACCTTTCTTTTTTATAATTAAAACTCACTTTCAACTCTTATTTTAAAAATTGCATATCTCAAAAACCGTAAACCGTTAATCTAAAAAATTATCCTATCGTAACGAGCATTTAATTATTTATCATTAAAGGGGTACTTTCATATACTTTTGGCAAACTTTATTTTACGGTTTTTTTGGTATTTTTTGTTTTTTTCAGTGCAATATTTTGTTTGAAAGATCACTTGTGATATAACACTAATATGTAATTTCGAACACTCAACACGCTGTTTTAAAATTAGCATAAGTATTTGTGTAGAACTCTAAACGATTCACCGTTTTTTGCATTTAAAAAATTAAATTCTTAGCTTTTCAACCATATATCACATATAGTTTTTGAATATTATTACAGTATATTCATATAAGCTGGAAAGATATATGAATTTTTTTTTGTTATATTAGAACATCCTTAATATATAACATGTGGTATAAAACTAATTTTGTTAGGAATTAGAAATTTCATAGTGAAGTATCGGTCACCCCAAATATTATCTAGCATAAGTTAGCTCGTAGACATATCGTTAGTTACGTTATTTGTTAGTTTATTAGTTAGTTATTAGCGTAGTTTAGTTTAGTGCAACACCGTGGAGGAAGGACGGGTCTTTACCCACTGTATGCCTGATCCACAGTCTGTCAGGAGGACGTATTAGTTTGTAACTATAAATACCCTCTACCTCCCAAGGTAGAGGGTTGGACCTTTCACTTAATCTAACATTTCTTTCTTTGTTACTTTCTCTCTCTAGAAAGGCTCCCATCTTCCACTTTCTCTCTCTAGAACCTTAAAGTAATTCGACCCATATATTGTTATGTGATGTGTTTGTGAAATCCAATATGTTACAAATGGTATCAAGAGCCATGGTTTGATCATCTCTCTTACATATCCTTGGATTTCTAGTGGTTTTATATGGTTTTTGGGTTTGAAAAAGTTTAGTGGTTTTTGCATCATTTGGATCATTTCTTGTGTTAAAGTTTGGATTTTGATTGTACTTTTGTGTTTAGAATCATTGTAAGTGCTTGGGTTTTGATTTGGAAAGCCCGAATCACTGTGGTTGAGCTTGTTTTGGATTGAAAAGTGTGTTTTTGAAGTTTTTCTTGCTAGCGACTTGGTTCTCGTAGTGTTTTTCATCGTAGCGACTTGCTTCAGTAAAAGTTAGCGAGTTACAGTGTTTGTTGTTAGCGACTTGAGCCTAGCGACTTGTCTATTGAGACAAGCTGACAAATAGTACAAGTTAGTGGATTCTCCACTATGGCTAGCGACTTGGTGAGGTTAGCGACTTGCTTCAGAAATTGTTAGCGAGTTGTAGTGTAAATTGTTAGCGACTTGATACTAGCGACTTGGATCTTAGCGACTTGATACTAGCGACTTAATTGTATCTAGCGACTTGGTGCTTAGCGACTTGTTGTCATAATACTTAGCGACTTGGTGCTTAGCAACTTGGTTCAAGGATTCTTAGCGACTTGGTGACTTAGCGACTTGTTCTCAAGGTTTATAGCGACTTGTTGACTTTTCCCGACAAAACTTCAAACGGCTATAACTTTTGATCCGTAACTCCGTTTTCAGCGTTCTACCCATCAAAACGACCGTGAGAATGAGGAGAATGGCACACTGAATCAACTAAAGTTCATTTGGGGCAACCTTCGAGGCCTAAATCCGCTCCGAACAGAAGTTATTGAGGTTTTTATGCTTTTTGACCTAAATTTCTCCGAAAAATCGTGCATAAACCAATCTAAATCTCAACAAAACAACATCTCTGCTAATCCTACAAACAACCATAAGACCTAACACACAATTGTCTATCATTGTGTCGATCCATCAGTTATCTTAACACGTTCTATTGGTCTCTATATCACGGTTTCTTCTTGATTTTGTAAAATCCCGCGAAAGAATCTATTTCTCGGTTTAAATCATAGACTTGTAAAATCCTGTGTATACTACAACATCATGTCTTACACTACTGACCCAGTAATTTCAGAAGTACTTAAATTATATGATGCTGTGGACAACAATGATAATGTATGCTACACTGAACGATTAAAGATGATTGAATCAATCAATAATGATGTGAGTTCTTCATGCTCTGAGTCCAATGAGAAAGATTTGCACCTCTTCAGGCTACAGAATGCCATGCAAAAGGAAAGTAGCATTGAACCTTATCAACAACTTTACTCACACCTCATGTTACTCACACCGATAAGAATGGAACGAGCATGCATTGCCATTTTCCGTCAAGACTTATCCACATTAACGGGAACATTACTATTGAACTTAGATTAATTAGAACAACAACTTGATAAAGAAAAGGTTCAAAAGGATAGTTCCAGTGCTGCACTTCAAGTGATCTACAACCAATTTCAGTCATTCATAAGTGGGGAATTTACATCAGATTATGATCAAGACCTGACTGAAATGTCTTTCAAGAGACACACTGGAATGGAAATTAACGTGTTCATTGAGACATTCATCCAACTCATGGACAATGTGGAGAAGTACATTGAGGAAGTTACACATAAAGATGAAAAAGTGGATGAGTGTCAGGTGCAGTTGAGAGACAGTTGTGATGAGTCGGGTAATATATCAGTTGAAAGGTTGGGTGTTGCTGAATGCAGAATATCAGAGACAGCTAAGAATGATGTAACCAGCTACTCAGTAATTCCGGTCACACAAGAAGTGGATGCGGTGATCAGAAAGGTGAATGAATGTCGGGTACAATCAATAGATTGTAGTGTTGAGATCGGTAAGGCATCGGATGATGGATCAGTTGACACTGAATACAGAGGCTCAGAGGCGATTAAGTTTGAAACAACCAGTTTTTTAGTGACTCTTGTTACACATGATGTGGATGCAAATATCAGACCGACAAATGAGCAGGTGTCATGTGATGAGGTACCATTAACTGTTCAACATAGTGCATCTGCTAATGTACCTAAACAAACTGATCTTAATACTGAACATGATTCTGATAAATGTTCCTTGGTTGAGGCTAAGACTAATAAATTCAAAACAAATGATATGGTTGATAAAAAGGCTTTTGATGAACTTTCAAACAAATTCTCAAAACTTGAAAAACATTGCATTTCTCTTGAAATTGCAATACAAAGAAAAGAGGAAAGTTTTCAAACTAAGAAACCATGTAAAAATCCGAAATTTCCTGAATTTTGTGAATTTTTTGAAATAAACGATTTAAAAGCTCAGCTTCAAGCCAACAACTCGACTATCAACAATTTGAAAAAACATATTTCTGATATGCATGTGAAAAGTAATTTGGTTACAAGTAATTCTGATGTTAATGTTATTGATAATATTCAAATGAGAAATGATGAATTAGCTGTTTGTGTGGCCAAATTACTAAAGGAAAATGAGTCTTTGAGAAAGCATCACATAGAACTAAGTGACTCTGTCAAAGAAGCTAGAACTAAGTCAATGGAACAATCAAACTCTTTGATAGCAAAAATTGATGAACTCAAAGCTCAACTTCAGGAAAAGAGTTTCGCTATTGTTGCCTTAAAAAATGAGCTTAGGAAAACTGTAGGGAAAAGTGTGAACACTAAGTTTACAAAACCATCAACCTTGGGGAAACCAGTTTCTCATCCCATTAGAAACCGGTCCGTTGTTAGGCAGCCTACTGCGTTTATATCCGAAAGACCAAAATTTTCAAAAACACGGTTTGCCTCCCAAGTTGATGCGATAAAAGTTTTGTCAAAACCAGTCACTTCACCTGAGTTACCTAAGAATAAGGCTTCTAGTTCAGTTAACCCTCAACAAGTAGCCACTTCTACTCCCAACACCACTAG
Source organism: Chrysanthemum seticuspe (assembly GCA_019973895.1). Classification (NCBI taxonomy): domain Eukaryota; kingdom Viridiplantae; phylum Streptophyta; class Magnoliopsida; order Asterales; family Asteraceae; genus Chrysanthemum; species Chrysanthemum seticuspe. The sequence goes on along the minus strand of BPTQ01000007.1, from coordinate 231,567,037 downwards.
GAATAGTTCGAAAACAGTGTCAAAATCAAGCATTAAAACCCAGAATTCATATAATATGAATGACTTGTGGAAGAACTATTATCTAGAAGAAGCTAGGAAAAAGGCACAGATTCGAAAAGACGGAATTTTAGGTGCAAGACCTAGGGTGAGGAATTCTATGAGTTTTCAAGGCACTACTAGTAGTTGTAAACCATTACCTAGGAACACTCAAATGACTAGGGGTTGGCTTGCATCTAAGAGTAGATATGAGAAGAAGAATGCTAAGCATGTTGAAAACGAAACTAGAAATTCTAAGTCTTTTCCGAATAAGAAACATTCTCCTAATTCACATGCTAAGGTACAATCCACTAAGACTACTAACGTGACTAAGGTTCAACATGTTATGAAGCAAAACAAACAAAAAACTTTGCCTAGATGGATACCAGCTGCTAAATCTTTGGAGTCTAGTGTAAGATATGAGATTTCACAAACACACTAAACCATAATCAACATGGGGCGTTCAAGATAGTTTAGAGAGAGAAAGTTCTAGAGAGAGAAAGGGAAGAGAGTTGGGAACTATGTGAAATAAAGAAAAATAGTATTGAAGCTCCAACCCTCTACCTTGGGAGGTAGAGGGTATTTATAGTGTCTTACAAATAAATGCCACCTACGGGCTGTGGATCAGGCATACAGTGGGTAAAGACCCGTCCGTCCTCCACGGTGTTACTTAACAAACTACTAACTAACATAACATAACTACGACTACGAGCTTTCTATCGAATACTTATACTTGAGGTGACCAACTCTTTAACGACTGAATTTTCTAATTCCTAACAATCTCCCCTTAAGGGAGGTCACCTCAATTTACAATGAATACAAACAGATATTACATTAGATTGTTCTAGGATACTTGATTAAGTCCTTTGCTCTGTAGCTCGTAGTCTTTGATTCTTCATTATTGCATGTTTGGGGATTCCAAGTGGAGGTCTTTAACTGATCCACGTGAGAATAAGAGTTGAGCCTGCTTTGAAATCATCATCCATATTAAATCTCTGACTCTTCCTTTGTGATGTAGGTATTATGTGAGGTTGTGACTTTTGGACCGACATGCTCACATTCTGGATCATGATTTCTTCTTATCAGAGTAGCGGAAGCTTTCGTTGATTCATGATATTGGCAGCAGCGTAGCAGAAGCATGGAGTGATAATATCAGAGTCATTGATGCACCAATCATGATTTCTTTGGAAATGAATGTGTTGTGTGAGCATGCGGCTATGGATTGACCGCTTCATTCTGATCAGCTGCAAACGTCGGGGTGTACCTGCATAAAACAGTTAGCAATAAAGCGCACGAAAGTGTCTTTGATCACTTTCGATGAATTGAGGTACACGGCCCACGGTTCCCCGTTGATAAGTACAAGTACTGCCTGTGATCAGGTATAATTCCGAAGAATTTCCTTGACAGGGTTTCGCAGCTGCTCTAGCTGTTCTCAAACCGGAACGTCTCAAAGAAGACAACACGGAGTGAGTGAACCAGCGAAACGAGATTCACTGATTAATGAAAAGAGATTTGAAAAACAATCGTGTATTGCTCAATATAAATTGTTTTTGCAATACAACGAAGGTTTTAATGAAAATCAATTATCACTCAAAACACCTTTTATTTTGAGAAATAAGTACACAGTCGACGTGCTAAAGAAAAGTGTTTTTAAGCACAACGACCGGTTTTTCAAAGGTATCCGTCAATCCATAACCTGAACCAGGATTGATTCAAAAGATTGAGTCTCTCCATTGTTTCTGTCCAGTTGTCACATGGTTGATCTATTGGATAGATCTCACATGCCACCTACCAGGAGCTTGTTAGATGATGGCTCCAGAAGGCTTTCCATCTTCATCGTGAATATGAATGCATATCACTTAGATGTTCTGGCAATATCACAAGGATAATGCGTAGGACTCATAAGATATAATCTCCCTTTCCACATTGTGTGAAACAGAGAGTCTTCATTGAAAGTGTCCTAAAGAGATTTATAAGATGATCTCGTGGTTCTAGACTCAGATTGTGCACATTTGGTTCCTGTGCCGGAGACTAGGGAGAGGGTCTCCTTCTTCAATATCAACAAACTCTAAGAGAAAGTCGATAGATAATGTCGATTCCCCGTGAGAATGAAACAAGCCCTTTTAAGAGGAACTTGAGTAGTTTGGGAAGTTTTAGTGCAGTGCGTCATTGGGTCCATGACGTCTTGTATTCAATACCGATGTTACCATCAGTAGCAAATGAATTGAACCCAGTTTCTGCCCTAAGGTTGAATTGTTGGAGGGCTATTTATTTTCACCCTTTTCTCATTCAATTCTTTTTCATTCTTCAACCCCTTCAGTGCTTACCGAAACTTCATAACTAGAACCTTGTTGGGTTTATTCCAGTACTAGCTCAGTCTCAGTCCGCACTCTTCCAATATCTCATATTTCTCCTTTTATCATCATACCTAAGGACTTCTACACTAACTAGTGGATTGTCCCTGGGTAGATCCCTCCGGTTCTGGCGGATCATGGGACCTCAACCTAACCTTATCATCCTTATATCACCATACATAAAGTAAAGTTGGTCGGTCTTTTTGGTATAGTTCATCTGCCATTGGAACCAATTTAAAACCATTTGAAAAATCAATCAAGATACTTGTGATATAGAATCAAAGTATTTTTTATCTTAATTGTTTTGATACTTTAGAAATGCTCCCCCCAACATATGCATAAAAATTTGAAATTTGTTTAGCACATGGAGGCAAGAGATCTTTGAAATCGTTAGATTAAGAATGAAAGGTCCAATCTTTTGATTAACATTTTCTAAAATGATCATCATCACTTCCTAATCAATTTGAGTAGATAAAACATTTTAAGGAATGATTCGCTCGGGAAACCAATAATAAGAAGTGTGTAGTATTTGGGTAACTCAAACGTGTTAGGTTTGAGCACCGAGATCGTTCCGAACGAGGGTTGAATGGGAAAATGGGATAATTTGATGTTTTCTAAACTACGGGGCAAGGGAAATAAATGGGAAGCATATAAAGGGAGCTAAATCTATAATGCAAATGGCAAATAACGCAAATTAAAACGTAAAATACGATTTAAATGAAACGCGAATTAAATGCAAATAAAACCAAACTAAGTCCTAAAAATGATCTAAAATATTTTCTAAACTAAAATGATATTTGAAAACTATTTAAGAATTAAAACTAATTTTTAGGATTTTTCTTGAATTTATATGAATTAAAAACTAATTTCTAATTTTAAAAAATAAACTAAATAACTAAAAATTATGAAAACAAGTTGGAAAATTATGAAACTATTTTTCAAAAATCTAAAATAACTAAAAAGACTTTTAAAAACTGATTTTGTAATTTTCTGAACTTTTTCTATTTTCTATGATTTAAAAACTATTTTAAACTAAATAAATTGCTAAAAAATATTATTTAAACTAAGAAAATTATGGAAAAATATTTTTTTTGGCTTTTTATATTTTTCTTAATCTAGGAAAATGGAAAACATATTTTTTTTTAACTTTTTCTGATTTATTTGTATTAATTACTAATTAAAAAGCCTTAAAATTGAAATTAAATGTAGAAAAATAGCAAATGAAAAGGGAAAAATATGAAAACTTCCAGAATATTATAAAATACTGCTGAGAATCAAGTAAAAATAACAGAAACAACTAATGATCAAAAGAGATATGAAATGGGCACACAACTGATGTAATAAGCTAAGTGAAACAAGCTATAAGCTATCTAGAAGCTACCATAAGCTACCTAAGCATAAAACTAACCTATAATATCCAAGATAAAGCTTCAGCAACAGATTTGAACTTAAAAATCACAAGCTAGAGGGAAGTTAAGCACAAAACAGGTTTCCAAAACCAAATCCAAATAGCCCTACAAGCCCTACTTTAAGCAGTATAATAAGCTATCTAGAAAAATCACAAAAATAAGAAAAAATGTCCTAGGAGTAGAAAACCAATCAGAGAGATAGCATCCAAAATATCAGCAGATTTGAACTAAAAATGAACCCATGAAAATTCCACAAACTTTTGCAAAAACCCGATTTTCTAATTTTGACTATTGAAATCAGTTTTGGAAATTTGACTTTATCGAACTTGTGAGCTTATGAAATGAAATGTAAATGATGTATAATGAAAAAATGATCCTAGAATAAGCTAGCTTAACCACTTCTAAACCTATATACGAGCTATGGACCACTGATTCAAACAGATTTAAAAATTAAAGCAGATGAGATGAAATTTTGACTAAAGCTCTTCTAATATGCAATTTACTTACCTACATGACTATAATGCTCCTAAATTGGACCTTAGCAACTAATTCTAACCACTGATAAGCTATAAAACTCCAAATACTAGCTTATGCCAAATGCTAGTTTAAGAGACTAAAATGCAAATGTCTGATTCAAATCTCAAATCTAAGCCTAGCTATCCTTCAAATCAGATTCAAATATTCTAATTACCACTAAATGAAGCATAACATGCATCTAAATCTTACTAAACTAACATGATCTAAATGATGCTGAATAAACAGTACTTATGCAAATCTGAATCAAATAATGCAAGTACAAATAGAAATGAAGCAGTGATTACTTATGATTAAACAATGATATCTACTAAACAAACAAGCTGAAATCAACAACTAATGCTACATAAAACATTAACAAGCAACAGTCTAAAATTATACTACTTATTAAGAACTTGAAACAGAATTGGACTTACATTAGTCCTGCCACTATGGCACGCCTTTGAAACCAATGAAACCACTAATCTAATGCAGTTCTAAACCCAAATCAAATACAATCTCAACCCTTATCCAGCTCCATATCAGCAGAACAACATCATTTGAATATTATGTTTCTGAATTTGAATTATATAGACTGAGTAATATTTAAGAGTAGAATCTGAGTAATTATAAGATAAGCTATCAGAAAACTTTATAAGGATTTGTAAATCATTAATTAACAGCTGAAATTAAACTCAAATCAGAAATTAACAAATGAGATTTTAAACTGAAAATTACTTCATTAATGAAACTTGAGTACAAGAAATTCAAATACAGAATTTAAACATTAAAACAATTAAAAACTACCCAGAACTACTCCTACACTACTCCTACTCTACTTGAAAAACAACTGAGAAATGAAGGGGCTATTTATACACGAGCTTGAGGTCTAGGAAGGATCCAGAAGGTTGAGTTGTGCTTTCTCTTGGACGTTTTGAGCCATCAGATCAATATATCGCATCACTCCTTCCATCTGGACCATTAGATCATCATTGCCACGCATCTTGCACCAATCAGAGGAGAGTATTTTGATGGGATGACACACGGATTGCCAGCGTGGCATCCGTGTCAGTGGGTGTCAGACGAAAGTACACATTTACCCTTAATGATGGTCAGTTTGCTCAATTAGGCTCAAGGGTGTTTTAGGGTTCTTGAGTGCTGGGGATTTGGGGGTGTTTTTGGCGCCTTGGATTTTTTTTAGTTTATTTTGGTTTTTGGTTTGACCGGGTATAAAGTGTTGACCGGATATTTAAATGAGTGGACCGGGTATGGGATAATGACCGGGTTGGTACTTGGGCCTTTGATGGAGTTAATTGGTTTTGGACAAAGGATAAAAATGTGATCCAATTGTTATTGCAAGGACTAAATGGTGCATAATTCTGAATTTCATGGACCAAAAGTGTAAATTCTGAAATCATCATTTCATTATGAAAATCTTCACAAATGCACGATTCTGACCTTCCGGCTCAGCTTTAGCACTCTTTATCTCTCGTGCTCGGGTTTTCGTCTGATTTGGCTATCTTTTGTCTATTTTATCATATCTGTACCTGCACATGCATAAACTCAAGAAAACAACAAAAATTAGCAATAAACGGCTCTTTCTTGGTTATTTTGGGTCTGATTTGATAAAGAAATGATATGTGTTTTAGCACATATCAAAATACCCCAGACGAGACCATTGTCGTGTCCTCACGCAATGTAATCAACTCACGCTTCTAAAACCAAGGATTTCAATCTCTTTCTACTAAACCTATGAAGAAGTAGCAAAGATTCCTCAAAAGAGATTAAGAAAACCTTAATTCTAAAAACGCCCCGTTTACCTTTTATTTCACATGTATAGATATTACGATTAAGCACTTATTCATTATGAGTGACGGTTTGTTGAACTTTCATGTCGATCAATAACTCCAACATTTTTCAAACGACACGTTAGGATCACGGAGTAGGAAACACAACACAGCGTGAAGTGACCATACGGATAGAATACATCGTCCCTGATTTTTCACAAGTCCCCAAACTAAGCGTAAAATCGAAATCATTGTTAAGTATGACTTTAGATGCTAACACTACCCATGGAAGTTACTTGTGTTATTACCTTTTGCTCCCATTTTCCTATTTCCTCTAGATTTTTTTTTATTTTTGTGAGAAATGAATTTCTTCAAATTTCTCGTTTCGATAACTTTTATTCCGATAAAGATATGAAGCTAAGTCGATAATTAGTTATCCATCTTCTCTCAAGAACCATTGTCTCAAAAATGAGGTCCACATCAAGGAATTTTTATTCACTTATATTTTTGACTTTTTTTTTTTTTTTTTTTTTTTTTTTTTTTTGCACTTATACTTTTTTACTTATATGAGCTATGAACCACGGAGCTTCACGGGGTAATTCCAAGACTCTAGGCTTCATGAAATGAGGATCCCAGTGGGTTAGACCAAGACCTCACCCAATCCCGGCTAGAGATCCAAGGGTCTGATCTCGAACCGCAGCTCATAACTTTATTTATTACTTATTACTTATTACGAGTCCTTGATGTGTACCCAATTTTTAAAACAAAGATTCTTTTAAGAAGATAAAGAACTAACTATCGCCAAAAACTCAACATCTCTAATTATTGTTAAACAGATATGGGGTGAAACAATCTTGTGGGAACAAAAAGCCATAAGTACCTTCGATGGGCTCTAAAGAGAACCATCTACTCCACGCTTAGCATCTAAACTCATAAGTAACTCTATCATTCCTCGATCTCCGCAAATTTAAAATCCTAAGTAATGAGATCCGCGGATGCTTAGCCGATAATTTTTAGATTATCTATGGTTAAGGGAACAAGCTAGGGCTCAACACGCCCGGTCAAGTCAGAATTCCATTCCTACTCTCACCAGCGGAAAGTCAACAAGGTGTCAAAGCATATATTAACTTAGCAATCGCTTCGTCAAATGATCTCAAGTCTCGCATTTTTAAAGTCACTTATTAGAAACTAGCAAATTCTTGTTTAAGCTTCACATATTTAAAATCACTCAGGGAGACTTGCAAATTCTTGGCCTTTTGAGCTAGAATCGCATTTTATAGTCTCTTGTCTAAGCAATTAGCAAAGACTATGTCAAGAAAAACGCATATTTAAAGAAACTTCTAAGAAACTCGCAAAGACTTTTCAATCATAAAACTAACAAAAGCTTACAAAAATTTTTAAATTTTCTCATTTTTGCACAATTTTTCATTTTCGAAGGAAAAACGGGGTTGCGAGAGTAACACGGCAGAAATAAGCAAGTGCGGTCAAATCAAATCGAAGATTACCCACCCCAGACTAAAACGAAACATTGTCCTCAATGTTTAAAAGCAAGGGTAAGAACGAAAATCTAAAAGCCGTTTATTAAGTATGCTAAAAGATAAACGTTAGTCGATAAGATTTCGGATATCGGATTTCCATAAGCAACGAACATGAAACTCGAGTGGAGAAAAGACAAACTTTGAGCACGAGAGTCTTCATATCGGGAACATCCTAAACACAACATCACAAACATCCAAACACGAGAAATCGAAGAGGCTAACCCCTTCAAGTCACTTATTAGAAAATAGAAAGAAGATAGAGATAAGCATGGGGTGCCTCCCACGAAGCGCTACTGTTTTTCTTCACCGAGTCGCTAGCCTGACTCGTCCCCGAATTCATTTGTCCTTGGGGAAGCAAGCGGAAAAGATACCCGGATCAAAGATGGTATCCTCACTCCAGAAAGAATGAGACTGGGTGGGTTGGGTGGAGAAGAAAATGGGTGGACAAGGCATATCATGAAAGAATGATCCATCATCCGGCGGTTTTACGGGCGGACGAAGGGATGATGGATAAGAATGAGAAAACTCCAAAAAAAACGGGAGCTCATGGTAAGGCAATAGATGTGAAAGCTTAATGATGCGCGCAAAACCGTCAAGTTCTCTCACGCAAGCGTAAGAAAACCTAAAACAGCTTAAGCACGAAATCAATGAAGATCAGAGGAGGATAGAGTCTCCCCGGGTCGTTATGTCCCAGCGAGCTGTGCAATGGATTATCAGACGTATAGTGATCGCGAGATTTGAACGGGAAAAGGGTTTTGAATTATTATAACTACAAAAAAAAGGACATAAACTACAAGGGCTAAAATGCAAATTAAAGAAAGTTAAAAAGATAAAAAATATTAAATAAACGCTATCACTATTTTTACAAAATGATGTTTTTGTGATTTTATAAAACAAAATGACTTAAATAAACTATTTTAATTAAAACGTAAACTTAAAATATCTAAAATCGTGGCCTAAAATGAAAACGTACGTTATGTACGAAAATTACGCTGGAGCGCAAGATAAAACGTAAAATTTGTGAAATAAAAGTCCTACGAATGTAAAAACAATTTTCCTACGTCCTACATGACTAAAAAGAATTTTAGGAAAAAGCGGAATATTTTTTCGAGTTTTATTTTATTTATTACGAATTAAAAACTAAAAATTAAGAAATTAATTATTAAAAATATCAAAACAATTAGGAAAATTATAAAATTTGACAGGAAAATACTTTAAGCTATTCTAAATCTAGGAAAAATAAGAAAGCTGAAAAAACATAAACCAATAAGCAGTTAAAAATGGATAATAAGCAAAGTAGGCTAACTGCCGCTTGTGTTTAAATAATTAGCTAAAGAAAACTTAAACAAGGGAGTACTCTAGCACAGATGGTAAGGAGAGTGAGTGTGGGGCGCAGGTATGGTGACTGAACAGACCCAGGTTCGAATCCTGGCAAGAGCAGTTTTACTTTTTTTTTTTTTTTTCTTTCGCCAACTAATTTAAGGACTAACTGAAGACTTGCTTACAAAAACTAAAACTGGAAAAGCTAGAAAACGAGCTGTTTGCACAGCAGCAGCAATTCACACGGACAGTTTGGGTCAGTGGCTGTCTAAAGGACTGTTTGGCTGCTGCTACTAAGGGGGCTGTTTGGGACAGCGTTTACCAAGGGGACAGTATAGCTTATAGGCTAACAAAAGGGACTGTTTGGGTTAGGGGTTGCTAAAGGAAACAAAAGGCTACTAAAAGCTTACATAGGAAAAACTATTTTCATAGGTAAACACTTAATAAGCATTAGTCTAAAACCTACACGCAACTGTGAACATGAAATAAGCTTGGCTAACTAAAACAGTTTAATAATTTTAAGGATAATAAGCTAATGGACCAACATAAGAAATAAGCTAAATGAAAAGGCTAGGCTAGGGAATTAAGCTACTAAGGGAATCCTAAGGATTATAAAACTTACAAGCAAACCTAAACTAGATTAATAAAGCATAACTGAATAAGCAGAAGAAAGAGACAAAAAGAAATGACCTGTGGACTGTGGTGCAGCAGATGTAACACAGCCTGAGGGAGCTCTTTGGAAATTATTTTCAAGCTCATAAACAAGCTTCCAAGTCAGAAACAAGTTGCAACAACAAAGTTAGACTAGAGAGGATTTGAGATAACCAAATGAAGCCAAGCATAAACTTGAAACAACTTGAACTTGAGCTTGGCTTATCTTTTTTTTTAAACTTAACTAATAACTAACAAGAGCACTTTTTAACACAACAGGAGTAGTAATAAGCACATGAGCACCATGAACTTAATCAAATATAAGAATAAAGTTTGAAAAGATGGATTAAAGTACACTTTTTCGTTAACTAGCTAGGAAACACTACAACTGGAATTCACAGAAAGCTAAATTGCATTACTTGAACATTAAAGATTACATGAAGTTTAAAACGACAATGAAAATTAAAACGTAACTAGAAACTGATTCTCGACTGAAAGCTAAAACTAAAAAAATAAAAAATAAAACAAAAAAAACTAACTACTAAAAAAAAACTGACCCCGAGACTAACTAAATCCCAGCTATTTATCCCCCCTCCTCTGTATCTTCTTCTCTCTCATTTTCTTGTCTTTCTTGGGAGTTAACACGCGTGCTCTTCTGACTCTTTGTTACCTCAAGATTCTTGTTCTCTTTCTTGTGCAACTTGTGTGAGATAACGAGCCAAAAAACTGGCAAGCGTGCCTGCAGTCTGTGTCTCTTGTCTTCTTTTTTTATCTCTTTTTAATTCTTCTCTCTTCCTCGTGTTTGATAAACAAGCTAGAGCATGCGTGAGATGAGGAATATGATGGGCTAAGGGTTTTAATAAAAGGTGTGTGTTCTTGGGCGTTGAGTTGTCAGGCTTGGGTATTTTTTTATTTGAGGTGTGGTGTTTGTGTCTGGTGTTTTGATTGGGCGGGAAAACGAAGGGAAAAAGAAGACAGGGGATTACTTATTTGACTAGGGTAAAGGGGGTTAGCTATTGGATTGGGTTGGATGGGTGGAAATGGGTAGTGATTTATTTGGGCCGAGGGTTTGGGTAAAGGTTGGGGTAATTTTTTATTTATTTATTTTGGGTTTAGTGATTGGTTGGTTTTAGGATTAGTGAATAAGGACCACAATTGCACATCAACCAAACTTGAGGGATCAAAACCGTAATTTTCCAAAAATTATTGTAAGGACCAAAAATGATAAACTTTTATTAACCAAGGGCCATAAATAATGTTTTCCATTTTTTTTTTGAAATTCCCGGGGACTTGTTTTGCTTATTTTTGAACGTCGGGGGACTGAAACTGCCAATTCTGCATATTTTGCTCGTTTTTCATCTGTTTTTAAACATTTTGCATCTGAAACATATAAAACACAATTTTGAGATATTTTCAGTATTTTGATGCATTTCTGAGTGTTTTTACATGTTTTGCAGTTCAGATTTGACCAAAAATGATGAGTATTTACACACTCATCAATCCCCCACACTAAACTATTGCTAGTCCCTAGCAATCTTTTGAGAAAACATAATGGATTTTAATCTCTTTACCAAAAGCCATCACTTCTGGAGTAGCCAAATGTTTTAGTTCAAGTAAGAACCATGGTACACCGATAACCATGTGATTTTGAGCAAACCACCAGCTTCCAACGGATTTGATTTGTCTTTACCAGAAGCCGTACCCTTCTGGACTAGCCAACTCTTAGATAAATTATCAACATTATCTTTGGTGAGCTGATTACCAATTATGGTTTTTCCACTGCCTTTACCACAAGCCATAATCTTGCGGGCTAGCCAACTCTTCACTTTTTAGGATATGGTGAGCTGAATACCATACAATTTTGGGCAAATTGCAAGCCATATAAACGGATTTGAGAAATCTTTACCAAGAGCCGTTTGCTCCTGGATTAGCCAATCCTTTTGTTTATTAGACAAGGCGGACTGATAACCTAATGAGAAAGTGCAAAACACTTACTCCAAAAAAATTTTGGCCAAAAACGGGGGGATTAGGCGGTATAATTACATGATAAAATTCGTGAGAATCCCCCCCACACTTAGAAATGAATATTGCCCTCAATATTCAAAGTACCGACGGTTATGCCGAAACAAAGAACGTGAAAGGGAAATACTACGGCCATTATTTAGAAAGATTTTTTTTTTTTTTTTTTTTTTTTTTTTTTTTTTTTTTTTTTTTTAACATGTGGGGCAACTCCCCCACACTAGTGTGGTACACACGGGTGAAAACCCATGTTCAGCTACTGTTTTTGATTACCGAGTCGCTAGCTTGACTCGACCCCGAATTCATTGGTTCATGGGGAAGCAAAGTGGAAGAAACAATCTCCATCGGACTTTCATTCAAGATGTTTGGACAAACATTGAAGTACGTGAAAGTTCCACACCGATGAGATATACATAGAAAGAGACAGACCCGGCTCACAGATGGTACATGAAAATGCCGGGGTCAAAGATAATGTCTTCACTCCCGAAGGAGTTAAGACATGGAGAAGTCACACCGTATGTGAAGAAAAGAAGGAGAATCATGATGATGATCATGACTAACTCCTCATTATCAGAGGGAGAATTCATGATTTTTGGATCATGAATCTCATCAGTGAGGATAGAATCATCATCACATGATGGAAGAGATAAGATAGAATACAGAGGTGGGACAAGTGGTGTGCTCTGAGAGCTAGCAATTTCCACCACTTCCGTGATGGTCTCTGTATCGGCCTCAGACATTTCATCGAAAAGAGGATTTACTTTCTCAAAAGTGTAGTCATTATTAAATTCAAAAAGAGGATTTGAGAAAATCCCGGAAGTAACCTCAGAAATGTCAAGAGAATCACAAAAAGGCAAATCACAATCACTATCGGATATATCCTCAGACTCACTTGGGATTGGGACAAGATCCTCAACACTAGATGATTCCGTTTCCGAAATAGTGCTGAGATGATCATCCTCCATTATGAGAGAGTCTTTGGAAGCAATAATAGGTAAGATAGGTGTGATAGCAATAGACTGAGGGAGTTGAGAAATAAGATCGTTCAATTGAGTAACACTCTCCTCGTCGTAATCATAGTATTCCTTCATTTGAATACTATCCTCATCATCGTCGTCATCATATCTGATTCTTATATTCATCTGCTGAAGCTTACACACCATTCTTTTCATTTGCAGTTTCTTTCGAATGCGTATTTCTTCAGAACTTTGAGGAAGATTACACTTCTCGTAATCATTGAAATGATGTGAAGGCTCGGAAGTCTGATGACTGATGGAATACTGTGGGGGTTGGAAATTGTCAAAACCGGGAGAATTGGAATTTTGAAAATTTTGATTCACCGGCTGACATTCAAAAGTCGCATGAGGACCCCCACAATTCTCACAACAGAGATAATTGGGAAAATAACTTTCACCAAAGTTCTGATTGTAACATGGTTCCGGCTCATAGACAAGCGGGACCTGTGGTGGACAATCAAAACCGTAATGAGAATCATTCCCACAAAACTCGCATGAGTGGGATTCGTATTGGGGGTGTGGAGGTAGGTAGGAAAAATCGGGTGCTTCATTATTTGAAATGGGATTTGGATTACCGACAAACTTGTCTCCGAAACCCACATTGGTACATCGCCGACAATTTCCACCGTTAAATGGACCTCCACACCAGGAACATGTCAAATACCATGACATAAAGAATTAAACGGATAAGAGCGATAAGAGATGAAGAATTAAACGGTTATAGAGGATAAGGAATGGAGAATTAAACAGGTTTGAGGATAAAGAAATGTAGAATTAAACAGATTGGAGGATAAATGATGGATATTTTTGGATTTTTGATTTTTAAAAGAGAATATAAACACATACAGATGGTATAAACAAGGAGTGAATATTCAAACAACTAATCTGCTAAACGGAAGACAATCAGCACGCACAGCTCCCCGGCAGCGGCGCCAAAAATTTGATGCGCGCAAAACCGTCAAGTTCTCTCACGCAAGCGTAAGAAAACCTAAAACAGCTTAAGCACGAAATCAATGAAGATCAGAGGAGGATAGAGTCTCCCCGGGTCGTTATGTCCCAGCGAGCTGTGCAATGGATTATCAGACGTATAGTGATCGCGAGATTTGAACGGGAAAAGGGTTTTGAATTATTATAACTACAAAAAAAAGGACATAAACTACAAGGGCTAAAATGCAAATTAAAGAAAGTTAAAAAGATAAAAAATATTAAATAAACGCTATCACTATTTTTACAAAATGATGTTTTTGTGATTTTATAAAACAAAATGACTTAAATAAACTATTTTAATTAAAACGTAAACTTAAAATATCTAAAATCGTGGCCTAAAATGAAAACGTACGTTATGTACGAAAATTACGCTGGAGCGCAAGATAAAACGTAAAATTTGTGAAATAAAAGTCCTACGAATGTAAAAACAATTTTCCTACGTCCTACATGACTAAAAAGAATTTTAGGAAAAAGCGGAATATTTTTTCGAGTTTTATTTTATTTATTACGAATTAAAAACTAAAAATTAAGAAATTAATTATTAAAAATATCAAAACAATTAGGAAAATTATAAAATTTGACAGGAAAATACTTTAAGCTATTCTAAATCTAGGAAAAATAAGAAAGCTGAAAAAACATAAACCAATAAGCAGTTAAAAATGGATAATAAGCAAAGTAGGCTAACTGCCGCTTGTGTTTAAATAATTAGCTAAAGAAAACTTAAACAAGGGAGTACTCTAGCACAGATGGTAAGGAGAGTGAGTGTGGGGCGCAGGTATGGTGACTGAACAGACCCAGGTTCGAATCCTGGCAAGAGCAGTTTTACTTTTTTTTTTTTTTTTCTTTCGCCAACTAATTTAAGGACTAACTGAAGACTTGCTTACAAAAACTAAAACTGGAAAAGCTAGAAAACGAGCTGTTTGCACAGCAGCAGCAATTCACACGGACAGTTTGGGTCAGTGGCTGTCTAAAGGACTGTTTGGCTGCTGCTACTAAGGGGGCTGTTTGGGACAGCGTTTACCAAGGGGACAGTATAGCTTATAGGCTAACAAAAGGGACTGTTTGGGTTAGGGGTTGCTAAAGGAAACAAAAGGCTACTAAAAGCTTACATAGGAAAAACTATTTTCATAGGTAAACACTTAATAAGCATTAGTCTAAAACCTACACGCAACTGTGAACATGAAATAAGCTTGGCTAACTAAAACAGTTTAATAATTTTAAGGATAATAAGCTAATGGACCAACATAAGAAATAAGCTAAATGAAAAGGCTAGGCTAGGGAATTAAGCTACTAAGGGAATCCTAAGGATTATAAAACTTACAAGCAAACCTAAACTAGATTAATAAAGCATAACTGAATAAGCAGAAGAAAGAGACAAAAAGAAATGACCTGTGGACTGTGGTGCAGCAGATGTAACACAGCCTGAGGGAGCTCTTTGGAAATTATTTTCAAGCTCATAAACAAGCTTCCAAGTCAGAAACAAGTTGCAACAACAAAGTTAGACTAGAGAGGATTTGAGATAACCAAATGAAGCCAAGCATAAACTTGAAACAACTTGAACTTGAGCTTGGCTTATCTTTTTTTTTAAACTTAACTAATAACTAACAAGAGCACTTTTTAACACAACAGGAGTAGTAATAAGCACATGAGCACCATGAACTTAATCAAATATAAGAATAAAGTTTGAAAAGATGGATTAAAGTACACTTTTTCGTTAACTAGCTAGGAAACACTACAACTGGAATTCACAGAAAGCTAAATTGCATTACTTGAACATTAAAGATTACATGAAGTTTAAAACGACAATGAAAATTAAAACGTAACTAGAAACTGATTCTCGACTGAAAGCTAAAACTAAAAAAATAAAAAATAAAACAAAAAAAACTAACTACTAAAAAAAAACTGACCCCGAGACTAACTAAATCCCAGCTATTTATCCCCCCTCCTCTGTATCTTCTTCTCTCTCATTTTCTTGTCTTTCTTGGGAGTTAACACGCGTGCTCTTCTGACTCTTTGTTACCTCAAGATTCTTGTTCTCTTTCTTGTGCAACTTGTGTGAGATAACGAGCCAAAAAACTGGCAAGCGTGCCTGCAGTCTGTGTCTCTTGTCTTCTTTTTTTATCTCTTTTTAATTCTTCTCTCTTCCTCGTGTTTGATAAACAAGCTAGAGCATGCGTGAGATGAGGAATATGATGGGCTAAGGGTTTTAATAAAAGGTGTGTGTTCTTGGGCGTTGAGTTGTCAGGCTTGGGTATTTTTTTATTTGAGGTGTGGTGTTTGTGTCTGGTGTTTTGATTGGGCGGGAAAACGAAGGGAAAAAGAAGACAGGGGATTACTTATTTGACTAGGGTAAAGGGGGTTAGCTATTGGATTGGGTTGGATGGGTGGAAATGGGTAGTGATTTATTTGGGCCGAGGGTTTGGGTAAAGGTTGGGGTAATTTTTTATTTATTTATTTTGGGTTTAGTGATTGGTTGGTTTTAGGATTAGTGAATAAGGACCACAATTGCACATCAACCAAACTTGAGGGATCAAAACCGTAATTTTCCAAAAATTATTGTAAGGACCAAAAATGATAAACTTTTATTAACCAAGGGCCATAAATAATGTTTTCCATTTTTTTTTTGAAATTCCCGGGGACTTGTTTTGCTTATTTTTGAACGTCGGGGGACTGAAACTGCCAATTCTGCATATTTTGCTCGTTTTTCATCTGTTTTTAAACATTTTGCATCTGAAACATATAAAACACAATTTTGAGATATTTTCAGTATTTTGATGCATTTCTGAGTGTTTTTACATGTTTTGCAGTTCAGATTTGACCAAAAATGATGAGTATTTACACACTCATCACTTAACAATGAAGGCATCCATCGGAGGATCCTTATCTCGAATGATGTTTTTACCAAAAAAACTCATCAATGAATATCCCGGGTTTAAAGATTTTATCTTCACATGTCGGCTCAACGGGATACGTGATGGTTGACTCATCAGAGAGAGGAGAGTCGAGCAGTCCGTCAAGAAACATCATATCCCCCTCGGGATCATTAACAGCATCCTCAATACCCGGTGGTATCAAGTCATCAATAGCATCTTCAACGATCGGATCATTCGCCGGAGTATCGGAAATCTCGTTCAAAACTTTGCTCATATCAACATCGAAGTAGAATCACTCAAGAATCGGAGGATAAACATCTGCAATAGTGGGATTGCCACTAATCTGTTCATCAAATCGGAAAGTCTCAAGCTCGGGAGAGAAATCACTATCTTTAACGGAGATAGGATGCGAGCTTGAATTATCGTTAAGTGCTTCAATCTTGGAAATGAGAAGATAAACATTTGACAATGTTTCACATAATGCTTCATCCTCGATCTGAATATCATCGGGCTCAATCTCTTCATCTTCTGGCTCAAAATCATTTACTTCTTCAATATTGAAGGCCTCAGAAGGTAAATCGTCGATGAAATCGATGTCTCCATAAGAATCATTATCGGAATCGAAGAACATCTCATCATAATCGTTTGAAATATCAAGAGAAGGTTCATCACAAATATCATCAACAACCTCGGACTCTCTTGGGATTGGGATAAGGATCTCAGCAATAGACGCTTCCATTTCCGGAATAGTACTAAGATGATCATCCCCCATTATGAGAGAGTCAATGGGTTCAACAATGTCCGAAGAAACATGATCATCGACCTCTTCCAAAACGACGTCACTTCTCTCAACCGGCGTGAGTGAAGGGGAAGAGTCGGAAATGAAAGGCTCAGAAACGGGAGTGGGATTGCCACTCGGAGGAGTATAATCGTCATCAGAATCAGAATCGTAAACGAAAGGTCTCCGGTAACTAATTTTAGCGGCTTGCTCTTCAGCGAGTAATTCACCATAAGTTTTCTGAGGAGGATCTTCTTTTCCGTGGGTAATTTTATCAAGAAGATTCTTAAGATCAATCATTGCTTCCAGAAATTTTGGATTAGACATTAGTGAAGGTTGTGGTTGAACTTCTTGGTATTGTGGAGGTGGGTTATAAGGATAATCGTAATTGTTACAAGGAACTTGCTCGTAAACAATCGGATTCTGCATCTGACAATCGGAATTAACGTGCGGGCCTCCACAATACTCACAACAGTATGAGTGTCGTGACGAATACGGGTAAGGTTCATAACCAAAGGTTGAGTTGTTAAATTGAACTTGACATTGAAAAACTTGGTGAGGACCACCACAATACTCACAAGAGTATGATTCCGGCTCATGGTACAGAGGTTGGTTAGGGAAATCGGTTGTCTCATTGTAAGGATTGTGGTGAAACTCTGTTCCTGATTTTCCATTGCTACAACCGGGACAATTCCCACCATATTCGGGTCCTCTGCACCATATGCACAAGAGCTGATAAATCGAAGAATTATCCGGATAAGAGTTATCTATTTCCACCATTTCCGTGATAGGCTCTGGTTCTTGAACGGGAGTCACCTCAGGCTCAGAAACATATTCCATTTCCCTCACCGGAGAAGGAGTAGGAATCGAAGGTTCTTCAATCAAATTTTTCCACCATGCTATTATGTCGTCATCAGTATGAAGAGTACCCTTTTGTTCTAGCCGTGCATAAAGACGAGCGAGATCAGGATTTGGATTAATAAAATTCTGGCATATATTACAAAATCCATTTCGACAATTAGTTCCGCACCAATCGCAAATACATTTCAAACATCGAAATTGATTTTCTTCCATACGGCTTTGGCAATGAAAACAATGACGAAAATCGATCGAATCCATGAGAATTAAACGTATATAGGGTTAAAAAGAAAGAATTATCGGTTCAGAGGGTAAAGAAGAATATTTTTGGGTTTTTAAAACTAATTTTGAAAAGGAAAATATTTTTGGGTTTTTATATTTAGAAAACTTTGAAAACACATTTTTTTTGCAACCTTTGCGTCAACCGGTGCTCGGTAGCTCCCAAAAGTACGCGCAGCGGAGCGGGAACGAAGAGTGGATCGTTCTTCAGTCTGCAATTTAATGTCAAGACTTCCGTTTACCCCGTGTATAGGTTGTACTTCTGAGGTGAGCCGACGTAACAATTGACGTTCGGGTTTCTTTTGTTGGTTTTTTAATTTTTATGGTTTTGTAAACACTCCAGGAAGAATGTTTTGGTGTTTTTAGATGTTTTTGGGCTTTTGAAAAAAAATATATATATACAAAAACGACGGTAACTTCACTCGGGGAAGGATCTTCAAATGCACGCGATTCAAGACGGAAATACGAAAATTCACTACAAGCCCTCCCCGGCAGCGGCGCCAAAAATTGATTCACTCGGGAAACCAATAATAAGAAGTGTGTAGTATTTGGGTAACTCAAACGTGTTAGGTTTGAGCACCGAGATCGTTCCGAACGAGGGTTGAATGGAATTTTCAACTCACGTCGCGATTATCGAGATTTGAATGGGAAAATGGGATAATTTGATGTTTTCTAAACTACGGGGCAAGGGAAATAAATGGGAAGCATATAAAGGGAGCTAAATCTATAATGCAAATGGCAAATAACGCAAATTACAACTAAAATGTAAAATACGATTTAAATGAAACGCGAATTAAATGCAAATAAAACCAAACTAAGTCCTAAAAATGATCTAAAATATTTTCTAAACTAAAATGATATTTGAAAACTATTTAAGAATTAAAACTAATTTTTAGGATTTTTCTTGAATTTATATGAATTAAAAACTAATTTCTAATTTAAAAAAATAAACTAAATAACTAAAAATTATGAAAACAAGTTGGAAAATTATGAAACTATTTTTCAAAAATCTAAAATAACTAAAAAGACTTTTAAAAACTGATTTTGTATTTTTCTGAACGTTTTTCTATTTTCTATGATTTAAAAACTATTTTAAACTAAATAAATTGCTAAAAAATATTATTTAAACTAAGAAAATTATGGAAAAATATTTTTTTTGGCTTTTTATATTTTTCTTAATCTAGGAAAATTGAAAACATATTTTTTTTTTAACTTTTTCTGATTTATTTGTATTAATTACTAATTAAAAAGCCTTAAAATTGAAATTAAATGTAGAAAAATAGCAAATGAAAAGGGAAAAATATGAAAACTTCCAGAATATTATAAAATACTGCTGAGAATCAAGTTAAAATAACAGAAACAACTAATAATCAAAAGAGATATGAAATGGGCACACAACTGATGTAATAAACTAAGTGAAACAAGCTATAAGCTATCTAGAAGCTACCATAAGCTACCTAAGCATAAAACTAACCTATAATATCAATGATAAAGCTTCAGCAACAGATTTGAATTTAAAAAGCACAAGCTAGAGGGAAGTTAAGCACAAAACAAGTTTCCAAAACCAAATCCAAACAGTCCTACAGGCCCTACTTTAAGCAGTATAATAAGCTATCTAGAAAAATCACAAAAATAAGCAAAAATGTCCTAGGAGTAGAAAACCAATCAGAGAGATAGCATCTAAAATATCAGCAGATTTGAACTAAAAATGAACCCATGAAAATTCCACAAACTTTTGCAAAAACCTGATTTTCTAATTTTGACTATTGAAATCAGTTTTGGAAATTTGACTTTATCGAACTTGTGAGCTTATGAAATGAAATATAAATGATGTATAATGAAAAAATGATCCTAGAATAAGCTAGATTAACCACTTCTAAACCTATATGCGAGCTATGGACCACTGATTCAAACAGATTTAAAAATTAAAGCAGATGAGATGAAATTTTGACTAGAGCTCTTCTAATATGCAATTTACTTACCTACATGACTATAATGCTCCTAAATTGGACCTTAGCAACTAATTCTAACCACTGATAAGCTATAAAACTCCAAATACTAGCTTATGCCAAATGCTAGTTTAAGAGACTAAAATGCAAATGTCTGATTCAAATCTCAAATCTAAGCCTAGCTATCCTTCAAATCAGATTCAAATATTCTAATTACCACTAAATGAAGCATAACATGCAGCTAAATCTTACTAAACTAACATGATCTAAATGATGCTGAATAAACAGTACTGATGCAAATCTGAATCAAATAATGCAAGTACAAATAGAAATGAAGCAGTGATTACTTATGATTAAACAATGATATCTACTAAACAAACAAGCTGAAATCAACAACTAATGCTACATAAAACATTAACAAGCAACAGTCTAAAATTATACTACTTATTAAGAACTTGAAACAGAATTGGACTTACATTAGTCCTGCCACTATGGCACGCCTTTGAAACCAATGAAACCACTAATCTAATGCAGTTCTAAACCCAAATCAAATACAATCTCAACCCTTATCCAGCTCCATATCAGCAGAACAACATTATTTGAATATTATGTTTCTGAATTTGAATTATATAGACTGAGTAATATTTAAGAGTAGAATCTGAGTAATTATAAGATAAGCTATCAGAAAACTTTATAAGGATTTGTAAATCATTAATTAACAGCTGAAATTAAACTCAAATCAGAAATTAACAAATGAGATTTTAAACTGAAAATTACTTCATTAATGAAACTTGAGTACAAGAAATTCAAATACAGAATTTAAACATTAAAACAATTAAAAACTACCCAGAACTACTCCTACACTACTCCTACTCTACTTGAAAAACAACTGAGAAATGAAGGGGCTATTTATACACGAGCTTGAGGTCTAGGAAGGATCCAGAAGGTTGAGTTGTGCTTTCTCTTGGACGTTTTGAGCCATCAGATCAATATATCGCATCACTCCTTCCATCTGGACCATTAGATCATCATTGCCACGCATCTTGCACCAATCAGAGGAGAGTATTTTGATGGGATGACACACGGATTGCCAGCGTGGCATCCGTGTCAGTGGGTGTCAAACGAAAGTACATATTTACCCTTAATGATGGTCAGTTTGCTCAATTAGGCTCAAGGGTGTTTTAGGGTTCTTGAGTGCTGGGGATTTGGGGGTGTTTTTGGCGCCTTGGATTTTTTTTAGTTTATTTTGGTTTTTGGTTTGACCGGGTATAAAGTGTTGACCGGATATTTAAATGAGTGGACCGGGTATGGGATAATGACCGGGTTGGTACTTGGGCCTTTGATGGAGTTAATTGGTTATGGACAAAGGATAAAAATGTGATCCGATTGTTATTACAAGGACTAAATGTGCACAATTCTGAATTTCATGGACCAAAAGTGTAAATTCTGAAATCATCATTTCATTATGAAAATCTTCACAAATGCACGATTCTGACCTTCCGGCTCAGCTTTAGCACTCTTTATCTCTCGTGCTCGGGTTTTCGTCTGATTTGGCTATCTTTTGTCTATTTTATCATATCTGTACCTGCACATGCATAAACTCAAGAAAACAGCAAAAATTAGCAATAAACGGCTCTTTCTTGGTTATTTTGGGTCGGATTTGATAAAGAAATGATATGTGTTTTAGCACATATCAAGGAAGGATGAGGTTTTCACAATTTTTCTCCCCCTCAATATGTGCCTCGAAACATGAAAGAGTTTGCATGTATTAGAGGGAACCTGCACTTAGAGACAATTCAGTCACGTTTCAATAATTTGAGGTTTAAAATAGATGCTCCCCCTCAACATGTGCATGGAAAAACTTGAAATCGTTTGTCACATGCGGGGAGGAGAGCTTGTGCATCCTTATAAAACAATTTATCAAATTATCAGTTTAAATCCAATTTAAATCACAAATTCTCCCCCGATCACAATTTTCACATCATTTGAGATTTGTGATTTCTGTAGATTTAAATTGATTTTGAAAGCTTTTAAGGAGAATTGTGACTTGATTATGAAAACGTTTTAACTGATAAGGATTGAATTTTGAGACTTTAGACTCCAACGATTTACATTAAACATGCTTGAATATCTTTTGAAAACTTAATAATAACCACGGACTGGTACCATTGTTTGAAAAATACACTTTTTATTTAATTGAAAAATCATTCTCCCCCTCAATCAATGGCATAAGTTGTTGATTGAGAGATAGATATTTTTGACCACCGATAAGTACAGATGATTTTCAAAAATTAAGTCCGAGTAATTTTTCAAAGCAATTAGTTTTCATTAGATAGTAAGAAATTGTTTTTAGAATCAGAGCATGAGATTTGAAAAACAAGATAAAGCATGACTCTGTTCTTTCTTTTATAACGGGTTACTGCCTGAAATGAAAATAAACCACTATTTTTCTCTGCCTCATATATATATATATATATATATATATATATATATATATATATATATATATATATATATATATATATATATATATATTTTTAACAAAAATCTATGTACATTCGAAGAACATCTAAAAACCCGTGACATTCTTTGAATGTCAACACAAAGTCCGTAGATGATATCGAATAAGGAAAAACATGACAAAATAACAATATTTTTGAGAATTTTTCAAGATTTTTCAAATTTTTTGGGATTTTTGAAAGTTTTATATTTTTCTATTTGCTTTTTGGAGGTTTTGAATTTTTTTTTTTTTTTTTTTTTTTTTAAATAAATATATACAAGAGATAGATGAATAAAGACCTTTACTCCTCGTCTTCCTCCTGAAGACGTTTGAGTGTTTCTGGTTGAAGGCTTTTCAAGCCAAGTCGTGGAAGAATAAACTCAAAACGTTCTCTTGGAAGAGCTTTGGTGAAGATGTCTGCTAGCTGGTATTCACTCCTCACAAAATAGAGTTCCACAACACCTTTTTCCACTTGTTCCCTGATGAAATGATGTCGAATGTCGATATGCTTTGCTCTTGAGTGTTGAAAGTTGTTGCATGAGAGAGCAATAGCACTTTTATTATCACAGTGAAGAGGGATTTTGTTGAATTCAAAGCCATAGTCAGATAATTGGGATCTCATCCATAAGATTTGAGCACAACAAGATGACATGGCTATGTATTCAGCCTCTGTAGAGGAAATAGAAGTACTCATTTGCTTCTTTGAAGACCAACTCACAAGCTTATCACCCAAAAACTGAGCACCTCCAGACGTACTTCGACGTGTATCTTGACAACCTGCATGATCAGCATCTGCATAGGCCGTTAGTGACATACCGGTGTCCTTCGGGTACCATAGTCCCATATTGATGGTTCATTGGAGATACCGAAAGACCCGTTTAACCGCTTCAATGTGCTTTTTAGTAGGCTTAGACTGATATCTAGCACACATGCACACAACGAACAAGATGTCTGGTCTACTAGCTGTGAGGTACATCAGGGATCCAATCATACTACGATATTTCGTTTGATCTACCATGATCCCTGAGTGGTCCTCATCCAGCTTGGTTCGTTCAATCATGGGAGTGTCAACATGATCACTAGAATCAAATCCAAATTTCTTTAAAATCTCATTTGCATATTTAGATTGATTTATAAAAATGCCTCCGGGACTTTGTGAAATTTGTAATCCCAAGAATAATGACATTTGTCCCATCATTGACATTTGAATTTTTGAACCCATTTCATTAGAAAAACGGTCACACTCATTGGGGTCAGTCGAGGCAAAGATGATATCATCAACATAAATTTGAACGTGAATTGAATGTTTGCTTGACTTTCTGGTGAACAAAGTAGGATCAACTGCTCCTTTGCTGAATCCAGTAGATAGAAGAAACTTTGACAGCGTATCATACCATGCTCTAGGAGCTTGCTTCAAACCATATAGGGCCTTTTTCAAGCGATAAACATGAGTAGGATGCTCTGGATTCACAAAACCTTCAGGTTGGCTGACGTAGACGACCTCTTTAAGATCTCCGTTAAGAAATGCGGTTTTAACGTCCATTTGATAAACAACCATGTTCTTGCTAGCAGCATTAGCCAAGAAGATTCTGATCGCCTCGATACGAGCAACTGGAGCAAAAGATTCCTCAAAGTCTATACCTTCTTCTTGACGATAACCTTTAGCCACTAACCTAGCCTTATTTTTCAAAACATCACCATGCTCATCAAGCTTTACTTTGAAGATCCACTTAAGAGCAATGATCATAGCACAATCTGGAGCTGGTACTAATTCCCACACATCTAATCGATCAAACTCATGAATTTCATCTTGCATGGCATTGAACCAGCTGTCTTCATTCATAGCAGTTTTAACATCTTTAGGTTCGATCTTTGAGAGTACTGAGTTAAAGAAGCACCATAAGGCATCAGTAGCAAGCTGTTTACGAGTGGATACCGGACGAGTAGGGTTTCTAATGATGTTATCCAATGGGTGATCATGTGTCCATTTTCTAAGATGTTCATGTGGTTGTGGTTGTCGAACTGAAGTAGCAGAGTCGATGTCTCCTGATGAAGATGGTTCAGATGATGATTCAGGAGCAAATATATTTTCAAATGGAGCATCTTCAGGAGTAGCAAAGGGATTAACTTCATCCTGTGAATCAAAAGCATTTCCATGATGTACATTTGATGATTGAAGATTTGTTGATGAAACAGATTGATCAGCAGCAGGCGCTTCTTGGCTTAATGACATCGACGCCGAAGGGTTAATTTCATTGACAGGAATAGAAGCAGCCTCTGTTGATGGGATTGACATATCATTTTCACTTGGCTCAAATTGTTCATCAAACATTGGATTAAACAGTTTCTTTAAATCATCTTCTGATGGAGGTACATATGGAATTGCTGGTGATGAATTTGGAACAAGCGATGAACCAATGGGACTGTTTTGAAGTGCGGGTCCAGAACTGGATTGTCCAGGAGCCATTTGACCGGTTAGCTCATCAAACGTAACATGAATAGTTTCCATGATATTTCGGGTTCTCTTGTTGTAGATTCGGTATCCTTTTCTGTTTGGTGCATATCCTACAAAAATTCCAATGTCTGCCTTAGCTCTTAGTTTACCTAAATCTTGACCATCATTCATAGGATATCACAAAGCTCCAAATACACGAAGGAATGAGAGATTAGGTTTTCTGTTGTGAACCAGTTCATATGGAGTTTTTCCATGAACAGTGTGAATCAGGGATCGATTTTGTGTGTAGCATGCAGTGGTAATGGCTTCACCCCAGAGAAACATTGGAACCTTTGAGTAAATCAGCATCGTTCTTGCGGCTTCCACAAGAGTTCGATTTTGTCTTTCAACTACACCGTTCTGTTGAGGAGTTCGTGGAACACTTCTTTGATGACTGATTCCCACACTTTCATAAAATTCACTAAGTTGTTTGTTAACAAACTCAGTTCCATTGTCTGTTCGGATGATTCTGACAGTTTTGTTAAGACGAACCTGCAGCTGTTTGATGAGTTTGATGATGATATCTGGAGTTTCATCCTTTGTCCTTAAGAACTTGACCCAGGTGAATCTAGAGTAATCATCAACCACAACTAACACATATTTCTTCCCAAAGATATTCTGCACTCTCATGGGTCCACATAAATCCATGTGAATTGTATGAAGAACTTCTGTAATTGAGTTTGTAGGTTTGGGTTTATGGGCATACTTCATGCTTTTTCCCAATTGGCATGCTGAACAAAGATGATCCTTTTCATACTTAAGTCTAGGTAAACCTACAACTAAGTCCTTTCTGGAGAGATCATTGATCGTGCCGAAGTTCAAGTGATTGAGACGACGATGCCATAACCATGACTTTGTTTTCGAAGCCTTTGACAACAAGCAAATTGGAGAAGACTTCATCATATCTTCGATAGAGATGGTGTATAGATTTGAACCACGTGTTCCTCTTAAAATTTCCTTACCATCAAGTTCTCTAACGAAACACGAATGTTTTCTGAAGGCTACTTCTAGATCAGAGTCACAGAATTGACCAACAGAGAACAGGTTATGACCAAGACCTTCCACATAATATACCCTGGAGATAACACTTTTACCAACAACATAATCTCCATAACCCATAATAGCACCGAAATGGTCGTTCCCGAATCTAACAGTCCCGATGAATTTACTCACGAAGTTCATGAGCCGTGACCGGTTTCCATTCATATGCTTGGAACAGCCTGAGTCCAGGTACCACAGAACGATTTGAACGATCTACAGTTGAACACAGACAAGAATGGATAACTGGATAATTGGGATCCCCATGCAAGAATGTGTTCCATTTGGTTAGTAACAGTGATTGGAACACCCACATCAGAAATAGAAACATTCATATTGGAAATAGAAGCAATGGAATCATTATGAATAGATGCAGTACTAGTGTCCGTATTTGCCCTATTCAAAGTATGTTCACTTCTTAAGGGAATATTTCTACCAGTAGGCATCCATTTTTTAGAGGGCATTGTCTGATTAACCTTTTGGCCAACAAGTATCCATTGATAACCTATCTTACTAAACGTTCTTCCTGTGGGTTTCCACTGTTTTCTAACTTTCTTTCGCCTTTGCCTTTTTGCCTTCTTAGCATGATATTTTGCATTAACACTATTGACTGGGGATATGACAGCATTAGACAAAGCATTCACACCACATTCATGATTAGTAACAGAATTCAAGCAGACATCATTACAGGGTTTGCAAATAGTATCAGAATTTGAATTAATTACAGTACGCCTATGGCTAATACTAGAATCAACACGATTCGTTTTATTCGAATCAAACTTAAAGTTCCTAGGTTGATCTTCTACTTTCTTCCAATGCACAATCTTAGCTTGCGAGGTCCTATCATTCCTTGTATTGTCTTGAGACTTTGACCTGCTCGCTTTAATGTCACTGTTTACTCCTGTAGAGGGAATGGGAACATTAGTTGGTTTTGCTAATTTATGCATTTCCTGTTTAGATGTGCTGGGATCTGAACTATTTGAAGGCACATTAAAGTTCACTCTCTTAACAGTAGAAGTGCTGGGATTTGAACTCCTAGAGGGCACACTCGAGTTCACATTCTTAGCACTAACAGATTTGGAATCTGAACTACTTGAAGGCACACTAAGGTTCACGTTCATAACATTTGGCATTGAATGACTTGCATGCTTGGCACTAGGCATTGAACAAGGTATCACGGAATTGACTTGCTCACCTAAGGTTTTAGGGCATATTGTAATTAAGCATTCTAGAAGTTCTTGAGATCGTTTGGCATATAAGCATGCGTGACCGATTGCATTATCAAGTGGTTTCTCTAACTTATCCTCTTCTACAATCTCACGGAGACATTCTAGGCTGTCCTTAAGATATGAGAAATATCTTTGAATTGCCAGTTTGTTATTCCTAAGATGAGGAGGAACATATTTCACAGACAAAGCATATTTATTACAGACATGCCCCTTTGAAGCACCATTCTCCCCATTGGTCATTGGCATTTTCCCTTTTACCTGACTCTTAAGATTCTCAATTTCCTTTTGCAACGAGGTTATTTTTTCGTTATTTTTGTTACGAGTGACTTTAATTGACTCAAATAACTCTTTGAAATGACGTTTAACCTTTTCATTTTCTTCTAGAAAACTTTCATTTTCCTTTTGTAAGGCATTAACCAAGTTTTGAAGATGAAAATTTTGAGAATTCCGAGAATATAAAGGAGGAGGCATTTGGGAGCCAGTCATATTGTTCTTTTTACCCTTTAATTGAGAGATTTGGGCTTTCAACTTTTTGATCGTGTTACAGTGAGCTTGAATCTGTTCGTCACGTTTGTTTAGTTCAAAAACTGCATCAAACTCTGGAACATCCGAGGATATCTTGATGTTTGAGGTTTTAACATTTTCTTTAAGATGTTGATATTTTAGTTGTAAGTCAAAATGTTCAACTTCTAGCTTAGAAAAATGTTTTACCAAATTATCGTGATCATCCCGTTCAATTTTATCACTTAGTTTAGAGTTTTTGATTTCAAGTTCAATGACACGATCATGGGAGACTTTCAACGCAATAGATAGTTCATGAAATTGAGAAGCAGTAATAGAGCAATTAGTAGCAGTATAAAACACATCTTGAGAGATACATTCAGAAATCAGATTCTCATTTAAGGTATGCAAGTTCTTCCTCTCAATTTCATTATATTTTAATGCCCGCTCATAGTCACTAACTTCAATTATCATTGCATCAAATTCTTTTTCCATCCCTTTAATATCTGTATCCATCCCCTTTTTAAGACTCTCAAAGTGATCTTTTAATGGTTTAAAGAAAGGCATGACTTCAGTTAAATAACATTCTTTTGTTTGTTCAAAACCCCTTTCCCCTTCATTTATCCCAGTGGGTGTGATTCTTTTCTTACAAGTTTTCTCAAAATCAACAAACAATTGAAAGATCACATATTGACTGATTAAGGTCTTGCTCTTAGTGGCAATAGTTCTAGGAACTAAATGCATTGGTGTATTGGGAGGATACACAGTCGCTGCAGGCATTCTCCTAAGGGGAGGGTTTGTTTCAACAATATTTTCAGCTTTTTGCTTATCTAAGTCCTTTTTCCAAAACACTTGTTCAGGGGTTAACAAAGTTTGAGGCTTAAACTTGTTTAAGGAAATCCAATTTTCCTTTTTGTAATCATGGGGTTTGATCATCATGTTATTCTTTTTACATTCAGGATCATCTAGCTTCTTATTCATTTTCTCCCTAGATGCATCATCTAATTTTCTATCTTCCTCAGTGCACTCAACGCAACCAGGTTTCTGTCTAGGCTTAAGGATTTCATTACCATCATAAATTACATTTTGAGCTGCTTTAGCTATCTTTCCGTACTCAGGGTTGGGTTTAACTATGATGGGAACACTATGCTTATCGCTTAAAACTCTATGCTTAGTGACCATGTGAGCAGTTTGAATGGTATTCCCTTGTACGTACAACTTATTTTCAAGCTTGTTTTTCAAGGTTTTTAGATTAGAAAAATCATTCAAAAGTTTTGATTCCTTAGCACAGAATTCTTGCTTAAGCATTTTAACATTTTCTTGAAGTTCTTGTTTTTGCTAAGCAGTTTTAGAAAGCTTTTCTTGTAAGGAGGTTAACTCTTGTTTTAATACTTCTTCTCTAAACTTACTTTTTCTAATAGTTGTACGCATTTGGTCATCCATCTCCTGCTCACGAGTGGTTAACTCAAACTTAGCTCGTTGTTCATAAATAGCAACACGTTCTTTATAAGCATTAAGTTCAGAGATAACATAATCATCAGGGGCACATGCAGTGTAATCATCAAAATCATAGTCATTGTTGACTGCAGAAGATGCATCACTTGGTACAACTTCACTTTTACTTTGTTTCACATATTGATCATATGGGACAACATTGACATTACCCATATTTTCAATATTTGATTCAATAGTTTCAGTTGTTTGTACTTTGTCATGCATCTTTTGCACATCAGCATCATCGTATAGTTTTAATACCTCTGAGATGAGTTTGTCTTTGGATGGACTAGCTTGTGGTGAAGATGAGACCTTAGGAGAAACCATTGGAGAAATGCTAGCCATAAAAATTGTGTGTGCAGTAGGTCCATCATCCACATCAGAGTCGTATGCATCACAATCAGCTACTTGAAAGGCATTCTGATGATTGTGGCCTATCTCCTGAATTGGTTGCTCATCCATATCTGCATCATATGTCTTAGCATTTCCTTCGGCCAAAAACAACAACTCCTCTTCATCCAAAGCTGCACCATTATCCTGAGCATGCACAAGCAACATCTTATCCCTGAAGAATTCAGCATTCTGAGGGCGTTTTGGCGATGTGCAGTTCCTTGCAATGTGTCCCTCACCTCCACAGTTGTAACACTTGATCGGCTTTACTTGTCCTTGATTTCCATTCCTTCCTCTATTCTGATTTTCCACATACCCTCCTCCTACTCCACCTTTTCTTTGTTCATATTGTCTTCCTTAAGCTGGTTGTACTGTAACCTTTCCATCTCTGACCAAAGCATGGATGTGTAGATTGGATGCAGTCCTGATTTCATTGTTAGTGTGAAGTTTGTTGGTATGTGGAGAGAAGGTTAAGTTTTGTTTAACCATATAAGCCAGCTTATTGATAAAGTGTTCCATGACAGCATTGGCATCAGGCTGTTTGAAGTATGGATCTTGAATGACTTGAGATGCTTTGGTAGTGGTTCCATCATTGGTGAAAAATGCAGTTGAATCATTTGATGAACTTGTTTCTCCCTCATTGGTTTTGAACTGCTCCAGAATCCTTTTCTCAAACATAGCATGCCTCTCATTCTGAAGAAGGAAAGCATAGAGTTGCTCATAGTTATTATTCTTCAATCCTTTGGTTAGCTTCACAGAGGTGACAAACTTGTGCCATTCGGGATTCATGTTGTTCACAAACTTTGAGTTCAGCTGAATGTTTGGCATGGTCATTTTGATGTTCCTCATATCTATCACAAGCTTATGGAATCTCACATAGTACTCATAGACACTCTCATCTGGTCTCATCTTGAAGTGCTCAAAGTCATCATATAGTTGTGATTCTCTGTCTTCAACAGTTAATTCAGAACCTGAGAGAAGCATCTTGACATTATCCCACAATGCCTTGGCTTCGGTGTTGTGATTGATCAGCTTGTAGATATCCTTTGGAAGACCTTGAAGTACGATGTTAGAAGCCCTGATATCAGCATCGAATCTCTTTTTCTCCTTATCATCGAGCTCATCATATGTCTTTGGTCTGTCTATTCCATATATCATTGTTCCATCTGCAGCTGTATCAATTAAGTCTCTAGTAGTCTCAACCCGATAAGGTCCTTCATCGATTGACTTGAGAATGTTGACCCCATTTTCCTTTCCAAGACAGTACAGTCTGATTCTTTGAGCCCATGAATCATAATCAGTTCTGTCAAGCATAGGTGGACGAGTATCTGACCCTGCTGCTTGAACGTCCTCAGCTACGGAAGAGACAATAGTAGGAACGTTGTTTGCCATGATTACAAGTTCTGCGGGATTTTACAATTCTTTGATTAAACCGGGAAATTGATTCTTTCACGGGATTTTACTAAACCAAAAGAACAACCGTAAGAATGTATCACGAAGAAGTGACAAGTAGAAAAAACAAACAACTCGCTTAATTAACAACTCGCTTAACATACAACTCGCTCAACGAAACAAATCGCTTAAGGAATCAACTCGCTAAATAGCCAAGTCGCATTAGCATCAACTCGCAACATAATCAACTCGCTTAATTAATCAAGTCGCTATATAGCCAACTCGCTTTAGTATCAACTCGCTTCGTCCTTTGTTCAAAAGTAACCACTTTATCAATCAAAAACAACCAAACCACAATGATTTAAGCCTTTCAATTCAAAACATAAACACATATGATGATCCTAAACACAAAAGTACAAGCAAAATTCAAACTTTAACACAAGAATTTGTCCAAATGAATCAAACTCTTCTACACACTTAATACCCCAAAAACCTTATGAAATCCACCAAAACAAAGAGCATGAAATATGAGTGATCAAACCATGGCTCTTGATACCAATTGTAAGATATGGGATTTCACAAACACACTAAACCATAATCAACATGGGGCGTTCAAGATAGTTTAGAGAGAGAAAGTTCTAGAGAGAGAAAGGGAAGAGAGTTGGGAACTATGTGAAACAAAGAAAAATAGTATTGAAGCTCCAACCCTCTACCTTGGGAGGTAGAGGGTATTTATAGTGTCTTACAAATAAACGCCACCTACGGGCTGTGAATCAGGCATACAGTGGGTAAAGACCCGTCCGTCCTCCACGGTGTTACTTAACAAACTACTAACTAACATAACATAACTACGACTACGAGCTTTCTATCGAATACTTATACTTGAGGTGACCGAATCTTTGACGACTGAATTTTCTAATTCCTAACATCTAGGAATATCAATAAGTCTTCCACTGTGCATAAGAAGCTTAACACTCCTAGACCTTGCCATAAGTGGATACCATCAGGTAGAATGTTTAAGGATGCTGGACTTAGGTGGATACCTACCGGAAAGCTGTTTTCCAATGGCAAAATCAAGGTTGACAGTGAAGCCTCAAAGGATTTGGATACTAATGTCACTAACCAATATATATGCAATCAAGTTTGTAATGTTAGTGCAGGTATTCCTTACTCAGTTGCAGATACTTCGATCCTTCACTACATGGACTCGCTTAAAGCATGGATAACAAATGGATTGATATCTCATTACTCAAGGGTTCAAGTTACTCAACCTTGATATTCAATCTGCAATGACATCTGTTCACATCAGTTCAGGCCTCGTACTTCATCATTATGGCGTCTGTAGATAACTCTTCAGGCCCCGTTCCTCAAAGAAAAGAAAAGTGTACGCCTCAGTGCGCTTTATCTTCAGAAGAAGATAAATCTTCATTTTTATGACCATTCTCATCGACATTCTTCATCAACAAGCTTCATGTTTTTCCATGCTCATTCAATCCTCAAGTGGATCT
This sequence comes from Chrysanthemum seticuspe, assembly GCA_019973895.1. NCBI lineage: Eukaryota > Viridiplantae > Streptophyta > Magnoliopsida > Asterales > Asteraceae > Chrysanthemum > Chrysanthemum seticuspe. The sequence goes on along the minus strand of BPTQ01000007.1, from coordinate 231,534,124 downwards.
ACGTTCATTGGTATATATTCTTATTCACATGTTTAAATCAAAAATGGCAGCTTCTGATGCAATTTTTGTGGGGGAGAAGAGTGCATATACTACATGTTGATGAATGCTTGAATTATGGTCATACGACTCTCCTTCAACGCCTAATGCTTCACTTACTAAGGATAACTGGGATTCATTGTTTCAAGATATGTTTGATAAGTACTTCCAACCTCCAACGAATGTTGATCATCTAGATTCTGAAGCTCATGCTCTGGTTCCTACTGACTCAATTGGTTCACCATCTAAGAAGTACCCCTCGGAATTCTCAAGAAACCTTATCTCTAGTTATTTCACAAGGCGTTGATAATGTCTATCATGATATTGTAGTTGCACTATTAAATAATGATCCGCTCTTTGGTATTTCTTTGCCAAATCTTCACGGATTATTGTTCATGAATAATGATCCGCTCTTTGGTATTCCCTTGCCAAATCTTCACGGATTATTGTTCCTCTCATTATGCATGCTATAAATCAACCACATGAACATTAAGGAAAATGACTTCCTCATCCGCTCGAAGACATTATTGGTGAATCTTCCATATTAGTTTCTACATGTATACCTTAAGGAAGAAAGCATTGATGTTGAGGAATCATTTGTTGCGGTTCATTCAGTGGGTCAATGTACATCTGATTGTATGTTGTTTTTCACGTGTTGGGCATTTGACACAAGTTGATGACTTCAGAGTTAATCATTTATCACTTATTTAAGATTGAAGTTGACTTTCAACAAAGGCGTGTTCTTATTTGATAACTTGCTCGGGCTTAAGATTTTGAGTTGAAGACTTGGTTTATCTAGTTACCAGCAGTCAGGGTGGTTGGTTGAAGACCTGGTTAACTATCACTATTAGGAGTTACGCTGTTTTACTCAGTGTCACATGCAGATGACGATGTGGATAATCTCAAGAGGTGTTAATGTCTCATACTTTGTTTGAGTAGTGAGTACTTAGAGATTTGCTTGAAGCATAGATTCTCGACACCATTCTTCCATCATTAAGTGCAAGCTTAAGATACAAATGCGGGGAATTCGACTTCAGTTTTAAGTTTGGTATATCGGGTTTTCTTCAACAATGGTCACTTCAAATTGTCTACATATGGGTTGATAAAGATAGTCAGAGAGAGTTTCTGTAGCAGTTGATTCTCACAGGATTCATTTGGGCTATTTGAGTTCTTCTCACAAGATCTCAAGTTTTTGGGTATATTATGTTTTGCTGATTCTGAGGTATCAAAACCAGCAAGGGGGAAGGAGACATATATCTAAAAGCACAACGAGTACACATGATGAACTTAACACTTCTACCTGATTGAAGTTATCCCGGAAAGACAATGGTCATAACCGTAGAGAAACTCAGTGTTTATCTCGTAGCCTTTGGTGTATTATTCCAACTATTTGGGGGAAGGTTGTATTATTCCAACTATTTGGGGGAAATGGTCTCTGGAGACTTTTGGTATGTGTTACTTCAGCGTTCAGTTGGAAGAAATGTGAGAAGAATATTTGGAACGTGAGATGATATTGCTTATCGACATCTTCTATATAGTTTATGGTAGTGCTTCCGGTTATTGCTTCATGTACACAATGTAATGATGATTCCGATGAGATCGCAACCATCAGGGGAGAGATATGTGTACATCAGGGACGCACAACATGTTCACATGATCGAGCTTAATCAGTTATTCCGGATTTGATATCCGCAGAGAAGATCAGTGATTCAACCAGTTACTGTGATGTCGTTGTCTCTACTCTGGTTGGGTACGTGTGTACATTATAGGCTGATTGGTTATATGGAAGATAACTGGAATGCACCTGGTAAAATGAAGATGTTGATATATTGTTCCCCTGAATAGACAACTGGTCAATCTCGAAGAATAATGTGTACATCGGGGACGCACAACAGGTTCATGTGATCGGACTTAATCAGTTATTCCAGATTTGATAACCACTGAGTCGATCAATGTTTCAACTTGTTACTTCGTTGTTCTCGCGATTCTTCGGGGTGCTGAGCTTCATTCAATGAGACCGTTCCTATTCATTTCTACTTCTTGGGGAAATGGTCTTTATAGTTTGTCGGTTTGGGGGGAAGCTACCAAAGTCTCTCTTTCAGAAGGCTCAAGTTCTGACGATGATTCAAGAGCCTTGAAAGCTTTGGTGGTGAAAGTTTAAGAGATGATGACTTCTATCTTCTACAAAGTGTTGAACGATTTCCTTATCTCGGTACTCGTATCATCATCTTCTTAAACTATTTCTCTATCTTTGTAAATAATTTTCAAAAAAGCAAAATACAAAAATATAAAATCAACAAAAGCCCATAAAAATCAGAAAATTGAAAAATACCAAAAATATGTTTTCTCAAGACATGTCTTCTGGTATCGATAACATCTACGGTCTTAGAAATGTCATTCAATAATGGCACGGGACTTTAGATGAAGTTCGAGCAGGAGGTGTAAATATTGTTTTAAACATGTCACAAACTATGGCTTACAGTTATTTCAGACTGTAACCCGCGCTTCAACACATGGCTTGCAGTTACTTCTGACTGTGACCCGCGCTTAAACAATGGCTTGCTATTATTTCTGATAGCAACCCGTTCTTCAAGGAAGGAAAGTGCTGCGCTAAAACAATTTTCTTAAATCTCGTGCACTTATCCTAAAACAAAATGAGGAAAGTATGTCGAAGGACTGCTGTTCCTACTCAAATATTTTTCCTTCTAATTCTTCAGAAAAATATTTGTTTTAACTGAATTGGTGGAAAATGAGTTATTTGAAAAACAATCAGTTTCAGAATGTTTATAAAATTGAAAACTCAATCAATGACTTCAGCGCTTTTAACCTTTTCAGAAAAATAAGTCATTGGTTGAGGGGGAGAATGTTTTCAAATTTACATCATCTAACAGACTTTCTTAATTATCCTACGTGCTTAATTAAAATATATAATTGCCTATGTTGAAGGACTAGGTTTCTAGGATGTGATTGTTAGGATTAGATGATTATAGTTTGATGAACACATTATTCCCATACCTTATATGAACTGATTGATATGTTGAATTGACTTGAATTAGTCGATTGTTGTTTGGGTGATGTCGACCACCATATATATGTATGTGTGTTCACTAACGTATGCAGGTATATTGGTATATAAGAATGTTCCCGATCCGGATCCCACAATTGAAGATGATTGGATGCCAAAAGGAAAGGGTAACTATATCTTGGGTTGACAAATGAAGAAACGGAGCTTAATTGGACTTCTATGAAGAGTTGGCATAAATGCAACGTAAGAGGTCTCACTGCATCAGCAGATGGTTTTTCTTCTAAGTGATTGAAGAAACGGAGCTTAAATTTGACCTAAGTTGGCATTAAAATGCAACGTAAGAAGTCTCACTGCATCAGCAGACGGTTTTTCTTCCAAGCCCTACAGCAGCAACATCAACAGAAGCAGCTCAACCACCTAACGTATCTTTGTGCTTTCTTTAAACAGTTTTTTAACTAATATTGTTTTGAAAAATGGAAAAATATTTGTTGTGAAAATAAATTGGACTTAATTTTGAAAATCACCGGACTTCATTTGAATCAAAACCTAAGTCACTCAATCAACGACTACGGTCATCGATTGAGGGGGAGAGTGATTTAAAATAAATTATTTTCAAACAATATTGCTTCATAAAAGTCCGGATTGTACAAAATAAGTGGTGATCTAAAGATTTAATGTTATGTCATGGTATGATTTTTCATTAAGAATCAAGATATTTCAAAATGAAATTTTTCTGTTCTTATTTGATTGTGAAATTGTTTTATTTTACTTAAAGATCTCTTAAAAACTATCATACCTGACACTAACAATCTTTAATGTCTGTAATTGGTCCTCATTAGTCATTTTTCAAAATTAAATTTTGCCACGTCTTTCCCCTAAATCTTTTCCAAATGATTTAAATCAATCGGGATCCAAAATCTCAATTGGTTTGAAATTTTTGATCAGGGGAGAGATCGTGATTTAAATATCAAATTTGTTTAAATGGAATTGGTTTTATTCCTTTAAAGGCACTCCTGCCTCCATGTGCCAAAATCGGGAGGGTTTGTTTCAACAATATTTTCAGCTTTTTGCTTATCTAAGTCCTTTTTCCAAAACACTTGTTCAGGGGTTAACAAAGTTTGAGGCTTAAACTTGTTTAAGGAAATCCAATTTTCCTTTTTGTAATCATGGGGTTTGATCATCATGTTATTCTTTTTACATTCAGGATCATCTAGCTTCTTATTCATTTTCTCCCTAGATGCATCATCTAATTTTCTATCTTCCTCAGTGCACTCAACGCAACCAGGTTTCTGTCTAGGCTTAAGGATTTCATTACCATCATAAATTACATTTTGAGCTGCTTTAGCTATCTTTCCGTACTCAGGGTTGGGTTTAACTATGATGGGAACACTATGCTTATCGCTTAAAACTCTATGCTTAGTGACCATGTGAGCAGTTTGAATGGTATTCCCTTGTACGTACAACTTATTTTCAAGCTTGTTTTTCAAGGTTTTTAGATTAGAAAAATCATTCAAAAGTTTTGATTCCTTAGCACAGAATTCTTGCTTAAGCATTTTAACATTTTCTTGAAGTTCTTGTTTTTGCTAAGCAGTTTTAGAAAGCTTTTCTTGTAAGGAGGTTAACTCTTGTTTTAATACTTCTTCTCTAAACTTACTTTTTCTAATAGTTGTACGCATTTGGTCATCCATCTCCTGCTCACGAGTGGTTAACTCAAACTTAGCTCGTTGTTCATAAATAGCAACACGTTCTTTATAAGCATTAAGTTCAGAGATAACATAATCATCAGGGGCACATGCAGTGTAATCATCAAAATCATAGTCATTGTTGACTGCAGAAGATGCATCACTTGGTACAACTTCACTTTCACTTTGTTTCACATATTGATCATATGGGACAACATTGACATTACCCATATTTTCAATATTTGATTCAATAGTTTCAGTTGTTTGTACTTTGTCATGCATCTTTTGCACATCAGCATCATCGTATAGTTTTAATACCTCTGAGATGAGTTTGTCTTTGGATGGACCAGCTTGTGGTGAAGATGAGACCTTAGGAGAAACCATTGGAGAAATGCTAGCCATAAAAATTGTGTGTGCAGTAGGTCCATCATCCACATCAGAGTCGTATGCATCACAATCAGCTACTTGAAAGGCATTCTGATGATTGTGGCCTATCTCCTGAATTGGTTGCTCATCCATATCTGCATCATATGTCTTAGCATTTCCTTCGGCCAAAAACAACAACTCCTCTTCATCCAAAGCTGCACCATTATCCTGAGCATGCACAAGCAACATCTTATCCCTGAAGAATTCTGCATTCTGAGGGCGTTTTGGCGATGTGCAGTTCCTTGCAATGTGTCCCTCACCTCCACAGTTGTAACACTTGATCGGCTTTACTTGTCCTTGATTTCCATTCCTTCCTCTATTCTGATTTTCCACATACCCTCCTCCTACTCCACCTTTTCTTTGTTCATATTGTCTTCCTTAAGCTGGTTGTACTGTAACCTTTCCATCTCTGACCAAAGCATGGATGTGTAGATTGGATGCAGTCCTGATTTCATTGTTAGTGTGAAGTTTGTTGGTATGTGGAGAGAAGGTTAAGTTTTGTTTAACCATATAAGCCAGCTTATTGATAAAGTATTCCATGACAGCATTGGCATCAGGCTGTTTGAAGTATGGATCTTGAATGACTTGAGATGCTTTGGTAGTGGTTCCATCATTGGTGAAAAATGCAGTTGAATCATTTGATGAACTTGTTTCTCCCTCATTGGTTTTGAACTGCTCCAGAATCCTTTTCTCAAACATAGCATGCCTCTCATTCTGAAGAAGGAAAGCATAGAGTTGCTCATAGTTATTATTCTTCAATCCTTTGGTTAGCTTCACAGAGGTGACAAACTTGTGCCATTCGGGATTCATGTTGTTCACAAACTTTGAGTTCAGCTGAATGTTTGGCATGGTCATTTTGATGTTCCTCATATCTATCACAAGCTTATGGAATCTCACATAGTACTCATAGACACTCTCATCTGGTCTCATCTTGAAGTGCTCAAAGTCATCATATAGTTGTGATTCTCTGTCTTCAACAGTTAATTCAGAACCTGAGAGAAGCATCTTGACATTATCCCACAATGCCTTGGCTTCGGTGTTGTGATTGATCAGCTTGTAGATATCCTTTGGAAGACCTTGAAGTACGATGTTAGAAGCCCTGATATCAGCATCGAATCTCTTTTTCTCCTTATCATCGAGCTCATCATATGTCTTTGGTCTGTCTATTCCATATATCATTGTTCCATCTGCAGCTGTATCAATTAAGTCTCTAGTAGTCTCAACCCGATAAGGTCCTTCATCGATTGACTTGAGAATGTTGACCCCATTTTCCTTTCCAAGACAGTACAGTCTGATTCTTTGAGCCCATGAATCATAATCAGTTCTGTCAAGCATAGGTGGATGAGTATCTGACCCTGCTGCTTGAACGTCCTCAGCTACGGAAGAGACAATAGTAGGAACGTTGTTTGCCATGATTACAAGTTCTGCGGGATTTTACAATTCTTTGATTAAACCGGGAAATTGATTCTTTCACGGGATTTTACTAAACCAAAAGAACAACCGTAAGAATGTATCACGAAGAAGTGACAAGTAGAAAAAACAAACAACTCGCTTAATTAACAACTCGCTTAACATACAACTCGCTCAACGAAACAAATCGCTTAAGGAATCAACTCGCTAAATAGCCAAGTCGCATTAGCATCAACTCGCAACATAATCAACTCGCTTAATTAATCAAGTCGCTATATAGCCAACTCGCTTTAGTATCAACTCGCTTCGTCCTTTGTTCAAAAGTAACCACTTTATTAATCAAAAACAACCAAACCACAATGATTTAAGCCTTTCAATTCAAAACATAAACACATATGATGATCCTAAACACAAAAGTACAAGCAAAATTCAAACTTTAACACAAGAATTTGTCCAAATGAATCAAACTCTTCTACACACTTAATACCCCAAAAACCTTATGAAATCCACCAAAACAAAGAGCATGAAATATGAGTGATCAAACCATGGCTCTTGATACCAATTGTAAGATATGGGATTTCACAAACACACTAAACCATAATCAACATGGGGCGTTCAAGATAGTTTAGAGAGAGAAAGTTCTAGAGAGAGAAAGGGAAGAGAGTTGGGAACTATGTGAAACAAAGAAAAATAGTATTGAAGCTCCAACCCTCTACCTTGGGAGGTAGAGGGTATTTATAGTGTCTTACAAATAAACGCCACCTACGGGCTGTGAATCAGGCATACAGTGGGTAAAGACCCGTCCGTCCTCCACGGTGTTACTTAACAAACTATTAACTAACATAACATAACTACGACTACGAGCTTTCTATCGAATACTTATACTTGAGGTGACCGAATCTTTAACGACTGAATTTTCTAATTCCTAACATCTAGGAATATCAATAAGTCTTCCACTGTGCATAAGAAGCTTAACACTCCTAGACCTTGCCATAAGTGGATACCATCAGGTAGAATGTTTAAGGATGCTGGACTTAGGTGGATACCTACCGGAAAGCTGTTTTCCAATGGCAAAATCAAGGTTGACAGTGAAGCCTCAAATGATTTGGATACTAATGTCACTAACCAATATATATGCAATCAAGTTTGTAATGTTAGTGCAGGTATTCCTTACTCAGTTGCAGATACTTCGATCCTTCACTACATGGACTCGCTTAAAGCATGGATAACAAATGGATTGATATCTCATTACTCAAGGGTTCAAGTTACTCAACCTTGATATTCAATCTGCAATGACATCTGTTCACATCAGTTCAGGCCTCGTACTTCATCATTATGGCGTCTGTAGATAACTCTTCAGGCCCCGTTCCTCAAAGAAAAGAAAAGTGTACGCCTCAGTGCGCTTTATCTTCAGAAGAAGAGAAATCTTCATTTTTATGACCATTCTCATCGACATTCTTCATCAACAAGCTTCATGTTTTTCCATGCTCATTCAATCCTCAAGTGGATCTACGTTCATTGGTATATATTCTTATTCACATGTTTAAATCAAAAATGGCAGCTTCTGATGCAATTTTTGAGGGGGAGAAGAGTGCATATACTACATGTTGATGAATGCTTGAATTATGGTCATACGACTCTCCTTCAACGCCTAATGCTTCACTTACTAAGGATAACTGGGATTCATTGTTTCAAGATATGTTTGATAAGTACTTCCAACCTCCAACGAATGTTGATCATCTAGATTCTGAAGCTCATGCTCTGGTTCCTACTGACTCAATTGGTTCACCATCTAAGAAGTACCCCTCGGAATTCTCAAGAAACCTTATCTCTAGTTATTTCACAAGGCGTTGATAATGTCTATCATGATATTGTAGTTGCACTATTAAATAATGATCCGCTCTTTGGTATTTCTTTGCCAAATCTTCACGGATTATTGTTCATGAATAATGATCCGCTCTTTGGTATTCCCTTGCCAAATCTTCACGGATTATTGTTCCTCTCATTATGCATGCTATAAATCAACCACATGAACATTAAGGAAAATGACTTCCTCATCCGCTCGAAGACATTATTGGTGAATCTTCCATATTAGTTTCTACATGTATACCTTAAGGAAGAAAGCATTGATGTTGAGGAATCATTTGTTGCGGTTCATTCAGTGGGTCAATGTACATCTGATTGTATGTTGTTTTTCATGTGTTGGGCATTTGACACAAGTTGATGACTTCAGAGTTAATCATTTTCACTTATTTAAGATTGAAGTTGACTTTCAACAAAGGCGTGTTCTTATTTGATAACTTGTTCGGGCTTAAGATTTTGAGTTGAAGACTTGGTTTATCTAGTTACCAGCAGTCAGGGTGGTTGGTTGAAGACCTGGTTAACTATCACTATTAGGAGTTACGCTGTTTTACTCAGTGTCACATGCAGATGACGATGTGGATAATCTCAAGAGGTGTTAATGTCTCATACTTTGTTTGAGTAGTGAGTACTTAGAGATTTGCTTGAAGCATAGATTCTCGACACCATTCTTCCATCATTAAGTGCAAGCTTAAGATACAAATGCGGGGAATTCGACTTCAGTTTTAAGTTTGGTATATCGGGTTTTCTTCAACAATGGTCACTTCAAATTGTCTACATATGGGTTGATAAAGATAGTCAGAGAGAGTTTCTGTAGCAGTTGATTCTCACAGGATTCATTTGGGCTATTTGAGTTCTTCTCACAAGATCTCAAGTTTTTGGGTATATTATGTTTTGATGATTCTGAGGTATCAAAACCAGCAAGGGGGAAGGAGACATATATCTAAAAGCACAACGAGTACACATGATGAACTTAACACTTCTACCTGATTGAAGTTATCCCGGAAAGACAATGGCCATAACCGTAGAGAAACTCAGTGTTTATCTCGTAGCCTTTGGTGTATTATTCCAACTATTTGGGGGAAGGATGTATTATTCCAACTATTTGGGGGAAATGGTCTCTGGAGACTTTTGGTATGTGTTACTTTAGCGTTCAGTTGGAAGAAATGTGAGAAGAATATTTGGAACGTGAGATGATATTGCTTATCGACATCTTCTATATAGTTTATGGTAGTGCTTCCGGTTATTGCTTCATGTACACAATGTAATGATGATTCCGATGAGATCGCAACCATCAGGGGAGAGATATGTGTACATCAGGGACGCACAACATGTTCACATGATCGAGCTTAATCAGTTATTCCGGATTTGATATCCGCAGAGAAGATCAGTGATTCTACCAGTTACTGTGATGTCGTTGTCTCTACTCTGGTTGGGTACGTGTGTACATTATAGGCTGATTGGTTATATGGAAGATAACTGGAATGCACCTGGTAAAATGAAGATGTTGATATATTGTTCCCCTGAATAGACAACTGGTCAATCTCGAAGAATAATGTGTACATCGGGGACGCACAACAGGTTCATGTGATCGGACTTAATCAGTTATTCCAGATTTGATAACCACTGAGTCGATCAATGTTTCAACTTGTTACTTCATTGTTCTCGCGATTCTTCGGGGTGCTGAGCTTCATTCAATGAGACCGTTCCTATTCATTTCTACTTCTTGGGGAAATGGTCTTTATAGTTTGTCGGTTTGGGGGGAAGCTACCAAAGTCTCTCTTTCAGAAGGCTCAAGTTCTGACGATGATTCAAGAGCCTTGAAAGCTTTGGTGGTGAAAGTTTAAGAGATGATGACTTCTATCTTCTACAAAGTGTTGAACGATTTCCTTATCTCGGTACTCGTATCATCATCTTCTTAAACTATTTCTCTATCTTTGTAAATAATTTTCAAAAAAGCAAAATACAAAAATATAAAATCAACAAAAGCCCATAAAAATCAGAAAATTGAAAAATACCAAAAATATGTTTTCTCAAGACATGTCTTCTGGTATCGATAACATCTACGGTCTTAGAAATGTCATTCAATAATGGCACGGGACTTTAGATGAAGTTCGAGCAGGAGGTGTAAATATTTTTTTAAACATGTCACAAACTATGGCTTACAGTTATTTCAGACTGTAACCCGCGCTTCAACACATGGCTTGCAGTTACTTCTGACTGTGACCCGCGCTTAAACAATGGCTTGCTATTATTTCTGATAGCAACCCGTTCTTCAAGGAAGGAAAGTGCTGCGCTAAAACAATTTTCTTAAATCTCGTGCACTTATCCTAAAACAAAATGAGGAAAGTATGTCGAAGGACTGCTGTTCCTACTCAAATATTTTTCCTTCTAATTCTTCAAAAAAATATTTGTTTTAACTGAATTGGTGGAAAATGAGTTATTTGAAAAACAATCAGTTTCAGAATGTTTATAAAATTGAAAACTCAATCAATGACTTCAGCGCTTTTAACCTTTTCAGAAAAATAAGTCATTGGTTGAGGGGGAGAATGTTTTCAAATTTACATCATCTAACAGACTTTCTTAATTATCCTACGTGCTTAATTAAAATATATAATTGCCTATGTTGAAGGACTAGGTTTCTAGGATGTGATTGTTAGGATTAGATGATTATAGTTTGATGAACACATTATTCCCATACCTTATATGAACTGATTGATATATTGAATTGACTTGAATTAGTCGATTGTTGTTTGGGTGATGTCGACCACCATATATATGTATGTGTGTTCACTAACGTATGCAGGTATATTGGTATATAAGAATGTTCCCGATCCGGATCCCACAATTGAAGATGATTGGATGCCAAAAGGAAAGGGTAACTATATCTTGGGTTGACAAATGAAGAAACGGAGCTTAATTGGACTTCTATGAAGAGTTGGCATAAATGCAACGTAAGAGGTCTCACTGCATCAGCAGATGGTTTTTCTTCTAAGTGATTGAAGAAACGGAGCTTAAATTTGACCTAAGTTGGCATTAAAATGCAACGTAAGAAGTCTCACTGCATCAGCAGACGGTTTTTCTTCCAAGCCCTACAGCAGCAACATCAACAGAAGCAGCTCAACCACCTAAGGTATCTTTGTGCTTTCTTTAAACAATTTTTTAACTAATATTGTTTTGAAAAATGGAAAAATATTTGTTGTGAAAATAAATTGGACTTAATTTTGAAAATCACCGGACTTCATTTGAATCAAAACCTAAGTCACTCAATCAACGACTACGGTCATCGATTGAGGGGGAGAGTGATTTAAAATAAATTATTTTCAAACAATATTGCTTCATAAAAGTCCGGATTGTACAAAATAAGTGGTGATCTAAAGATTTAATGTTATGTCATGGTATGATTTTTCATTAAGAATCAAGATATTTCAAAATGAAATTTTTCTGTTCTTATTTGATTGTGAAATTGTTTTATTTTACTTAAAGATCTCTTAAAAACTATCATACCTGACAGTAACAATCTTTAATGTCTGTAATTGGTCCTCATTAGTCATTTTTCAAAATTAAATTTTGCCACGTCTTTCCCCTAAATTTTTTCCAAATGATTTAAATCAATCGGGATCCAAAATCTCAATTGGTTTGAAATTTTTGATCAGGGGAGAGATCGTGATTTAAATATCAAATTTGTTTAAATGGAATTGGTTTTATTCCTTTAAAGGCACTCCTGCCTCCATGTGCCAAACGATTTCTAAACACATAATGCACATGTTGAGGGGGAGCATTTATCCAAAAACAAAATGAGTATTTAAACATGGCACATATTCTCCCATGTTTTCTAAACCTTATTAAATCACTTGGGATCCAAAATCTCAAAGGGTTTGATATTTTTGATCGGGGGAGAATTTGTGATTTAATAATGAAATTTGATAAAGGATGATCGATTTGATTCAAAAGTGCTAGTTCTCTCTAATATGTGCTAAACTCTTTCGTTTATCGATGCACATATTGAGGGGGAGCAAATGGTTTCTTAATGGCTTTTGTATTCGTGGATGTGCTTCAAATGAACTCTTGCCTCTATGTGATAAAATGATTTCAAATATCCTATGCACATATTGAGGGGGAGAATTTACCAAAGAAAATCAAATGGCTTTTTCCATGGAAATTGTGATCAAGAAATTATTTCTAAGAAATTATTTCAAAGAACTCTTGCCTCCATGTGCTAAACAATTTCAAAATCATATGCACATGTTGAGGGGGAGCATTTCTAAATGATCAAAACAATTAAGGTACAAAATGCTTTGATTTTATATCACAAGTACCTTGATTGATTTTTCCAAATGATTTTTCAATTGGTTACAAGGAAGAATGAACTGTACCAAAAGACCAACCATTTTACTTTATGCATGGTGTTATAAGGATGGTTAGGTTAGGTACTAGTTCCCACAATCCGCCAGAACCGGAGGGATCTACCCAGGGACAATCCACTAGATAGTGTAGAGTCCTTAGGTATATTGAAAAAAGGAGAAAAGTGAGAAATGGGAAGAGTGCCAACTGAGACAGAGCTAGAACTGGAATAAACCCAACAAGGTTCTAGTAATGAAGTTTTGGTAAGCACTGAAGGGGTTGAAGAATGAAAAAGAAATGAATGAGAAAAGGGTGAAAAGAAATAGCCCTCCAATAATTCAACCTTAGGGCAGTAACCGGGTTCAATTCATATGCTACTGGTGGTTACCAAGGTAACACTGGTATTGAAGACAATACGTCATGGACCCAGTGACGCACTGCACTAAACTTCCCAAGCTACTCAAGTTCCTCTTAAAAGGGCTTGTTTCATTCTCACGGGGAAGCTACATAATCTATTGACTTTCTCTTAGAGATTGTTGATATTGAAAAAGGAGACCCTCTCCCTAGTCTCCGACATAGGAACCAAATGTGCACTATTGAGTCTAGAGCCAAGAGATCATCCACAATATCTCATTAGGACACAAAATTAATGAAGACTTGTTGTTTCACACAATGTGGAAAGTAAGAATATTTTAAGAGTCCTACGCTTTATCCTTGTGGTATTGCCAGAACATCCGAGTGATATGAAAATATTCAAGATGAAGATGAAAATCCTTCTAGAGCCAACATCAAACAAGCTCTTGGTGGGTGACATGTGAGATCTTGCAAAAGATCAAGCTTGTGACAACTGGATAGAAACAATGGGGCGATTCAATCTTGAATCAACCTTGGTCCAGGAAAAGGATTGACGGATACCTTTGAAAAACCAGTCGTTGTGCTCAAAAACTCTTTTCTCTAGCACATCAAATGTGTACTCATTTTCTAATACAAAAGGTATTTTGATTGAAAATTGATCTTTCCCATAAAACCTTCGTCGTATTGCAAAACTCTTTCTTCAAGCAATACGCGATTGTTTTTCAAATCAATTTTTCATCAATCATTGAATCTCAATTTGCTGGTTCACTCACTCCGTGTTGTCTTCTTTGAGACGTTCCGGTTTGAGAACAACTAGAACAGCTGCGAAACCCTGTCAAGGAGATTCTTCGGAATCCTACCTGATCACAGGCAGTACTTGTACTGATCAACGGGGAACCGTGGGCCGTGTACCTCAATTCAACGAAAGTGATCAAAGACACTTTCGTGTGTTTTATTGCTAACTGTTGTTTGCAGGTACATTTGGGCGGTTGCAGCTGATCAGAATTGAGAAGTCAATCCAAAGCCGCATGCACACAACATCCACACTTAATTGAAGAAATCATGACTAGTGCATATCTACATAACCTGGCTCTGATATTTTTATACTATGCTTCTGCTACGCTGTTGCAAATATCACGAACCAGTAAAGCTTTCGCTACTCTGATGGAAAGATGTCATGATCCTGAAAGTGTGAGCATGTCGGTCCAAAAGTCACAACATCACGTGAAGGCAACACAACAAAGGGTGATCCTGAGATTTACTGTGGCTGATGATCTCAATGAAAGCTCGAAGATCATAAAAAATGTGGATCAGTTAAAGACCTCCACTAAAAGTACAAATCATTCGGACTATGAAGAGTCACTGCTAAAGCACAAAGATTGCTGAACTTGAAGAATTAAAGTCTACGAGCTCAAGACTGAAGATTAAATAGAATGCTAGGATTCGAAATGTAAAACATGGGGTGACCTCCCTTAGGGGGAGATTGTTAGGAATTAGAAATTCCATAGTGAAGTATCGGTCACCCCAAATATTATCTAGCATAAGTTAGCTCGTAGACATATCGTTAGTTACGTTATTTGTTAGTTTATTAGTTAGTTATTAGCGTAGTTAAGTTTAGTGCAACACCGTAGAGGAAGGACGGGTCTTTACCCACTGTATGCCTGATCCACAGTCCGTCAGGAGGACGTATTATTTTGTAACTATAAATACCCTCTACCTCCCAAGGTAGAGGGTTGGACCTTTCACTTAATCTAACATTTCTTTCTTTGTTATTTTCTCTCTCTAGAAAGGCTCCCATCTTCCACTTTCTCTCTCTAGAACCTTAAACTAATTCGACCCATATATTGTTATGTGATGTGTTTGTGAAATCCAATATGTTACAAATTTTTAGATCCAAAAACATAAGATATTGACATTGATGCAAAAATTGGTGAATCCTTTGGAGTTGTATACAAATACTTATTCCCATTTTACGACAACATGTTTAGTGTTGAAACTTACATATTAGTGTTACATCACAAGTGATATATCAAACGAGTTTATATATCAAACGAGTTTATATATAAACTTCTTTTTTCTATTTTCACCAAATTTGATGAATTAACCTTATTGATTTAAATGTTGAAATATTATAAGTGATATATGGTTGGAAAACTTAAAATGTGCATTAGCCAATGCAAAAAATGGTGAATCTTTTGAAGTTTTATATTGATATTTATGCCCATTTTACGACAGCATACTCAGCGTTCGAACTTACAGATTATTGTTATACCATTAAACCCTATAACAAATGTAACACCCGCAAAAATGGGCATACCGGAAGCATACAAATCATGAGTGCTACTAGATGGCATCACAACACAAAGTATAGAATAACGGATTTACCTTAAGAAATTTCATAATCAAAGGTATTAAGTTTACATCATTCAAAAATAGTGTGGAATACAGGCCAATAATAATAAAGTGGTCCCAAATATACATCAGAGTACTCTATGACCATGCCATGCCATTTGCTAAGCGCCTCCAAAAGTAAGCTATCGCCTTAAAAATTTGAAAATACATGCTAAAATTGTCAAACGAGGTTGGTGAGTTCATAGGTTTGCATAAACGTATCGTAAGTTCAAAAGAGAACTTTGTGATCATTGTGTTGCCCACAATGTCATGAAACAAAGTTTACCTTTAAGCAAAAATAGAAATGTGAATCACAAGGTTTTCGAGCGCAAATAATTGTTCACAACAAGTCAAAATTTAGCTTGGGCATACACTGCCTAACTCATAGTATCAAAACGTATATCCACAATATAAATCATAAAGCACAACTTGGACCAGATCAAAAGTGTAAACACTACAACGCATATAGTGTCATACAAAAGTAAGTAAAGTCTATTACGTCAGCACAAATTTCATGCAACCGAAGCTTGACAATTAAAGCATACTAGAAGCACCTTAAAATAAAGTGAGCCCAAAGAAAGTGTTTATCTCGAAACACTCGGCGAATCCGACATGGTATACGTCCGACTAGCTGGCGCGACCAGTCAGGACGGGGGAGTCACCCCCGATAGATCTATTTATATCACTCGCGCTTCCCCGCAGTAACTGACGGTTCATGAAAATGGGCATGAAAGGGATTCTAAGGCTTAGGCTCATTCTATGCAATAGTTTATTGGATACAAAATAGTGATTTCCAGGTCAATGTAAAAGTTTTAAACACTTGTGTTCATGAATAAATAATCAAGTATGTAATAGGTAACACATTATGCATTCGAGTAACCAATCAAGTATTTCAGCCAAACAGCAATGTTTGAGTAAACAAATAACGTTTCAAGTAAAACAAGAATTGAGTTTAGTAAAAACAAGCATGTATTCTCACCCTCAAAACAGTTTAAAAGCAAGTAAAGTAGGGGCCATGAACTCACCTCAATATGAAGGAACGAAAAATATCATAACTATCATCTGTAACACCCCGATAAAGCAGAAACATAAGGTGCAACATAATCAATAATCATCACAAAAGAGATATAGAACAATACCATAATTTACATTAAAGGAAAAATATATCATTACAGCATTTGTTATAGCCAACCTCGGCAATTAAAATACAAAGTTTATTTCCCAAAAGATAGCTTTGTAATACATAATGATCAGTAGTGACATGTGAAACTTCATTATGCAAAAGACCTTGAAGAAAAGCTTACTGACGATCACCTGAAATGCATGAGAGAAAACGAGTCAACTATGAATATAGTTGGTGAGTACATTCATTTTATAATATGAAAACCTTTTTAAGAAAGTTCACATGGCAAATATCCTATCAACTTATCTTGTTTCAAATCCCGCCCATACAAGACTTGTAACATATAAGTTCACATATATTTCCATAATAGAAGTAATTTCAAAGTATTTAAGAAAAGTCCACAAATCAAAGGCGATGTCAATTCATTCAGTTGCAAGTCTCGCCCATACAAGACTTGTAACCTATGTGTTCACAACCCATTGCATAAAAAGTCGTATGTATGGTAGTCAAGTACACGCGGTCATAATAGTACACAATATAAGCACTACATATATAATAATGTATGCCAGGCAAAGCCCCGAGAATAAATAATATGTGTCCCATAACATAGTGAACGAGAGATTGGCTGACTTCTAATAACACTATCCATACTACTTACTAATAGGAGATGAACAATGCGAATGTATGAATGATAAATCATACAATTCTTATGCACAATTAAGAACACTCCGAACATGGGAGACTTTCACGCTCCACCAATAAGGAGAGACTTTTAGGTCAAGAACGCTCTACCGACATGGCGAGACTTTTGGGTCAAGAACACTCCACCGACATGGCGAGAATTTGCATGCTCCACCCATAAGGTGAGACTTTAGGTCATAGTACGTATGGTTCATTAAGTTCAAAACAAATCATAAGTTCGTAATTAAATTCAAGAGTTTAATTAAAGTTCAAAATTTCAAGTCAAAAGAGTTCATAAAATAGTAATCAATTTAGTTCAAATATGGTTCATGCATCCACCCCAAAACGATTCAAATAGTTAGAGAAAGGGTTTGTGAATAATCACAGTAAGGAAACGTGAGAGTGAAGGTATGATGGAATGCCTAGAGAATCCTAGGAGCAACCTAGAATATTTACTGCGTCTTAGGCTTTTACATAATGTCTAAGAAAACATAAGCGAGCTTATATATGTCCTTATATTGATCATGATGTAGTACTTGGTAGTTTTGTTTATGTCGCTTTATAGAAACGGTTTATGAAACATTCATAGATTATATATCTCGTACTACCGTTCGGGCCATCATAATTCAGAGGTCATGTAGCAAACGTTCAAGGAGCAAGGACACTTTAATTCGTAAATCCAGCAACTAGTCGATACGTTTACCCAAATGAAACCCCTCACATGAAGCTCCCTAGTTTTGTAGTGCTCAATACAAAAAAAAAAAAAAAAACATTCGTTTTGCTTGTGACCTATAGATTAAGTGGTTACATGGTTCCTAATTACTTGTATTGTGAAAACCAAATGTTGACATCGAAAACTGTTCTTACCATTTGAGGCAGAAAAATGCCCTTGGTTGGTGTTTTCAGGCCGAGTTCTTTTATGGTAGATGTAAAACATCGTTCCGACAAATTTCTTGTTTTAAATTTTTTATGAATTGGACCAGAAATGCCTCTAAAATTTTCCAGATCTCGGCAGTGGGCTTTTTGGTAGTTTTTAGGTTTCTAAGTTTCGCTAAATTCTTTTTATCATAACTTTTGACTTGTTTATCCGTTTCGGGTGATTCAAATTGCTATGGTTTTGTTTTATCTTGTATCTAAAAATACGTAAACATGCAATTTTATATAAATGGTTTAATGGCTTAAACATGTATAATATGACTAGTTTTTACTAATTTGATAATATAAGACAATATGTAAGTTCAAACTTGAATTTCAAGGACTTTTACATCATTTGATCAATATAACTAGACATATATAGCATATATTAAGACTAAGAAAACATGTAAATGGTGTTGATCAAGAGTGTGTTAGGCTTTATTACATCTTTTGGCTTTCAATAAAAAAGAAAAATAAACAATGTTTAGGACTAGAACTAGGATTTGAGCACTCTCCCACACCTTAGCAACCTTTTACACTTCTTGTATTCTTGAAGGGCTTGTGATGAGATCTTAGGTAACTTGAGTGGATTTAAACTCAAGAAGATCACCTAAACTTGCAAGGAATTTGATGCAGTTTACTTGTAGCTTGAATCTCTTGGATAATACTTGAAGTTGGAAATCAAATGATGAAAGTGTTTGTGTGTGTAAGGTTATGAACGACCAAGAGAGGGGGAGGGAGTATTTATAGGTCCTTGAGGAGGTTAGTTTACACTAAGTTATGGTCTAGAATGAACCACATGATGCATACTTAGTTGATTTTTAGCCTTAAGACTTTCTGTGGCTCCTAATGTAACACATGATGCTTTAAATGTTCCATGGCTCTCACCAAGCCACCAAGGCCACTGATTCGTGCCAAACCGTCAAGTTTTGTCACGCAAGCTGACCACTTGTGAATGGTCAACCGTAACAAACTTAAAACAGTCTGGAACCAAATGCAATGAAGATCAGGAGAGTATAGTGTTTCCCCAGGTCGTTATGTCCCAACGAGCTGTGCGAGAATAATCAAACGAATAGTGATCGAGAGAATTTGAACGGAAAGAGATATGATTGATTTATACCTAAAGAAAAAGTTAATAAATTACAGGGGCTTAAATGCAAATTAAAGAAAATTAAAAAGATAAACTATATTAAATAAACGCTATCACTATTTTTAAAATCTGATGTTTTTGATTTTTCTTTTACAAATTTAACTTAAAAACTACGTAACGTACAAAAGAAAATGTGATACTGAAGCAATATTAATCCTAAAAATATAAAAATGATATTTTTACAAATCTAATGATGAGATAAAATTTTGAGAAAAAGAAAATTATTTTTATGACTATTTATTTAATTATTATTAATTAAAAACTATTTTTAACTATTTAATAATACCCTAAAATATAAGAAAATATGAAATAAAGCTAGAAAAGTGAAATTATGATTTAGAAAAATATAAAATATTATAAAACTTATTTTAAAACTGAAAATATATTTATTACACTTTTTATGTATTTATTATGAATTTAAAACTATTTAAAACTAATTAAAATGCTAGAAATTACTATTTAAACTAAGAAAATTATGGAAAAATATTTTTTATGACTTTTTGAATATTATAAAACTAAGAAAATTGAAATTGTATTTTTTTGAGCTTTTTCTAATTTATTTGAATAAAAAGCTAATTGAAAATGCTAAAAACTGAAATTAAATGCAGAAAAATAGCAAATGAACAGTGAAAATATGAAAAATTCCAGAATATTATAAAATATTATTATAAATATAGGAAAAATAATAAAAGTGGTGCAGGTGTTCAATAATTAGGTTCTGTAGTGAAAAGTGCTTATAAATAAGCACTAAAAATAAGCTATAAGTACCAAATGAGCACCAAATTATCACAGAAGCTAGAGTATGCTAAAATTACTTAAAACCAACATATTCCAACTATCCTAAACCTCTGAACAACAATCTACAATGATATGGGTATATTTAAGCACTAGTGCCAAACAGCCCTTATGTACTAACTTTAAGCCCTTGTTAAGCCAGCTTATAAAAATCACAAAAACAAACTAAAATCACCATGAAAACCACTACCAACCAAAGTGTCTAAATCCATAATTTCAGCTAATAAGGACTAAAATTGAGGAAACTAAAAATGCAAAAGTGGAAGCTATGGAAACGGGTCAAAATGAGCTATTAAGCTTGCATAAGCTAATAAAAAGCTACCACTACTGAACCAAAGGTTGAATAAGCTATAAACAAGTTATGGGAACTTAGAATAAGCAACAACAACAAGAAAAACACACTAAATAAGAAAAAATAAGGAATAAGCAAAACGGGAGTTTTGTGAAAAAGGGCTTAAAAGAAGCTAATGAATAAGCAGTTAATAAGCTAAGTAGAGATAAAATAATGTTTTTCTAATTAAGATGAGCAGCTAAACTTTAATATCCCAAAAGCTTATATCCTAAATCCTAATGGTAAGATCACAATGAAATTACAAAGTTTATTCAAAAACGGGTTTTTATGAAATTTTGACTTTTGGACAGAATTGAAAACTTGACTTATTTGAGATTTGAGTCCAATTATCTGAATGATTATGTTGTTTTATGGTATAATGAAACTGATGCAAGCTACTCTAGTGATATTTGAACACAAAACAAGCTTTTGGTTTTACAAATTTTTGACAGATGTGAAATTAGGACAGTTAATGGTTGATTTTGACTTTGAGTGTCTTATGATGACAATAGATGGCTTAAATGGTTTAAGTGGATCTAACTGAAACTACATAGACAGATATTAAACACAAACCAAAGCTTAAGTTCAATCAATCAAACTGATCCAAACACACTTTATGCTACTGAAATGCAAATATAGAATCAGAAGACTATTAACTACTCTATACCAACATTATAACCAGAGCAAACATAACTATTTATAACTAAACAACAAAGATCCAATCAACAAATTCAGATTATAGCAGAATTAAGATTAAGGACAGATTTCAAAACTTACAAGTGGTCCAACCACTATGGTTTGCAACTGATATTAAAGTACCACTATCCTAAATCATATCAACCCCAATTCTAACTCAGAATCATCCCAAATCCAACACTGCATCATCCCATATCCATTTCCATACCTGCTTAACCAAAATCTCTTCTCAGTTGACTTTTGTTGACCAAAAACCAAACTTGCTTAAAAATGACTTATAAGCTTACCAAAAGCTATAATTAGCTTAGCTAAGCTTATTTGAATTTATAGATAAACTACTATAAGCTTGAATATAAGAACAGGAAACTGAAATTTTAAACAGTGAGCATAAAATTTGAAACCACAATAAAACTTTGAATTGAAACTTGAAAGTAGCTTACAATGATCAATTAACTTAAGTTTAGTACAGTTCAGCTGGAAATTACAATTTAGAAGCTACTTTAGACTTGGAAAATTAAAAACAACATACATAAGAAAAATAAAACTAAGTACTGCTTATCCTTGCTTCTCTTTCTTCCTTTTTATACACCAACACTGCTCCCACTAGACTTCTGAGTAAATCCCACTTGTTTCCAGGACCATTGGATCAGTAGGGCTCATATTGGCCGTTTGATGATTTTTGGCGGGAAAAGATTTTGCAAATGGGGTTCTGTATTTTTGAAACTGGGGGGGGGGGTGGTGGAGGGTAGGTATGATGATTATGGAGTGAGGGTTGAAGGGGATAAGGTCTGAGGGGATAGGTGATGGGTGAGTGTTGCAGGGCAAGTGGAGAAGAAACACAGTGGATGGGAGGGAAAAGGTGAGTTTGACTGGGGTGTTTGACCAAGGGTTTAATATTAAGCAGGGGTCCAAAATAGGGGGGGTCACAATGTATGGCAAGGGTCAAAACAGGATAATGGCAGGGGTCAAAGCATAGTTTATTAATACAAGGACCAAACTGCAATTATTCCAAACTTGAGGGACCATTGCTGCCAATTCTGATTTTCCAGGGGCCAATCATGTACATTCTGAAATTATAATCCAAGGGCCAAACTTGACAATCTCTAATATTCCAAGGACCAAAAATGACAAGTTTCAATAGTTTAGGGACCTAAGTTGTAATTTTGCAATTTTAAATCTCAAGGACCAATTTTGACAACTCATGAATCCCTAGGGACTTGAAATGATATTTTTCTTTATTTTGTTTTACCAGGGACTGTTTTTGATAACTTTTGAAACTTGGGGGACTAAAACTGCCAATTATGCAAACTTGATACGTTTTTCACCAGATTTTGATATTTTTGCATTTAAAACACATAAAACACTTATTTGTGATATTTTTATCATTTTGATGCATTTCTGAGTGTTTTCAGATGTTTTTGCAGTTTAAATGGTACAAAAATGATGAGTATTTAGACACTCATCAATCCCCCACACTAAGATATTGCTAGTCCGTAGCAATATTTTGAGAAAAATTAATGGATTTCATCTCTTTACCAAAAGCCATTACTTCTAGAGTAGCCAATTGTTTCAGTTCAAGTAAGAACCTTGGTACACTGATAACCAAGTGATTTTGAGCAAATCACCAGCTTTTAACGGATTTGATTTGTCTTTACCAGAAGCCGTTTGCTTCTGGACTAGCCAACTCTTAGATAATATATACTATCTTTGGTGAGTCGATTACCAATTATGGTTTTCCAACTGCCTTTACCACAAGCCATAAACTTGCGGGCTATCCAACTCTTAACTTTTAAGGATATGGTGAGTTGAATACCATACAATTTTGGGCAAATTGCAAGCCGTCAACGGTTTTGAGATATCTTTACCAAGAGCCGTTTGCTCCTGGATTAGCCAATCCTTTTGTTTATTAGACATGGCGGACTGATAACCATAAGCTGAGTAAGTGCAAAACACTTACTCCAAAAAAATTTTGGCCAAAAATGGGGGAATTGGGTGGTATAATTACATGATAAAATTCGTGAGAATTCCCCCCCACACTAGAAATGAATATTGCCCTCAATATTCAAAGTACCGGCGGTTGTGCCGAAACTGAGAACGTAAAAGGGAAATACTACGGCCATTATTTAGCAAGATTTTTTTTTTAGAAAACTTATATACAACAGCGGTGGGAAACTCCCCCACACTAGGGTGGTACACACGGGTGAAAACCCATGTTTAACTACTGTTTTTGATTACCGAGTCGCTAGCTTGACTCGACCCCGAATTAATTTGTTCATGGGGAAGCAAAGTGGAAGAGACAATCTCCATCGGACTTTCATTCAAGATGTTTGGATAAACATTGAAGTACGTGAAAGTTCCACACCGATGAGATATAGAGAGATCCGGCTCACAAATGGTACATGGAAATGCCGGGGTCAAAGATAATGTCTTCATTCCCGAAGGAGTGAAGAACAGGAGAAGTGACAGAATATATGAAGAAAAGAAAGAAAATCATGATACAAAATCATGACTAACTCTTCATCCTCAATAGGAGAATTCATAGTTTCATGAATCTCATCAGTTAAGCTCGCTTGATCAAGACATATTATGGGTGTGTCTAGATCAACGTAGAAATTATCATACTCCAGCGGACATATGATATGAGTGAGTTCACCGGCGAACTCCTCGTGAAGAGAATCAATCACAAGATGTAAATCTGTGAATTCTTGTTTCACTGTAGACTCATCACTATCCTCAATCTGAGTATCAAAGAGTGGATTCTCAGAAATTAAGGTGAATTCAGAGTCGAATTCAAATAGAGGATTGGTGAGAGTTGTTTTGAATGCTTGAGGAACAAAGTGATCAACATTCTCTATTGGACTGTTAGGGTGAGAAGTGAGTGAACGATCATTATCAAGGAGACTTTTAGTCTCTCCCAGATCGGCTTTGAAATCAAAAAGACTATCATTACTTTCCGATGAAAGTGGATTGATGTGAGTGAGTTCATCGGTGAACTCCTCAAGATGATGATCAGCATCAGACTGTGGGAGTGATGCCTCAACATACTCGATGTTTCCATAAGAAGTACAATCGTCGCTAACATCGGAGAAAGTTTCAAAATGATCTTTTGAACAATCAAGAGGGGAAAGAGAATCACACATATGATCAGAAGTTCCCTGTGACTCTCTCGGGATTGGGACAAGGTTCTCAACACTAGACTTTATGAATTCGTCCGATTCCTTTTCAGGAACAGTGTCAAGATGCTCGTCCCCCATGTTCAGAGAGTGAGTGGGAGCTTCGGGTGTGATAGCAGTTGTTTGAGATGGGATCTCAACTGCTGGGATATCAACTGACTGAGGGAGTTGAGAAATAATATTCTCAAAAGGAATACTCTCCTCGTCATCATCATACATAGCTGCCTTAAGAAATTGGGAACGCCTTAGAGCTGCATGCTCTAGGACTAATAATTCTTCCCTAGATTTGTGAGCCTCTCGTTCTTCGGCTAGCAATTCTCCCATGGTTTTCTCACCACTCACTTGATTCTTAAAGTTTTGAATCATATCATCAAGTGTTTTCATTGCGGTTTCAAAATCTTGGGAAATTTCTTTAGGCAACGGCTCAGGTGGAGTTTGAACCGTATGGTGCTGTGGAGGTTGGAAATTGTCAAACCTGTGAGAGTCATGATTGTTACAAGGAAATGGATTCCCTATTTGACAATCAGAGCTGAAGTGGGGACCTCCACAGTACTCACAACAGTAAAACTGATGAGTCTGGACTGGTGAATTATATGGATATTGGTCATAACCAAAGTTCTGAGCATCACCGGAAAACTGTTTATAGACAAATGTGTTTCCGGATTGACACTCAAATCCTTGGTGAGGACCTCCACAAAATTCACAGCAGTTATGTTGATTATATGAAGACAAGTCGGGCTGTGGTGGGTAATTGGAAAAGTTTGAGGAGTCGTTAAATGAGTTCGGATTAGGATTATAATCAAATGAATTCCTCAAACCACAAAACAAACAACTCCCGTTACGAATATCATTACCACACTGTACACACGTACACCAACGACAGGGTGAACCAAAAAGAGGCTCACCACAACCGACACAAGGAATAAACGATTTCATTTGAGAGTTATGCGAAGGAATCGGTTTATTCAAAGAATCAACAAAACCAACATGGTGATCCGAATGACTATCAAGTCACGAAGAACATTTTGAAAAATCCGGAGGTGGGACAAGTGGTGTGCTCTGAGAGCTAGCAATTTCCACCACTTCCGTTATGGTCTCCGGTTCTGGTTTTTGAGAAACGTGAAGATTAGGCAAGTCATTCTTGCTAGTCACCGGTCTAAATTTTGCATGATTGCTTTTAACCGTAAATCGTGAAAGTTTAGGATCAATTTTAGACGGCTTAGGAGCAATCGAGGGGTTAGATCTTTGGATAACCGTAGGTTGGACGTTTTTAGCACTTCCATTATTAGAGGGAAGTACCTGGTCCTTTGTCACCCCGGTTTCTCGTTCCATTTCCCTACGCAGAATTAATGGATCATCACGAACAACACGAATTCTTGACATTTGTGATAAAGTCTGAAGTTTTTCAACTTCGTCCCAGAATTCGTCGTAGTCGAGAGATTCCATGAGAATAGAAGAAGTTAGAATCAAATGGATAGAGGGTAAAGGGATAGAGAATCAAAAAGGGTAAGAGGGTTAAGGTGAATATTTTTGGGTTTTTGGATAAACATTTTGTAAAAATAGGAAAGAAAATCTTTTTGGGTTTTTGATTTTTTAGATGTTTTTGGATTTTTGGATTTTTATAAGAAAATATAAACATATATAGATGGTATGAACAATGAGTGAATATTCAAATCACTAATCTGCTAAACGTAAGATAATTAGCATAGCTCCCCGGCAGCGGCGCCAAAATTTGATTCGTGCCAAACCGTCAAGTTTTGTTACGCAAGCTGACCACTTGTGAATGGTCAACCGTAAAAAACTTAAAACAGTCTGGAACCAAATGCAATGAAGATCAGGAGAGTATAGTGTTTCCCCAGGTCGTTATGTCCCAACGAGCTGTGCGAGAATAATCAAACGAATAGTGATCGAGAGAATTTGAACGGAAAGAGATATGATTGATTTATACCTAAAGAAAAAGTTAATAAATTACAGGGGCTTAAATGCAAATTAAAGAAAATTAAAAAGATAAACTATATTAAATAAACGCTATCACTATTTTTAAAATCTGATGTTTTTTATTTTTCTTTTACAAATTTAACTTAAAAACTAGGTAACGTACAAAAGAAAATGTGATACTGAAGCAATATTAATCCTAAAAATATAAAAATGATATTTTTACAAACCTAATGATGAGATAAAATTTTGAGAAAAAGAAAATTATTTTTATGACTAATTATTTAATTATTATTAATTAAAAACTATTTTTAACTATTTAATAATACCCTAAAATATAAGAAAATATGAAATAAAGCTAGAAAAGTGAAATTATGATTTAGAAAAATCTAAAATATTATAAAACTTATTTTAAAACTGAAAATATATTTATTACACTTTTTATGTATTTATTATGAATTTAAAACTATTTAAAACTAATTAAAATGCTAGAAATTACTATTTAAACTAAGAAAATTATGGAAAAATATTTTTTATGACTTTTTGAATATTATAAAACTAAGAAAATTGAAATTGTATTTTTTTGAGCTTTTTCTAATTTATTTGAATAAAAAGCTAATTAAAAATGCTAAAAACTGAAATTAAATGCAGAAAAATAGCAAATGAACAGTGAAAAATATGAAAAATTCCAGAATATTATAAAATATTATTATAAATATAGGAAAAATAATAAAAGTGGTGCAGGTGTTCAATAATTAGGTTCTGTAGTGAAAAGTGCTTATAAATAAGCACTAAAAATAAGCTATAAGTACCAAATGAGCACCAAATTATCACAGAAGCTAGAGTATGCTAAAATTACTTAAAACCAACATATTCCAACTATCCTAAACCTCTGAACAATAATCTACAATGATATGGGTATATTTAAGCACTAGTGCCAAACAGCCCTTATGTACTAACTTTAAGCCCTTGTTAAGCCAGCTTATAAAAATCACAAAAATAAACTAAAATCACCATGAAAACCACTACCAACCAAAGTGTCTAAATCCATAATTTCAGCTAATAAGGACTAAAATTGAGGAAACTAAAAATGCAAAAGTGGAAGCTATGGAAACGGGTCAAAATGAGCTATTAAGCTTGCATAAGCTAATAAAAAGCTACCACTACTGAACCAAAGGTTGAATAAGCTATAAACAAGTTATGGGAACTTAGAATAAGCAACAACAACAAGAAAAACACACTAAATAAGAAAAAATAAGGAATAAGCAAAACGGGAGTTTTGTGAAAAAGGGCTTAAAAGAAGCTAATGAATAAGCAGTTAATAAGCTAAGTAGAGATAAAATAATATTTTTCTAATTAAGATGAGCAGCTAAACTTTAATATCCCAAAAGCTTATATCCTAAATCCTAATGGTAAGATCACAATGAAATTACAAAGTTTATTCAAAAACGGGTTTTTATGAAATTTTGACTTTTGGACAGAATTGAAAACTTGACTTATTTGAGATTTGAGTCCAATTATCTGAATGATTATGTTGTTTTATGGTATAATGAAACTGATGCAAGCTACTCTAGTGATATTTGAACACAAAACAAGCTTTTGGTTTTACAAATTTTTGACAGATGTGAAATTAGGACAGTTAATGGTTGATTTTGACTTTGAGTGTCTTATGATGACAATAGATGGCTTAAATGGTTTAAGTGGATCTAACTGAAACTACATAGACAGATATTAAACACAAACCAAAGCTTAAGTTCAATCAATCAAACTGATCCAAACACACTTTATGCTACTGAAATGCAAATATAGAATCAGAAGACTATTAACTACTCTATACCAACATTATAACCAGAGCAAACATAACTATTTATAACTAAACAACAAAGATCCAATCAACAAATTCAGATTATAGCAGAATTAAGATTAAGGACAGATTTCAAAACTTACAAGTGGTCCAACCACTATGGTTTGCAACTGATATTAAAGTACCACTATCCTAAATCATATCAACCCCAATTCTAACTCAGAATCATCGCAAATCCAACACTGCATCATCCCATATCCATTTCCATACCTGCTTAACCAAAATCTCTTCTCAGTTGACTTTTGTTGACCAAAAACCAAACTTGCTTAAAAATGACTTATAAGCTTACCAAAAGCTATAATTAGCTTAGCTAAGCTTATTTGAATTTATAGATAAACTACTATAAGCTTGAATATAAGAACAGGAAACTGAAATTTTAAACAGTGAGCATAAAATTTGAAACCACAATAAAACTTTGAATTGAAACTTGAAAGTAGCTTACAATGATCAATTAACTTAAGTTTAGTATAGTTCAGCTGGAAATTACAATTTAGAAGCTACTTTAGACTTGGAAAATTAAAAACGAAATACATAAGAAAAATAAAACTAAGTACTGCTTATCCTTGCTTCTCTTTCTTCCTTTTTATACACCAACACTGCTCCCACTAGACTTCTGAGTAAATCCCACTTGTTTCCAGGACCATTGGATCAGTAGGGCTCATATTGGCCGTTTGATGATTTTTGGCGGGAAAAGATTTTGCAAATGGGGTTCTGTATTTTTGCAACTGGGGGGGGGGGTGGTGGAGGGTAGGTATGATGATTATGGAGTGAGGGTTGAAGGGGATAAGGTCTGAGGGGAGAGGTGATGGGTGAGTGTTGCAGGGCAAGTGGAGAAGAAACACAGTGGATGGGAGGGAAAAGGTGAGTTTGACTGGGGTGTTTGACCAAGGGTTTAATATTAAGCAGGGGTCCAAAATAGGGGGGGTCACAATGTATGGCAGGGGTCAAAACAGGATAATGGCAGGGGTCAAAGCATAGTTTATTAATACAAGGACCAAACTGCAATTATTCCAAACTTGAGGGACCATTGCTGCCAATTCTTATTTTCCAGGGGCCAATCATGTACATTCTGAAATTATAATCCAAGGGCCAAACTTGACAATCTCCAATATTCCAAGGACCAAAAATGACAAGTTTCAATAGTTTAGGGACCTAAGTTGTAATTTTGCAATTTTGACAACTCATGAATCCCTAGGGACTTGAAATGATATTTTTCTTTATTTTGTTTTACTAGGGACTGTTTTTGACAACTTTTGAAACTTGGGGGACTAAAACTGCCAATTATGCAAACTTGATACGTTTTTCACCAGATTTTGATATTTTTGCATTTAAAACACATAAAACACTTATTTGTGATATTTTTATCATTTTGATGCATTTCTGAGTGTTTTCAGATGTTTTTGCAGTTTAAATGGTACAAAAATGATGAGTATTTAGACACTCATCAGCCACCATATACACGTTCATGGACAAGGGGAGTGACTAGGTGGATGAATCTTGGAATTATATAAGTTACGGAGTAAGTTTTGGTCCCATTAATCGCTAATTGTAAGTCGTAAAGTTACGAAACTTAAAACCGGGTATCATAAATGTTAATACAAGAATCGTCTAAAATACGTTATTTATATTTTACGATCTTTGCTATATTTTGTTGTTAACAATAATAAATTTCATTTTAACAAAATTATAAATCTTGTCAAGACTTTTACATATAGCTACAAGTTTTTCTTAAACACAAATTGTTTTCAACATTTGTTCACAAGATAGTAGTTTGTCAATTTAAGAAAAATGCCACTATTAAATGTTAAATAAAATATCACATTACATTTTTAGTTTTCACAAGTAAATTAGTTTTTAAAAATAAACTAAAATGTACCTTATAATAAAATATGTGATCAAACATTGTTTTTCACTCATCTAATTAAATTCATTTAGTTTGCTAACATGTACATTGCAATGTTTATTTACATAAACATATAAAACTAAAAATGAAAATACATATTACATCATGTCTTGCATCATCTTAGAAATCCTTGGAAGATTTCTTGGATATTTGTAGATTGTCACTCAACATATCTAATGTAATCTTGGTAAGATATGTTAAGATTTTGCTGTCAGGGACGATGGAACCAAAAAGGTACACGGACGGAACCCTCCTTTTGGTTCCATCCTATCCGTGGTTTGCTGAGCTCTTTCCCTATAAATAGCAAGCCACACCAAGTCGTTTTCTCATCACTTACAAGCATAAAATACATATATTCTCTCATTCTATTTCATCTAACTCATTCTCATTTCATTTTAGTGATCCTCTTTTTGTAGCAAAGAAGATCAAGGCATTCCAAGCTACAATGATTTGTTGCAAGTCTTGATTGTTTGTAGTTGTGTGAATTGTTGTTATTCATACATCATTGTTTGTGCCAAACCATCATAAACGTTTGATAGTGATCGGTTAGTATTTTAGTCTTTAAAATACATAGAGTGTTGGGAGTGGTTGTGCCCTTGTAAAAGAACTCGACATCTAGCTTTGTATCGGAAATATTGTGTAAGCGATGTGTAAAGGTTTTCTCCGCCGGTTAAAGGAGCTTGTTGATTATATAAGATAACTCTCGAGTTTGAGAATCGAGGAGTGGAGTAGGGCAAGGAAAAAGAGTCCTTGTAGACTAAACCACTATAAACAACCGTGTTGTGGTTTGATTGTTTCTTTCTTTACTTGCATATTATTTATTCTTCATTATCTATATTGATTGAATTCACACAAGGTTATTCAAAGAAAATCGAATTTTAAAACGGTAAAACTATTCAATCCCCTTCTAGTTTTCCACAATTGGTATCAGAGCTTCGTTGCTCAAGATGTTTCTAAAATATATTGTATTTTATAAACTTGAAACGATCCATGGATTATGAAAACATTAAAGAAGGGCAATCTATGCAAAGACCACCACTTTTTGAACCCAATGGATTTATCTATTGGAAAAATCGCTTTGAAATATACGTGAAATCAAAAGATATAGATCTTTGGTATGTAATCATTAAAGGTGATTATAATCCTACAACAAAAGATATTTCTAACGATGAACAAAAGAAACTAATTTGTAAAAACAATAAAGTAAAAATGATGCTTTATAATGCTTTATCTAAAAAGGACTATGTAAGAATTTTTATATGTGAAACCGCTAGAGATATTTGGGAATCTTTAATAATCACACATCAAGGGAATTCACAAGTCAAGGATAACAAAATTAATCTTCTTGTTCAACAATATAGACAATTTGTTATTCCTGAAGATGAAACCATTGATTGTGGATTTGCTTGATTTAACACTATTATTACTTCTCTTAAAGCACTTGATGAATCTTTTCTTAGTAAGAACTTTGTTAGGAAATTTCTTAGAGCACTCCATCCAAAACGGAGAGCAAAAGTGACGACCATTGAAGAATCAAAAGATCTCTCAATAATGTCACTTGACGAGCTAATTGGAAACTCAAAGTTCATGAAATGATGATGGAGAAAGATTCAGAAATCATCAAAGGCAAAAGAGAAAAAGTCAAATCCGTTGCTTTAAAAGCAAGGGAGGAATCAAGTGATGATGAAGAATCTTTCTCGGATAGTGAAGATAAGGAATATGCCATGACCGTAAGAGATTTCAAGAAATTCTTTAGAAGAAGAGGAAATTTTGTGAGGCAACCCCGAGATGACAAGAAGTCATTCCGGAAAGACTGTGATGACAAGAAAGAAAGTGCTTTAGATGTGGATATACAAGCCATTTAATTGGAGATTGTCCCAAGCCACCAAAAAGCAAAAATCAATGAGCTTTTGTAAGTGGTGCTTGGAGTGGAAGTGAAGGCGATGACGAGGAGCCAAGAAAGGAGGAAATCGCTCTCATGGTTCAAGAATCAAACGAGGTACATTCTGACTCATCTTACTCTTCCATTGATGACGATACATTGCAAAAACAATATAACCATTTATGCGAACTAAGTTTAAAAATTATAACCAAAAACAAGTTTTTAAAAACTAAAAAGGAGTTTTTAGAAAATGAAGTTTATGAGTTAAAAGAAAAGGCAAAACGCTTAGAAATGAGCAAAGCTAATGACAATGTTTGTAAATCATATCAAGAGCTTGGACTTGAAATAGAAAAGTTAAAACTCACCCAAGAAACACTTATCAAACATAACTCTAAGTTCAAAAAGTTTGATAGAAGCATTTCATGTGCTGATGAAATAAGGAGAATCAAAAAGTACCAGGGAATAAAAATGGATTAGGATTTAATGACGTATTAATTCCAAGTAGTCAAACTAAAAAGGCCGAAAAAGACAAACAAATTGTTCCAACCAACTCAGACAACCACAGATCAGAAGGAACCAAAAATTTGGTTTCGTCTGTCGAACCCATTGGTTCTGTAGGGTCTGCAGAAAGACAAGATGTTTGCAAAATGGTTCGTAATGAGTTGGTTAAAGTTACAAAGAAATCCATAGATACTATTAGACAAAAACATGCTATTACAACAGGAGCAGGACTTCCTAAAAACGAGTTTAGATCGAAAACCACTCAATAAAGGCCTAAAACATCTATTTCCAAACGCCCCTTTCCTAAAAGCAACTACAACACACAACCTAATTATCAACATACCGATTGGAATCAAAACTTTCCCAGACCATATCAAACTCCAAATTACATACCATGGAACCCATATCCATCATTTCCATACATAAACCAAGCAAACGGTATGTTTAACCCAAACGGATTCATGAGATATTGGGGACCAAACGCTTGAGTTGTATGTTTCATAGGTATGCTTGAAAGTCGGCTTGGAACCAGATGAATGGATAAAAGATAGTGGCTGCTCAATACATATGACGGGAAACAAAAGTCTCTTCTCAACATATCAAGAGTATGATGGAGGTAATGTCACTTTCGGTAGCAATCTTAAAAGCAAAATCATTGGCAAAGGTACGATCGCTCATGACTCTCTCACTATTGAAAATGTTGCTCATGTTGATAGATTAGGATTTAACTTACTTAGCACTAGCCAACTATGCGATAAAAAGTATAAAGTCCTCTTTGAGGAAAATGGTAGTAAGATCCTAAAAGATGGAATCACCGTAGCAAAAGAAATTAGGTAAAACAACATATATGTCATGAAAATAGATAGAACATCTAGGGATAAACTTTGCCTTAAAACCATAGATGACAACTCCACTCTTTGGCATAGACACCTAGGTCATGCTAATATGAGACTAATTTAATCCTTGTCATTAAAGGAACTAGTTAGAAACTTACCTAAGTTGAAATATGACCAACACTTTTGTGATGCTTGCAAAATTGAGAAACAAGTTCATAGTAGTTACAAGGCTAAAAATATGGTGTCTACATCTAGGTGTCTAGAACTTTTGCATATGGATTTGTTTGGTCCATCCGCTATACAAAGTTATGGAGGCAACTTCTACACTTTGGTTATAGTAGATGACTATTCAAGATACACTTGAACAAAGTTTTTGAAAACCAAAAATGAAGCTTTTGATCAATTTGAAATACTTAGTAAGAAAATTCAAAACCAACTAGGTAGTAACATTGTGTCGATCCGAACGGATCATGGTCGTGAATTCGATAATGAAACATAATTTGAAATTTTTTGTAATACTAATGTATAACACATAATTTTTCGGCTCCTCGAACTCCCCAATCTAATGGTGTAGTTGTAACACCACCAAAATTATCGCAGCGAAATATTGTGTCACTGGGGTATTACTTCATAGTTCCCAGAACAAGTTATAGAAAACGACTCTAAATGAGACTTTTTAAAATAAATAATCATTCAATTAAAATATCAGAGTTTACAAAGAGAGGTCCCACAATTTTACAAAATGTACAATCATAAAAGTTGTAATGTTTTTCGAATGATAATATATGCATCGTCTTCAAAATATTTTTCCGTGCGCCTTCACATGCCAGCTAATTCCTTTCGAACTTGAGATAAACATGCTAAAAAGTGTCAACACAAAGGTTGAGTGAGTTCATAGTTTTGTAAGTAAAACAGTTGATCACAAGATTTCAAGTTTAGGAAAATCAGTGGGCCACATTGTTATACGCCCATAATTAAAAGTGGTTATTATTGCACTAAGCTCAAGATGAAACCTTAAGTGTTCCAGTTCTATGTTGGTGTCTACGCAACCAAACACTTGTAGGTATCCACGTACCCAAGTAATGCAGGTATCAACGTACCCAAGTAGTGCAGGTATCAACGTACCCAAGTAGTGCAGGTGGTTACACACCCAGGAGAAGTAGCTATCTTTACATAAGTAAATTAGCTATCGATTTCTAACTTAGGCAATAATAATTTCAGAAACATCATACAGTTTCAAGCAATTTTGATCATAAAAAATAGAAGCATGTAATAAAAACAATAGCATGCATCTCCCCCAAAGAGTTTATAAAACAGTTAAACAAAAGTTGGGGCTATGAACTCACCTCGAATAAAAGTAGTTAAAGAGCTCCAAATAATCCAACAATACCAAATCTACAAGCTCAATACCCATAATCTCATCTTGATTGCTCTATAATCATCAAACCCTTAAATCACTTATGACCACTACCAATTTTCTAGTAAATAGAAATAATGATCTAAAGCTAATCAAACCACATATCGTTTGCACTATGATCACACTCTCATATCCTTCTCATGATAACTTATTGCAACAGTACTTGTGATCTTTAAATTTTTATATTTATTTGTGATATCATGCGATAATTGGACCAAGAAAACCAGTGAAGTTGCCCATCTTTTATACTCTTTAAAATCCTTGGGCTTCATGTACAAAATATTGACTCATGCATCTAGTGTAGTCTAGATATAATACTTATCTTGATGTAAATTTTTACTTAGTCAATAGTCTATATCTACTTAGTCAATAGTCTAAGCTCCTAGACTTAACAACCATGCACATCTAATACGTAAGGTCGCACTAATAGAAATAAACAAAATAACTGATACATGACAACTTTTTGCACAAATGAGATCAAGTTTCTTATTTTTAAACTACCATACTTAAAACATATTTTTTAAAATATGTTGTAGTAAATAAAGAATGAAAAGTAGTAGTGATAAATATCTATATAATTTTCTTAGTTAAGAGTCTTGGAAATATCTAGTTTAGACAAGTGTATGATATGAAAGTTTAAGCACAAATAGTTTTGTGCTGTTGTTGTTGTTGTTGTATGGTATCAAAAGAAAAGAACAAACAGATTACAATATCTTTGAGAAGAAAATAAAAAGGGAAGAGTATGTGTCGTTGTAATGGTGATGGTGGTAAGATGATATAGTTTATCTTGTATCATATAGATAGCTTTAGTGATTAGAGAGTATGGTTTGATCCCGGTAATTACTAACGTAAGGTCTTTAAGTCACGAAACTTAAAATCATGTAACGTAAAAATGCAATACTTATAAAAATATTAAAACTTATCAATATATTTTCAAATAAGTATATTAGAGGTGTGATAAGTTTAACGAAGTGTGTATATGTTGTTAAACCTAATAATGTAGGTTTGAGTATGCGTGATACGTAAAAAAATACAAATTTTACGTTAAAATAACAAAGTGGCAATAGTTTATATAAAATATAACTATTGGTGATATTTGAATATTTTGAACACATGGACTCATCCTAATCTTATGTTGGCCGCGAAGAAAATTCACACGATTAAACTTTTAAGATTACTTATAAAAGTAATTTAAATTAAATTGTTTATTGTGTTTATCGTTGTGTCGGTACGCGTTGTGTGCGGTTTTCACGTTTTGCCAGATAGCTTCTCATTAAATAGACAGTGGTGAACAAAAACGTTCAAAGAGTGATAATTCGAAGCAGAGTGAATTATTTAACTTGAAAAATTACCAGTTACTACTGGTTACAGTAATTGCTTTTACGTTATAGTAAAAGTCAAATAGTCAAAAGTCAAAGACAAGGTCAACTTTTAAGAAGTCAAGGGCAAAATAGTCATTTTGCCTTATTAAAAATTACGGGTTGCTACAGTCTCTACCCCTTAATGGAACTTCGTCCCGAAGTTCAGTGGGTGTTATCTGTTGACGATATGTTTGAGTTCATCTTCACGTGTCCACGTGAATTCTGGTCCCCTTCTGGAGTTCCATCGAATTTTGACAATATAAATGGGACTTTACTTAAGTCGTTTGACCTCACGGTCCGTGATCTCAGTAGATTCTCTGGTAAAGTTCAAACGTTAATCAATCTGAATCTCTTCCAGAGAAATAGTGAGTATCTCATCAGTATGACACTTCTTTTGATTGCACAATTGAAAGACGTTGTGTACACTACTAAGTTCTTGCGATAGCTCATGTCTGCAAGCTACCAGACCAATCCTAGTCAGGATCTTGAATAGTTCGATGTTGGGATGTCTCGGGAAAAGTGTGGGTATTTGTGGTGAATTCTGATCTCGCGCTCCCAGGTGAAATCAGGAACTCCTTTAAAGTTTTATCAGCAAGCTAAAGTAGTTTAAACAATATTTAGATTCAAGCTAGTATTTTTAAGGTATAATATAAAATATAGATGATCGAGGACTAACACAACTCGAGGGCCTAATGTTGCACAACTAGTTGAAGGTGCCACAAGAGTGAATGTTTTACCAGAGGTTAGAGGCTGCTCTTACAAAGATTTGGTGTAGGTCATCAATTTCAAAAACACGAAAGGAACGATTGGTTTGGCTCGTTGGTTTGAAAGGATAGAGCCAGTATTTCTAATAAGCAACTGTGCTGAAGACTATAAAGTCAAACATGGCACAAGCATACTTCTGAATGATGCTTTCTGATGGTAGAATGATGTTGGTCAATCTATTAGTATTGAGAATACTCACAAAATTTCTTGAACTAAGTTGAAGAAGTTATAATCAAGAAGTATTGTCTTCGAAATGAGGTGCAAGAGATGAAGGTGAAGTTTTCTTGCTATCAATGGTGTTGATAACATAATTTATATTATCTTTTTCAAGAGTTGGCAGTAGTGTGCCCAATGATGGTCTCAACCAATGAGAAGTTATGGGAAAAGTTTATTTGAGAACTTCCACTCAGTATTCAAGAGAACGTAACTTCGTTTGATCACTCACACTGGATGAAACAATTCAGATGTCTCGTAACCTAGTAGATCAAGTTGTGCGAGCTTGGATTGCTCAAGGATCTAATGACAGCAAAAATAACAACAATAACGACAATAGTAACAAACGGTGATGGGATGTGAAAAGTGAAGACATTTCGAGAAATAATGTTCCCAAAATAATGGCCAACAAATGGGAGGAACTCGTTGGATAGCTTATGTGATGGATGATGGGATATCGCATCCAGTTTGTTAGTTCGAGACTGAGCTAAGTCCATTAGCTCAAGAGTGTAACAAGTTCGTTAGCTCAACAATATGGAATACTTAGACTTATGAGACTCGTGCATAATCAAGTCCGTGGCAACAAAATTATGTTCTTGAAACATCTGATTCCATCAGGTCGGGTTTCAAGTGACTTTAACCAAATTCGTTAGCTCAACAAATGGTTCATGTTTGTAAGGATTTGTAACAGAAAATTTGATAACTCGAGAATGAAATTAGGTTGTTCGAATGAGGTCTTAAGATTTTTGCTGAGTGGTAAGACACTATCGTGTTTTCTATATCTTTTCAAAGAATACAAGTTGTTCTCGAGTTCGAGTTCATACTCATGTCATATCGGATGCAAATAAGCCCACTCATTTATAATTAATTACTTACATAAAGAAGCGTCTCAATCTATGTAAGTAAGAAATTATAAACTTATGGTTCAACAATTTACAATTTCTTTATTTAAATGAAAAGGCGTCCTAGTCCATTTAAATAAGGGTATTATAAATCATCCTACTTAAGAATTTCCGACACAAAACTCATACTTAATCGATGAGTTACTAGGCGATATATTATGAGACGTCGTAAGTGTTCCGAGAGTATGGAATGAATGTTCACACTCGTCTTCGAAGACGAGGAGTAAAATAATCAGAGAAAATCGACATAGCATTCAAAAGAGTTGGTGAGTTCATTGTTATGAAATAGTTGTCTCACAATGTTTGAGAAATACCAGTGAGATCATTATGCAACTCATAATGTCGAAAAACAATAAATAAGACCATTATGTATCTCTCAATGTCTGAGAAATACATAAAACTATTTTGTATCTCTTAATGTCTTAGATATATTTAGGCCAATTGTGTATCTCACGATGTCTGAGATATATCTAGGTCAACTGTGTATCTCACAATGTTTGAGATATATCTAGGTCAATTGTGTATCTCACGATGTTTGAGAAATAAGGAAGACTATTATATATCTAAAATGTCTTACTAATAATTGAGACCGTTGTACCAACTACAATGTCTGAGAAAGTTTTGTAGATCACAAAAATGTATATGATCGAGGATATCTGGTTGTGCCATAATGCCTTGGAATAGGCATATGTAGTTATGTTTAGTCAATCATTTATATAAACAGTCTTCATATAAATAATACAATATTGTGTTAAAGGAGTAGGCATGACGCACGGAATGTAGAAGACAACAACGAGTGTTACGGGTTAAATGTATGATGTAGTTATAGTCTAGGTTCATATGCAACCTGGTTCTCTATAACTGAAGCTCTGATACCAATATGTAACACTTCCAAAATTATCGCAGCGGAAGATTGTGTCACTAGGGTATTACTTCATAGTTCACAGAACAAGTTACAGAAAATGACTCCAAATGAGACGTTTTGAAATAAATTATCATTTGATTAAAATATCAGAGTTTACAAAGAGAGGTCTCACAAGTTAACAAAGTGTATAATAATAAAAGTTGTAAAGTTTTTCTAATGATAATGTATGCATCGTCTTCAAAATATTTTTCCGTGCGCCTTCACATGCCAGCTAATTCCTTTCGAACCTGAGATAAACATGCTAAAAAGTGTCAATACAAAGGTTGAGTGAATTCATAGGTTTGTAAGTAAAACAATTGATCACAAGATTTCAAGTTTAGGAAAAACAATGGGCAACATTGTTATACGCCCATAATTAAAAGTGGTTATTATTGCACTAAGTTCAAGACGAAATCTTAAGTGTTCCAGTTCTGTGTTGGTGTCTACGCAGCCAAACACTTGTAGGTATCCATGTACCCAAGTAATGCAGGTATCAACATACCCAAGTAGTGTAGGTATCAACGTACCCAAGTAGTGTAAGTATGAACATACCCAAGTAGTGCAGGTGGTTACGCACCCAGGAAAAAGTAGCTATCTTTACGTAAGTAAATTAGCTACCGGTTTCTAACTTAGGAAGTGGTTTTGGGCAAGTTTAAGAGAGCACGTGTCTAACATTTGGAAGAAAATAAAAAGGGAAGAGTATGTGTCGTTTTAATGGTGATGGTGATAAGATGATATAGTTTATCTTGTATCATATAGATAGCTTTAGTGATTAGAGGGTATGGTTTGATCCCGGTAATTACTAACGTAAGGTCTTTAAGTCACGAAACTTAAAATCAGGTAACATAAAAATGTAATACTTATAAAAATGTTAAAACTTATCAATATATTTCCAACTAAGTATATTAGAGGTGTGATAAGTTGGTGATATTTGAATGTTTTGAACATATGGACTCATCCTAATCTTGTGTTGGTCGGGAAGAAAATTCACACGATTAAACTCTTGAGATTAATTATAAAATTAATTTAAATTAAATTGTTTATTGTGTTTACCGTTGTGTCGGTTCGCGTTGTGTGCGGTTTTCACGTTTTGCCAGATAACTTCTCGTTAAATAGAGAGAGGTGAACAAAAACGTTCAAAGAGTGATAATTCAAAGCAGAATGAATTATTTAACTTGGAAAATTAGTAATTGCTTTTACGTTATAGTAAAAGTCAAATAGTCAAAAGTCAAAAGTCAAAAGTCAAAGTCAAGGTCAACTTTTAAGAAGTCAAAGGGCCTTATTAAAAATTGCGGGTTGCTACAGTAGTAAAACGCAAA
Organism: Chrysanthemum seticuspe; assembly: GCA_019973895.1. Classification (NCBI taxonomy): domain Eukaryota; kingdom Viridiplantae; phylum Streptophyta; class Magnoliopsida; order Asterales; family Asteraceae; genus Chrysanthemum; species Chrysanthemum seticuspe. Next base: position 231,493,930 of record BPTQ01000007.1, on the reverse strand, counting down.
AATCGGACTCTTCAAGAAATGATTAGAACAATGCTTAATGAACAAAACATATCTCAAAAGTTTTGGTGTAACGCGTTGACGCATCTACTTACATTTTAAATAGAGTCTTAATACGTCCATTATTGAACAAAACACCTTATGAACTTTATAAAGGCAAGAAGCCTAGTTTAGGATACTTTAGAGTGTTTGGGTGTAAATTCTATATTTTAAATACTAGAAGGTGTGTTTCTTGGTTATTCACAAACTAGCAAAGCATATATTGTTTTAAACAAAGAAACAATGAGAGTCGAGGAATCATTAAACGTAACATTTAACAAAAGTCCACCTCCCTCTAAGACATCACATTTGGTATATGATGACTTAGTTGAAAGTAAACTTTTTGAGAATTAAGAAAACAATGATAATTACAATAAAGATGAACTATTAAAAAAAGAAATTGTCAATATCAAAGAGTCTAAAAGTCATCCTTTAGATAAATTCATAGGACAAATAAATCAAAGAACCTTAATATCACAAGATCAAAATCAAAGTAACTACTTTTGTTTTGTATCATCTATTGAATCGAAAAATATCAACGAAGCAATTAAAGATGAATCTTGGGTCATTGCTATGCAAAAAGAATTAGACCAATTTATTAGAAATGATGTTTGGACACTAGTACCTCAACCTAAAAATCATACTATAACTGGAACAAATTGGGTTGGAACAAATTGGGTTTTTTGAAATAAAATGGATGAAAATGGTGTAGTGTCTAGAAACAAAGCTAGACTAGTAGCACAAGGTTATAATCAACAAGAAGGTATTGACTACGATGAAACTTTTGCTCCAGTTGCTAGGCTCGAGTCAATTAGAATTTTACTTGCATATGCATGTGCACATGATTTCAAACTTTTTCAAATGGATGTCAAAAGTGCATTTTTGAATGGTTTTATTAATGAAGAAGTCTATGTCGCACAACCTCCCGGTTTCACCAATTTTGAAAAACTAAATCATGTTTACAAACTTAAAAATGCATTATACGTACTTAAGAAAACATCAAAAGCATGGTATGATCGACTTAAGACCTTCTTAGTTGAACATAAGTACACCATGGGTTTAGTAGATAATACTATCTTTACCAAGAAAAAGGATTCACATATTATCATCGTCCAAATATATGTACATGAAATCATATTCGGATCAACTTGTCAAGAGCTATGTGAGGATTTCTAAAAAATCATACACGAAGAGTTTGAGATGAGTATGATGGGAGAACTAAGCTTCTTTTTAGGACTTTAAAGTAAACAATTAGAAGATGGTATGTTCTTTAACCAATCTAAATACATAAAGGGACATGCTTAAAAATTTTGGTCTTGAAGACTCTAAACCCATCAAAACACCCATGTCCTCGGAATATAAGCTCACCAAGGATGAAGAAGGAGAATCTGTAGATAACACTAAATATAGAGGAATGATTGGTAGTCTACTCAATCTCACGGCTAGTAGATCCGAAATTATGTTTAGTGTTTGTCTATGTGCTCGCTTTCAAGAAGATCCTAAAACATCACATCTTAAAGCCGTGAAACGAATATTTAGATCCATTAAAGGCATGACACACTTAGGATTATGGTATCCTGTTAGGAATTAGATAATTCCAGTATTGAAGAGTCGGTCACTCCATGTATTATCTAGCACAAGTTAGATCATAGACTTGTCATTTGTTACGTTTTTATGTAGTTTATTAGTTAGTTAGTAGCTTAAAATAGTTTAGTGCAACACCGTGGAGGAAGGTCGGGTCTTTACCCACTGTATCCCTGATCCACTGGCCGTCAGGAGGTCGTTTAGTTTGTAACCTATAAATACCCTCTACCTTGCAAGGTAGAGGGTTGGATGTTCTTTGGTAATCTAATATTCAACAAGTTTCTCTTACTAGAATATCCCACTCTTTCTCTCTCTAAAACCATCTATGTGCTCATTGGGTTAATGTTGTGATGTGTATGTGAAATCCAATATCCTACAATTGGTATCAAGAGCCATGGTTAGATCATATCTTGCACATCTTTGGATTTCTAGTGGTTTTTAGGTGGTTTTTGAGTTTGAAAAAGTTTAGTGGTTTTTGCATCATTTGGTTGATTTCTTGGGTTAAAGTTTGGATTTTGTTAGTACTTTTATGTTTAGAATCATCACAAGTGTTTAGGTTTCCATTTGGTAAGCTTGAATCATCTTGGTTGGGTTGTTTTTGGATTGAAAAGTGATGTTTATGTGGTTTTTCTAGCTAGCGAGTTAACTCACGGATTACATTCTTCATAGCGACTTGCTTTACAAATTTGTAGCGAGTTACAATTTTAGACCTAGCGACTTAGATCTAGCGGTTTACAGTACAAGTAGTGGACTCTCCACTACGGGTAGCGACTTGGTGGTAGCGACTTGGTCTGTAGCGAGTTGCTCTTTAGCGACTTGCATCTTTAGCGACTTGAGTAGCGAATTGCTGCCAAAATATTGCTAGCGACTTAGTGGTGTGGCGAATTAAGTGTTGGCGACTTGGTGCAGTATCTTCTAGCGACTTGGGTTTATTGCTATTTAGTTGGTAGCGAGTTGGTTCTAAATCTCTAGAGACTTGGGGAGTAATTCATAATAACACAATGTCAGTCATCACGGATCCTTTAATCACCAAAGTACTTGCTCTCTATGACACAGCACAGAATAGTAAAACAGGATGCTTATCTGAATGCCATGCACTTAATGATTCAGTATCGATTAATCAGAACAACTCAAATAAGTAACTCTTAATGTCTGCAAATGATGCTAAGAATATGGAATGCACGTGTGAGCCGTTTCAACATCTCAGTCAGCTTCTCAAATTACTCTTATCTACAACCATGGATCGAACAAGTTGTGCCATCCTTCGTCAGGATTTTCCCACTTTAACAAGAACTGTTTTGCTTAACTTAGAACGACTGAGGTTTCAAATTACCAAAGAAAAGCTCTCAATGGATGATTCTCGTGCTGCTCTCCAAACCATCTTCAACCAATTTCAGCCACTTACCCGGGAAGAATACTCCTCAGATTTTGATAATATCATGACTGGAATGTCTTTCAAGAAACACACGGGAATGGAAATTCATGAGTTCAGAAACTCATTTATTCAACTTATGAGTAATATGGAAACATACATCAAGGAAGCTGCTAAAGAGAATAACAAGCTGAACGAATTGAATGAGTGCCAAGAGATTCCACGGAGCAATGGAGACATGACATGCTACATTCCAGCTGAACCAGCAGATGACACTGATTGCAGAATCTTAGTTGAAATGAAAAAGGATGAAGAGAACAGCTCTGATCTCAAATTCTCAGAGTCAGAAAAGGTATCAATCAATAAGGTACACTTATCTGATCACATAAATTCTCACAAAAAGGTACATGACTCTTACCCTGAACATAACAATGTGGAATCAATCTTTGTTTTGTCTGAATCTAATGCAAGTAACATGATTGAAAAAAGGGTATATGATGAGCTTTCAAACAAATTTTCAATTCTTGAAAAACACTGTATCTCTTTGCAAATTGAAATACAACATAAGAATGAAATGTTTTATGCAAAAAAACAGTGTAGTAATCTGGAACTTCCAGAATTTAGAGAATTTTTAGAAATTAATCAGTTAAAATCCCAGATTCAGGACAAAGATTCGACCATAAGAAATCTGAAATCACTTCTTTCAGAAGCCCAGAAATATGACTGTCATGAGATGAGTGATACACTAGAATCTAGAAATTCTGAACTAGCTCTATGTGTGTCCAACCTTCTAAGAGAAAATGAGCATTTAAGAAAGAACCTTGAGGAAACAAACTCTAAGTTAGTCAATCAATCTAACCTCTTGATGAAAGATATTGATGATCTCAAAGCACAAATTCAGGATAAGAGCTTCAATATTGTTGCCCTAAAAAATGAGTTCAGGAAGTATGTTGGAAATAGGATGAACACTAAGTTTGCAAAACCTTCAACTTTGGGAAAGTCAAATGTTCAGAACCACTTGAAACGAACAGTTATTAAACAACCTAATGCCTTTAGGTCTGAAAGAGCTAAACCATTGAAATCTAAGCTTACATCCCAAGTTGATAATAAGTCTGTTTTGTCAAAACCAGTCACTTCATTGCCTAGTTCAGATATGATGAATCCCAAGCATAGGACTAATGGTCAACACCCACAGATCAGAAATGCAATAAGCTTAACTAGGTCTCATGCAAAACATCGTCTGACAGATCAATCCCCTAAGAAATTCTCTGATCACAAAAGGACAAATAGTCAAAACAAGGCTGTGCACTCATTTAGTTCAACTAACTGTGGCTTCAAATGGATTCCCACTGGCAGATTATTTAAGTTTACAGGACTTAAACGAACTTACATCCCTAGATCATGCCTCAAATGGATTCCCACAGGTAAACTTTTCAAGAATGTAGAACCTAATAGGATCTCCATTAATGATAAGTCTGTATTATATTGTGATGCATCCAAATGTGAGACTAATCATGTCACTAACTCTTCTATGTACAAATCTACATGTGCTTCCAGTACAATGTGCTCTCAGTCTTTTTCAGGTACAATGCTCAACTCAATCAGGAACTTCATGACTTGGTTCCCATCAGAAATGAACATAGCTCATTCAGGAGCTATAGCGTGCAACAATTGATGCACTACTTACTTTGACTCCTATTCATCTTGAATCAGGACTCGTTCTTCCATATCTTTGTATAAATCAAGTTTCTTTAAAAAAAAAAAAAAAAAAAATTATATATTTACAATTTTTTAAATTTACAATTTACAATTTTTTAAAAAATATTTTCTTTTAAATTTACAATTTTATCATGTTTTTCCTATCTAATAAAGAATATTTTCACTGTTATCGATAACATCTACGGTCCTAGAAATGTCATTCAATAATGGCACGGGATCATAGATGAAGTTCGAACAATTGAAATATTCTCGTTTCTTTATATCGGGGTAAACTTATGTCAATCAATGTTCTTTGATGACCTTGATTGAGGGGGAGATTGTGTATATGTTTTTCTTGACTACCTATGCCATTGGCTTTTGTGCTGGTTATAATGCTTGCTCGTTTGTAAGTTGAGGTCGTGTTTTGCCTTTGTAACTATCTGGTTATGGTTTTTGTAGGTTATGGTCGTATCTTGCTCATGTGATTATCATTGTGTACCTACGTATTAAGTGCCTAGCTTAGATTTAAATTCTTATGTGTCTAAATGTTTAATTGATTCATGGTGATCAGTGTGATAATCTATGCTAGAGGCTTAGTCTATAATCCGTGTTAGCAACTTACCACTCGTTCATCAATACCATAGGGACCAAACTTGCCATATAGTGAAAGTTATGTTGCACTAGCGACTTACCTCACCTCATGTTAAAACCACAAGGACCAATTGTGTCATACTGTCAAAGATAGTTGGTATACCCCTAGCGAATTACCACTTAGCGAGTTACCATTTCTTTTTCTCAAAAAGTTTTTTTTCTCTCTCGTTTTTCTCTTCCTCGTCATATTGCTCATCTTAGCGACTTAGCAAGAGGTTTGCATCTAATCCCTCTCATCTTTGTTCTCTTAAGCATTTGGGTTAAGTTACTAACTTGTCTTTATATCCAGATCCTTTCGAGCTCGTGATTTGTGACTATTTGTCTCTCGCTTAGGTTCGATTTATCATGTAATTGTGTGTTTGTTGCTAGTATAATGATTGAACGGGTTCAAAGTGTTTGGAATATATTGATTGTTTGGAATATATTGTTTGGATTACATTGATGTATGGTTAAGAGGATTGGACTGTTGGGTTTATGTTAGGAGTGTTCTTGCTGGCGATTTAACTTGTTCTTGGTAGCGACTTAGTTTGAATGTTCTTCATAGCGAGTTAGCGTTCAACTTAGCGATTATGCTTCTGTAGCGAATTAGCATATCTTATTCTGGCGACTTGGGTAGCGATTTAGTTGTCAGCGACTTGTCTTTACAAGTTAGCGAATTAGTAACATTAGCGACTTAGTTAACAAATTTGTAGCGACTCGGTTGTGTTACTGTTCATGGCGACTTGTCTTCACAAGTTAGCGAATTAGTAACCTTAGCGACTTAGTTAACAAATGTGTAGCGACTTGGTAGTGTTACTGTTCATGGCGACTTGTCTTCACAAGATAGCGAATTAGTGACCTTAGCGACTTAGTTAACTGTTTGGTAGCGAATTGGCTTGGTTACTGTGATGGCGACTTATCTGTACATGTTAACAACATTGCTCACTTTCATGTTGAGACTTAGTCTTAGGGTAGAGGGTTATTAAAATGTTCAAGGGTTTATTGCTAAAGGTGATCTCATTCTCACAACACTTAGGATCTCCTTATTCAACTTCTTGAGTCAACATACTCCATGTAATCTGCTATGACATGTCTGTTTGGGCAAAAGGTACTTGGTTTCTCTCACGACAACCAAATGTTACCTTTTCCTCATGCATATTTATTATATCACTTCTACATTTGTATCCTGGCTCATGTCATGATCCCTTTGCAATGCACTCTTTTGCCTTCTAATCCCTTATCAGCTCGTCATGTGCTTATTTGTCTGTAAGATTACTTCATTGATATATCTCACTTATAAATGTTGTCATATATTTGAAACCTATGCCACTCAATCTTTCTCTGTATGTGTTTTGGGGACTCCTTCTGAGTTACTACTTCTATGTGTCTATGTCATAAGGGTGCTCTCAATATTGTCTCATTTATCATTTATCTAACCTGTTCCCAATCATTACTGTTGATTGTATGATTACTCAGACCATCAATGGCAAGTTCAATCCCAGAAAAGAGCGTTACCCCTTCGGCATCATCCAAAGTTCTCTCAGACGAAGAAATCCTTCCCAGAAGTCAATGGGCTGCTATTGGAAAAAGCAACTGTTATGTGGACCTACAAAGGCTCCAACAAAATCCGATACTCAAAGTTTCTATTGACATCCTCAAAAACACAAACTTCTTCGGAGCTATTACCAAGCAATGCTCAATTCCTACCATTTACATTCAACAATTCTGGAACACCGTTCAATGGAACAAAATCACAGCACAATACTCTTGCAAACTAGATAATAGGGAGCTCACAATTGATTCTGATATTCTGAGCAAGGCTCTTGGAATCACCCCATGTAACCCTGACTTTCGTTCTGAATCTCCACCTGGTGCTGACGATCTGATTGTCTTTCTAATTGGGTTGGGTTATTAGAACAGTATTTCAAGAGCATCTGACATCATCACCGGACACATGTATCAACCCTGGAGAGCTATTACAACCATTCTGAACTTATGCTTATCTGGGAAAACTTCAGGGTTCGATAAAGTGAGAATTCCTATCTTGCAAATCCTATGGGGAATCGTTAATAGGGTTGATGTGAATGTCTCAGATCGTATTTGGGAAGAATTCTCTTTATCAATGAACACATTCATATCCGATAGAACCTATTTCCAGAACAATGCTCAAGGTCGAAAGAAACAGAACAAGCTTGTAATTCCCAGCATCAGATTTTCTAAGCTTGTTATCCAGTATTTGCAACAAAATCACAACTTCACTCCTAGGTCTGAATCAACTTTACACAAAGCAGAAGATGAATTTGTTTTAGGAAACCTGAAATATGTTCCTAGAGGTACGGATAAAGAAGTATTTGGATTGCCAATTCCTGATTGTCTTCTCACAGAAGATATCAAGAAGAAGGACTACTTCAAGCAATACAAGAAAAGAGCAACCAAACTCTCTGCTGATGTCACACCCTCTCCTCTACAACCAAATGCTCCCATGACCAAGTCAGCCTCACAAGCATCCTATGCCTCTCTTCCTAAAAAGAGACTTGAAAGGTCACAACAGTCTGACACCGCATCCAAGAAGCAGAAAGTAAAAAGGAAGAAAGTGGAAAAGGAAATTGGTGAGAACACTGAGATACCAAGGAATGTTACCAGGTTAACTGATGAAGATGATGCTGATCTGCAACTTGGAATTCAGCGAAGCCTAGAAAGTCAGAATGTGAAAGCTCCAGTAGGTGGAATTGTGTTAAGAGAACCCGCTCAACTACCTCGACAAACAACCCCAATTACACATGACAAGGGTAAAGGGGTGGCAAGTGTTGAAACTGAACAAGCTGCTCACATGCTTTTAACTATCTCATCATCTCCATCAAGCACCACAAATCAATATGAGCTGAAGAGAAGAACAAAATCATCTCATGCAAAAGAACAATCTGGAGTGGTCAAAGTGCCTGAAACGTTTAAGGAAACTCCTACACTTAGTGAGACTCAATCTGGCTTGAATGTTGACACTCTGTTACAAAAAGGCTCGCAGGAGAACCTTGAGACAAGATCTGATGAGACCTTGAAGATGGATGAACTAAATCTGTCTACTAACTCTCTATCCTCACTTAAAAATTTTGATGAAGATTTCTCTTTTGGTGATCAATTCATTAATGACAAATCCTTAGATACTGCACAATCCATGTATACTGTCAGCATTCAGCAAGATACGTCAACTATTCCTCCAATGACTGCATCTTCACTATCAACTGCACTTCAACCTCCCTTACCTACTCAATCAACTGTACAAACACCACCAACAACGTCACCAACCCCTGAACCCGTCATTACAATTGTAGATGAAGTGGCTCCACCAGCTTCCCCTCCACAGATTCTCACCTCTGATCAACTACTGGATAAAGCCATTAAAAGGATAGAAGCTCTGGAAAGGCAACTTCCTAAATCTGTTGATTCTCTGGTGGATCGTGTCTATAGATTGGAGCACCTCAACTTCAATGAAGGGGTTACTGCCGCTATTGAAGGAGAAGTCAAGGATGCTGTGGAATGGGCTATGGAGGCTCCACTTCTTAGACGATTCAAGGACCTCCCCATCACCGATATGAGAGCAGCTCTGTGTGAAAGGATGTATGAGGCTGAAGAGGACAAGCATGAGGTTCACAGTAAACTCTATGAGGCACTTGAAGTATCCATTAAGTTCGACAATTATGAGCAGTTTAAGATTGACGTCGGGGAAAAAGAAGCTAAAAAGAAAAGGAGAACAATTGTGATGGAAGCATTGATGAAGGATCGCAAAGATCCTCCTCCACCCCCACCACCAACGGGAGGCGCTGGAACTTCTGGAGCTGGTAATCCTTCTTCAACAACCAACAATTCACCTCCATCACAACCACCATCATCACCGCTAAAACCTTCCAATCAATCAGACTCTACAAATAAACAGAGTACTCAGAAGAAATCTGCTGCCTGGACGACGATTGATTCAAGGTTCACATCCACATCCACCTCTATTCCTGATGATCAAATGGTTAACGAAGAGTCGCATGTCATGGCGGACTCAGAACCAGGTGAAGATGATGCATCTACAAAGCATATTCCTAAGCCCTCAGAAGACTGGTTTGATACTTACATGGCTGGGAATCGCACTAGTACATCCAGAGTTGCACCTTCAAGAGACACAACTCAAAGCTGCATTGTGGAAGATAGACCTCCTTCTCCAGAACCCACATGGACCATCCCAGAGTCTGACTCTATGATTCCTGACAACAATTGGGCATCAGTTATCACCAATAATTACGAAATTCCAGCTGAAGACTCTCTTCTACACTATACTGGTGATATGGGAAGTTTCATTAGATGGTTTTGTGAACGGAAGTGCATCTCATCCATAACACCAAGAGATCTTGAAGGTCAAGCTTACGAAATTGTCAAAGTCTTCCACTCAGATGCAAATCATCTTCAATATCAGATGGAAGAATGCCATAAGATGCTAAATGACCAAGTCAGTGATCAAATCAGTCGCTTCAATGTCAACAAATCTCTTCCTCTTGGTGGTGAACCTGGTCAGATGACCATTCAGGCATAATTCTTCTTCAATCACGACTTGGACTATCTGTGTGCTCGCTCTGCTGAAAGAAGACCTGCTCTATCAATATCAAAGATGAAAGCTGCAACCTACTCTGATCAGGGGCTTGAGCAGATGGTTCCTGATCAATTCTGGGCGAATGAAGAACAAAAGTATGATATTGCAGCTTCTTATGGTATTTCTCACTGGTGGTTCAAAAAGAAGAAGTTTTACATCGAAAGACATGGTGCTGATAAAAGACGCAATGATGTCAGATCAAAGCTGCAAATCTTAAGTGTTGTTCGAGTAGAGATCTTCCCTATCTATGGATATGAGTACTTGAAGAAGATAGTACTTAAAAGAGCAGACCTCAAAGAGTACACTATTGAAGAGAACGACTTCAAACATCTCCTGCCAAATGATTTCGAAGATCTCTATCTCTTAAATCTTCAAGGACACCTTGAGCATTTACCTGTCCGTGAGAAAAAGGCCCTCTCTGCAGCTGTCATTCTTTGGATCAGGGGCCTCGTCATTCGAAAACGAGTTGAGGACTTTCAGCTTGGCATTGAAAGCTACCAAACCAGGATCAACCTTACAAGTCCTCAATGGAATGCAACTGGGCATGAATTTCATCGAGAATACAAAGTTCTTGACACCCCTAGAGCTGTCATCTTCACCGACAGATATGGATCTCGTATGCTTATGCGTCTTTGTGAACTCTACAAGTTTAGTGATGGTACGCTCAAATTGGTCGAAGAAGAACTTGACACCAGAGTGAAAGAAGCCAAACTTGATATGAAATCTTGGGTTAAAACTATTTTTTGGACTGATGATGACGTGAAGAGATGTGAACATTTCATTGCTGCAATCAGACGAAGACTCAAGACACGAAGGATCTTCCGCGGCCTTGAAAGTTTTGTTGGTGGAAGGCTTCGTGATGGTCACTACAAACTTCTTCAGAGGACTGAATGAAGATATCTTCGGAATGCAGTTTATGTTGTTTTTTGTGTAATATGTGGTGTACTTAATGTGAACAACTGTAATACATGTAATAGTGCTAGGATTTGTACTGTGGTTTCCCCTTGTAAAAAGGGAAGCATCTGTGTTGTCCACTTTTGATCATATAAAACCGGACACATTTTTCTCCTACAAATATTTTACCTCATACATATTTAAATCACTTGAGATCCAAAATCTCAAAGGATTTAAGATTTTTGATCGGGGGAGAAAATGTGATATAAATATGAAAGATGTTAAAAGATAAGATGACCAATTTCTTGTGCATACTTCTCTCTAATATGTGCTAAACAATTTTCGTATCTCGAAGCATATATTAAGGGGGAGAATTCTCTTTGCAAATTCAAGTCATCAGGGTACACAACTTTAAACATTTCTAAGGTACCATGATCGTATGGCTTCTAATTCTTTGGTGATCATGCATGCACCTCTTAAAGGGTTCCCTCTAGTATGTGCAAAACTCTTTTCAAACCTCGAGGCACATATTGAGGGGGAGCGAATTTATGGAAACCTCATCCTTCCCGGAAATGCTATATCTACTTGATGTGATGTGGGAAGTGATGTTGATATCTTTTAGAAAATGATAATCAAAGAAGTTAATTCTTTCTCTTGCCTCCGTGTGCAAAAAAATTTTCAAATACTTGATGCACATGTTGAGGGGGAGTTCTCGTTCTAAAAATATCAAAAACAATTCAGGTACAAAATGCTTTGATAATATATCACAAGTATCTGAATTGATTTTCAAATGGTTTTCAATTGGATCCAATGGCAGATGAACAATACCAAATAGACCGACCAACTTTACTATATGTACGGTGATATAAGGATGATAAGGTTAGGTATTGGTTCCCATGATCCGCCAGAACCGGAGGGATCTACCCAGGGACAATCCACTAGTTAGTGTAGAAGTCCTTAGGTATGATGATAAAAGGAGAAAAATGAGATATGGGAAGAGTGCGGACTAAGACTGAGCTAGTACTGGAATAAACCCAACAAGGTTCTAGCTATGAAGTCTCGGTAAGCACTGAAGGGGTTGAAGAATTAAAAAGAATTGAATGAGAATAGGGTGAAAACAAATAGCCCTCCATTTATTCAACCTTAGGGCAGAAACCGGGTTCAATTCATATGCTACTAATGGTAACATCGGTATTGAAGACAAGAAGTCATGGACCCAGTGACGCACTGCACTTCAACTTTCCAAACCACTCAAGTTCCTCTTAAAAGGGCTTGTTTCATTCTCACGGGGAACCGACATTATCTATCGACTTTCTCTTAGAGATTGTTGATATTGAAGAAGGAGACTCTCTCCCTAGTCTCCGGCACAGGATCCAAATATGCACAAATTGAGTCTAGAGCCACGAGATCATCAATAAATCTCATTAGGACACTTTCAATGAAGACTCTCTGTTTCACACAATGTGGAAAGAGAGATTATATCTTGAGTCCTACGCATTATCCTTGTGGTATTGCCAGAACATCTGAGTGATGTGTATACACATTCACAATGAAGATGGAAAGCCTTCTGGAGCCAACATCAAACAAGCTCCTGGTAGGTGGCATGTGAGATCTATTGTATGGATCAACCATGTGACAACTGAACAGAAACAATGGGGCGATTCAATCTCTTGAATCAATCCTGGTTCAGGGTATGGATTGACGGATACCTTTGAAAAACCGGTCTTTGTGCTTAACAACTCTTTTCTTTAGCACATCGACCGTGTACTCATTTTTCAAACCAAAAGGTGTTTTTATGATTGATAATTGATTTTCAATAAAACCTTCGTTGTATTGCAAAAACAATTTCTATTGAGCAATACACGATTGTTTTTCAAATCTCTTTTCATCAATCAGTGGACTTAAAATTCGCTGGTTCACTCACTCCGTGTTGTCTTCTTTGAGACGTTCCGGTTTGAGAACAGCTAGATCAGCTGCGAAACCCTGTCAAGGAGATTCTTAGGAATCCTACTTGATCATAGGCAGTACTTGTACTGATCAACGGGGAACCGTGGGCCGTGTACCTCAATTCAACGAAAGTGATCAAAGACACTTTCGTGCGATTTATTGCTAACTGTTGTATGCAGGTACGCCCGACGTTTGCAACTGATCAGAATGAAGCGGTCAATCCATAGCCGCATGCTCACTTATCACATTCATCTCGAAAGAAATCATGATTAGTGCATCAATGACTCTGATATTTTCACGCCATGCTTCTGCTACGCTGATGCCAATTTCATGAATCAACTAAAGCTTCCGCTACTCTGATGAGAAGATATCATGATCCAGAATGTGAGCATGTCGGTCCGAATGTCACAAATTCACATAATACCAACACCACAAAGGATGTGTCTGAGATTCTTGATAGCTGATGATCTCAAAAGCTGGTTCATATTTACTATCACGTGGATCAGAAATGGACCTCCAATTTAAAGTACAAATCTATGCAGACTTTGAAGTTGCACTACTTATGCACAAAGTTTACGATGTTGATGTATGAAAGTCTACGAGCTCAAGAACCAAGTCATGAATAGAATGTTAGGTTCTGTAATGTAAAACATGGGGTGACCTCCCTTAGGGGGAGATTGTTAGGAATTAGATAATTCCAGTATTGAAGAGTCGGTCACTCCATGTATTATCTAGCACAAGTTAGATCGTAGACTTGTCATTTGTTACGTTTTTATGTAGTTTATTAGTTAGTTAGTAGCTTAAAATAGTTTAGTGCAACACCGTGGAGGAAGGTCGGGTCTTTACCCACTGTATCCCTGATCCACAGGCCGTCAGGAGGTCGTTTAGTTTGTAACCTATAAATACCCTCTACCTTGCAAGGTAGAGGGTTGGATGTTCTTTGGTAATCTAATATTCAACAAGTTTCTCTTACTAGAATATCCCACTCTTTCTCTCTCTAAAACCATCTATGTGCTCATTGGGTTAATGTTGTGATGTGTATGTGAAATCCAATATCCTACATATCCCAAAGGAATGGGTGTAGAAACCATAGTGTATGCCGACTCGGACCATACCGGTGACTATGTCGATAGAAAAATCACAAGTGGTATTTGTACTTTTGTTGGACAATGTCTCACCTCATGGTTCTCTAAGAAAACAAATGCCCTTGCCATCTCAACAACCAAAGCCGAGTATGTCTCAGCCACAAAAGCATGTCAACAAGCTCGTTGGATGAAGCAAGCTCTCCTGGACTACGGAATTCTACTCAACGACATCTCTATCATTTGCAACAACAAAGGAGCTATTGATCTCAGCAAAAATCAAGTCCAACATGCTTGAACCAAACATATTGAAATCCGTCATGACTTCCTTCGTGATAATGTTCAAAAAGGAAACATCTCAATCGAGAAAGTATCCTCGAAAGACAACATTCCTGACATCCTAAGAAAACCTCTTAACCGATAACCATTTAATCTTCTTAGACTTGGATTAGGACTAATGGAACTAAACATATAGTTGAATCCTTAAAATAAACCTTAGTCTAACCAAACACAAAAAAATTGACCAAATTTAAAACCAGTCCCTCGGAACCAATCGACAACAAAGACGAAACCATAAATTTGGTTCCGTCCCATCCGTGGTTCTCTGGAACAGTTTTCAAAAATATTTAACAAACACTTCTTCTCTCATAACCCACAAATGACTCAAACTCATATAAAAACGCACCTAACTCACAATTGAGGTATTCTTTTCAACCAATCTCAGCTTTAATCAACATTGTAAGTCTTTTTACTACTTTCCTTCTCTTGATGCTGAGTCTAGGGCTTCTAATGTATGCACAAAATCAAACATGGGGATTATGCATTTTCTTAGACAAATCATGAAGTACATTTTTTAAACTAATCATGTTTTCCTTAGTTAGGAATTACATCTCATAAGGCATTATCATAATTTGCTAAAAACCCCATGTCAAACTTATGAAAAACTTCTCACTTTAGGACAAACAATTTCTCATTGTTCGTAGAAATAAAAATGTTATTTCATCACTTGCATAATGTCTCTTGAATGCTAAAGAAAGTAAATAATTAATATGTATTCTTAGGTACATTTAATTGAAGCTACATTGAATTAGGAGCATTTGGGTTATCTCCCGTTTTGTTACAAAACTACTAAAGAATTTATTTTTATGCATTAAAAGGAGTCGAGATAACTGCACCTCCACATTGTCTTCATTTTGACACACACTAGAACACAATATCGAAATTCTCATTCGTTTCGACTAAAATGTGAATTATTTTGTATCTAGGATCAAACATGCCTCCCGCAACTTTCTATTATCACAAAGATACTCCCAACTACATTCCCAAACACCACAAAACAAAGGGTCTCACTAAGGAAGAAGTGAAAATCTATAAGGCAGTAGAAAAACGATGTTTCCATGAGGGTAGAACTATTGACCCATCATTCCTTGAAGGCACAAACATTCATGAATAACTTGCCACCATCCACTTTGATAGTCTCCTAGACATAAATGAACAAATTTGTCCTAGGTTTGTTCTAGAGTTCTATGCTAGTGTAATGCTTGTAACGAATTATCGTGGACTTTTGTCACTTCGCTTCAAAATAAACCAACATCACCTTAACATTCCTCTTCGTTAGTTTGTGGAAGTACTTGGCATTTCATGTGAAGGTACATGCCTTTACACGGATAAGTGGTCCATTTCAATTATTGATTCAATTGTTGATCGTATGCCTCCATATGACACTCCTCTAGTTGCAAAGGATATAATCCGAGAACTTCTTTTCCTTCCTAGAACCTCAACCACTAGGACAACTCGTACGGATAATGAAATCAACAAGAATCCATTTGGCATGGAGCTCAATGAGCTTAAGCCACATTTCATAAAGTAGGAAAAGATTCTAAGGGAAATGTCTTGTGCACCATAGGTAATCGGGATCACATCAATGCATGCCTTTGTTACATGCTTTATAGTTTGTCAACCTGCCACCATTTAACCTAGCCTACTACATTGCCAAAAGGATGGCGGACATACCCTTGGTAGGAACCACCACCCTTCCCTATGGTATGCTTCTCACCCATCTCTATAGGGCCTTTGCACCTATTCCACTAAACCCTAAAGGGTTTTGTCCTGACTACTCTCTTGTTGATCATATCTTTGTCCCTTTAAGTGACAAGACGGTAGCAAAGACTCAAGGAAAACATCCTCAACCTCCCTTTTCCTCATCATCCTCAATGAGCGAGGATGATGGACTTCCGAACTCTAGGCTTCCACCACTTGATTACCTACAACAACTTCCTGAGTTGGAGAACCAGTCAGCAGAGTTCAAGCAAATAAGAGGGATGTTCAAGTGCATTGATAGGTACCTTACGAATATGAACAAGAAGTTGGATAGGCAGTGAGTGGTTTGTATGAGCATTTGGTACAATGTGTTAAAACAATGATGTATGGTGTATGTTTATCCTCCTAGGATGATAACTAAACTTTGAAACAATTGTGAACTAACCATGGTGTGCAAGGAGATAACATCTATGTGTTATCAATTTTCACCCCTTTTCACTTTAGTAGTGAAACCGTTAGCCCCTGCTCAATCTATGCCTAACCATGTGTTAATATATGTTTTAGTGTTACTTTCTAATCACAACTAATTAGTTACACAAGTTTTAGGGAAAATTACAAAATTTTCAACGGGGTTCGGGCTTTTGAAAAGCCTTTTGTTAATAATTTTGCACACGCGGATACCATGGCACAAAAAATTTGGTTCCGTGCTTAGATAATTTTGGTGCCGCCAAAATACAACTGATGGATCAGACGGAACCAAAAACCGGGTTTCGTCTGTTTGTCTATTTGGTGTCGTAGGCCTGCAGGTAAAATTTTCAAATTTTGTTTTAATCCCGCACTCTAATTCACTCACTTTTGTTACCAAGATAGTCTTTACTGATACTTAATCACATTAGGATATCTTGAACTCAATTAGACCAATAGGATATGCATTTCCCACCATAATTTGAAATTTCTCAAAATTCACTCAAGTTACCTTTCTGCATAAAGGAAGGAGCCAAAAATTTGGTTTCTTGCAATCCGTGGGTATCTTATTTCAAGGATTTTGCAATAACTAAAGTTCATTTAATGCAAATCTTTCATATCTCACTCAACACATTCTCAATGGATTGACTTAGGATGATTTGACATACTATTAAACACTTCCATATCATTAGAAACCACCATCTTCGAATGGATTAACATCAAATCAAACACATTTCTCCATGAATCCTTAGCTCTATAAATTAAGCACTTCCAAGATAGTATTTTTCACATCTTCACTACTACTTCTCCTTACTCTTAGCATCTCTTAAGCAAAGTCAAAATGACTAAATCCTAAACCTCATCTCCCTCAAACAAGACACTTAAGAAAACCACTAGAATTAGCGTACATCCATGTTGCTTCGTCAACTTGAACTCCTCATCATCCGACTCCTCACCGCTCAACATCTCATCACCCATTAGAGATGAGAACTTCCTAAACTTAAGTACTCCAAGTCCACTACCTAAATCAACCATCATTGTGACTACTCCACCACCAACAAAAACACCAATTGTTACCTCACCACCATTGGCTCCATCACAACCATCCAAAATACCTTCAAATTATACCTCTTGAAATTTTTACAACACCACGAACATCTCCTCATCCATTTTCGGATGATTTGGATGACTTGCCACCTAGGATAACAAATCCACCACCTCTTCCATCCTTTGGCTCCATTGAGCATATTGGTCATGAACCTCCGCATGCATCATTTATGCAAAATGAGCCTTTCCAAGATGAACCTAGACCTCTACTTTTTCACCCAATCCACAAAGAAATCTATGGGCCCCTCTATGGAGATCATGCTTTACCAACTCACTCATTTTCCTCACGTATTGAGGATATTGATGAGTCCATGTGGGAGGATCACCCACAATTTCAAGTAGAGATCCAAGCTCACCTAGAAAATTTCCAAGCCTTCTCCAACATGGTGGATTCTCATCTCAATGAGGCGATGCAAATGCAAACCGCTTTGCTCATTTCCCTCATTGCTCTACCCAATCCCAACCATCAATCAACCAATGTTTCACCATTACCACCAACAAACAATGAACGTAGTCTACCACCAAACCAACCTCGCCATGGTTGCTCACATTGTGAGCAAACCGCTCATCTAAGTGAAAGGACTCGCATTATGGTCCACGAACTTCAAGATGAAACGAGGCTCATTCTTAACCACATTCTTGAGCGTATTTAATGTTCTTTCCCATCCTCCACCACAATACAAGGGTTATTAGTTAGGAATTTTATTTTCTAAGTTATTTTATTTTCTTATTTTTCTAGGATTTAATTTTTTTTCTTATTTTATCACATCTCCATTATTGTCCATTTTATGACTTTCAGTCATAATTTTTTTTAATGAATGATGTTTGTTATACTGTTGGTTACTCTTTGTGATTCTATGTTGGTTGTGATAATTATTTTGGATTGTAGCATGTTTAAATTCACTAACCTTTGTTTTGTAGCTTTTCATAATCCATGTATCTTTCACTTGGCACACAATTAACGGGAGTATTGGCCAAGGGGGAGCATTTGGCTCGGGCTCATTACAATATCCACCGCGCCTCTTCTTTTTGTTTCGACAAAAAGGGGGAGAAAATAGTTATAACTTGAAAAGTGAAGATTCTTATATTTTATTCTTCAACTAGTTAGTTTACAAAAAAATTCAAGTTAAAACACATATTTTTAAAATTCATGCAAATCTTTATACCCTCATTTAAAAATAAAATTTATGTTTTGTCCTCAACAAAAGGGGGAGATTGTTAATACAAATATCGTCTAAAAACCGTTATTTATATTTTACGATCTTTGCTATATTTTGTTGTTAACAATAATAAATTTCATTTTAGCAAAAGTATAAATCTTGTCAAGACTTTTACATATAGCTACAATTTTTCTTAAATACAAATTGTTTTCAACATTTGTTCACAAGATAGTAGTTTGTCATTTTAAGAAAAATGCCACTAATAGATGTTAAATAAAATGTCACATTACATTTTCAGTTTTCACAAGTAAATTAGTTTTTAAAAATAAACTAAAATGTAAAACATGTGATCAAACATTGTTTTTCACTCATCTAATTAAATTCATTTAGTTTGCTAACATGTACATTACAATGTTTATTTACATAAACATATAAAACTAAAAATGAAAATACATATTACATCATGTCTTGCATCATCTTAGAAATTCTTAGAAGATTTCTTGGATATTTTGTTTAGATTTTCACTCAACATATCTAATGTAATCTTGGTAAGGTATGTTAAGATCTTGGTAAGATTTGTGAAGATTTTGATTTTAGGGACGACGGAACCAAAAAGGTACACGGACGGAACCCTCCTTTTGGTTCCATCTTATTCGTGGTTTGCTGTCTTTCCTATAAATAGCAAGCCACACCAAGTTGTTTTCTCATCACTTACAAGCATAAAAGACATACATTCTCTCATTCTCTTTCACCTAACTCATTCACATTTCATTTTAGTAATCCTCTTTTTGTAGCAAAGAAGATCAAAGCATTCCAAGCTTAAACAATTTGTTGCAAGTCATGATTGTTTGTAGTTGTGTGAATTGTTGTTATTCATACATCATTGTTTGTACCAAACCATTATAAACCTCTAATAGTGATCGGTTAGTATTTTAGTCCTTAAAATACATAGTGTGTTGGGAGTGGTTGTGCCCTGTAAAAGAGCTCGACATCTAGCTTTGTGTCGGAAATATTGTGTAAGCGACGTGTAAAGGTTTTCTCCACCGGTTAAAGGAGCTTGTGGATTAGTGAAGATAACTCTCGAGTTAGAGACTCGATGATTGGAGTAGGGTAAGGAAAAAGAGTCCTTGTAGACCGAATCACTATAAACAACCGTGTTGTGGTTCGATCGTTTCTTTATTTACTTGCATATTATTTATTATTCATTATCTATATTGATTGAATTCACGCAAGGTTATTCAAAGAAAATCAAATTTTAAAACGGTAAAACTATTTAATCCCCCTTCTAGTTTTCCACACTAAAGACATGAAACTTATAAATATGTTAAAACTTATCAAAAATACTCTATAATAGCATATTAAATGAGTGATAAGTTCTATCTAGATGCTTAAAGTTGTAAACGTAAAACCGTAGGCTTAAAACACGTAAAACGTAAAACCAAAAAATGTAAAAATCCAAAACTTATGAAAATGTCATATGATGTGAAAACCTATATTTCACTTGTTTGTAATATTGTATGGACATATCAGGATGTCTAAATGTCGTTTAGACGTAAACGCAGATCTTAGATACGGTTTTGTGAAATTTGTAAAAATGACTCGACGGGTGTCAAACTCTCAGGTTATCATGAAAATAGGTTAACTTACGAGAATGTGAAATAAAAATTTTGGGAGTAAATAGTAAAAATGAATAGTAACCAAAAAATCCAAATTGTTACATCATCGAGTAGCAAAACACAACGGTGTCAAGAGACAAGTACAACGGTACCAAAAAGAACATCCACAACGGTACGAGATCGACACAACCTAATAAGTATATAGCTATCATATGCTCCAGTTGTTAAATGAATTAAGAGTCGACAAAAAATATTGTTAAATTTAGTTTAATCTGTGGTTATGGAATCACAGGCGTTAATATGGGAGTTGCCTGCTGTAGTTGGGTAGAATGGGATTGGGATTGATCCTTTGACAATATGGGCTTTTTCCTTCCATTGAGAAGTCGGATATGCTTTGGGGTAATTTTGTGGAACTTGCTACTTTGCAGCAACCAAAGAGGGAAACTTGCTACTTGAGACATGGTTCCCTTGGATTTCTTCCAAGGAAGCGAAATCCAAGGAAGCGTGCTGCTCGCCAAAAAGGAAAAAAGATTAACTTTTTTTTTTTTTTTTTTTTTTTTTTTTTTTTTTTTCCGCCATCAGTATATCATCTACTCTATCTTTGTAAATATTTATTCAAAAAAAAAGAAAATACAAAAATATAAAACCAGCAAAACAAAATAGAAAAATATAAATTTCAAAAACCCATAAAAATCAAAAAAATTTCAAAACAAAATACCAAAAATATGTTTTCTTAAGACATGTCTTCTGATATCGATAACATCTGCGGTCTTAGAAATGTCATTCAATAATGGCACAGGACCATAGATGAAGTTCGAGCAGGAGGTCTAAATATTCTTTTTCAAAACATGTCCAAAAAATTATGGTTTACAGTTATTTCAGACTGTAACCCGGACTTAAACTATGGCTTACAGTTACTTCTGACTGTAACCCATGCTTAAACTATGGCTTGCTATTATTTCTCATAGCAACCCGCTCTTCAAGAAAGGAAAGTGCTGCGCTAAACCTATTTTCAAAATATTTCGTGCACTTATCCTAAAACAAAATGAGGAAAGTATGTCGAAGGACTGCTGTTCCTACTCAAATATTTTTCCTTCAAAAATTCTTCAGAAAAATATTTGTTTTAACAAAATGGTAGTAAATGAGTTTCTTTAAAAACAATCAGTTTCAGAGTTTTCATAAAATTTGCAAACTCAATCAATGACTTCAGCGCTTTTAAAACTTTTTATGAAATGAGTCATTGATTGAGGGGGAGAATGTTTTTAAATTAATATCATCTAACGGACTTTCTTAATTATCCTATATGCTTAATTAAAAATCATGTTAACCTACGTTGAAGGACTAGGTGCCCAGGATATGATTGTTAGGATTAGATGATTAGAGTTTGATAAACACATAAATCCCATACCTTATATGAACTGATTGTTATGTTGGATTGACTTTTATTAGTCGATTGCTGTTTGGGTTATTTCGACCACCATATATCTGTTTGTGTCTACTAACGTATGCAGGTATATTGGTAAATAAGAATGTTCCCGATCTGGATCCCACAAATGAAGATGATTGGATGCCGAAAGAAAAGGGTAACTATATCTTGGGTTGACAAATGAAGAAACGGAGCTTAATTGGACTTCTATGGAGAGTTGGCATGGAAAAAATGCAACGTAAGAGGTCTCACTGCATCAACAGATTGTTTTTTTCATCAGCAAATGAAGAAACGGAGCTTAATTTGACCTCAGTTGACATTAAAATGCAACATAAGAAGTCTCACTGCATCAGCAGACGGTTTTCTTCCAAGCCCTACAACAACAACAACAGAAGCAGCTCAACCACCTAACGTATATTGTGCAGTAAAAGTAGTGGATGGTACCATTTTTCTAAAACTTTGAAAAATATTGTTTTGAAAATAAATCGGATTCAAAGTTTTGAAATCAACCGGAGTTTATTCTGTCAAATCTTAAGTGATTTCAAATTAAATATTTTCAAACGATATTTCATCTATCAAGTCCGTTTGTACGTTAAAATGTGGTGATCTAAAGATTTAATGTTATGTCATGGTATGATTTTTTTAAACTCAAAGATCTTATAAAATGAAATTTTTTCTGTTCTTGTTTGATTGTGAAATTGTTTTATTTTACTTAAAGATCTCTTAAAAACTATCATACCTGACACTAACAATCTTTAATGTCTTAAATTGATCCTTATCAGTCATTTTTCAAAATTAAATGTTGCCACGTCTTTCCCCAAAATTTTCTAAATGATTTAAATCAATCGGGATCCAAAATCTCAATTGGTTTGAAATTTTTGATCGGGGGAGAGATCGTGATTTAAATCTCAAATCAGGTTTTAAAGGGTAATTGTTTCAAAACACTCCTGCCTCCATGTGCTAAACGATTTCAAATATACAATGCACATGTTGAGGAGGAGCATTTAACCAAAAACCAGATGAGTATTTAAACCAGGCACATATTCTTCCATGTTTTCTAAACCGTATTAAATCACTTGGGATCCAAAATCTCAAAGGGTTTGATATTTTTGATCGGGGGAGAATTTGTGATTTAATAATGAAATTAGATAAAAGGTGATCGTTTTGATTCAAATGTGCATGCTGCTCTCCCATATGTGCTAAACGCTTTCGAATCTCGAAGCGCATATTGAGGGGGAGCATTTCAAAAGAAAATAAACTATCAAGGTACAAAGATTTAAATGTTTTATCAAAAGGTACGTTGATTGATTTTCTAAATGGTTTTCTGTATGGCAATGCAATAGTGGAAATTATTTCAAAGAACTCTTGCCTCTATGTGCCAAACAATTTCAATATCATATGCACATGTTGAGGGGGAGCATTTCTAAAATGATCAAAACAATTAAGGTACAAAATGTTTTGATTTTATATCACAAGTACCTTGATTGATTTTCCAAATGATTTTTCAATTGGTTTCATGAAGGAAAGAACAATACCAAAAGACCTACCAATTTACTTTATGCATGGTGTTATAAGGATGGTTAGGTTAGGTATTCGTTCCCACGATCCCGCCAGATCCGGAGGGATCTACCCAGGGACAATCCACTAGATAGTGTAGAGTCCTTAGGTATGATGAAAAAAAAGGAGAAAAGTGAGATATGGGAAGAGTGCGGACTGAGATAGAGCTAGAACTAGAATAAACCCAACAAGGTTCTAGTTATGAATTCTTGGTAAGCACTGAAGGGGTTGAAGAATGAAAAAGAAATGAATATGAAAAGGGTGAAAAGAAATAGCCCTCCAATAATTCAACCTTAGGGCAGTAACCGGGTTCAATACATATGCTACTGGTGGTTACTAAGGTAACACTGGTATTGAAGACAAGACGTCATGGACCCAGTGACACACTGCACTACAACTTCCCAAGCTACTCAAGTTCCTCTTAAAAGGACTTGTTTCATTCTCACGGGGAACCAACATTATCTATCGACTTTCTCTTAGAGATGGTTGATATTGAAGAAGAAGACCCTCTCCCTAGTCTCCGGCATAGGAACCAAAAATGTGCACTATTGAGTCTAGAGCCAAGAGATCATCCGCAATATCTCATTAGGACACTATTCTTGAAGACTTGCTGTTTCACACAATGTGGAAAGTGAGAATATAATTAAGAGTCCTACGCATTATCCTTGTGGTATTGCCAGAACATCCGAGTGATATGTAAAAATATTCACGATGAAGATGGAAATCCTTCTAGAGCCAACATCAAACAAGCTCTTGGTGGGTGACATGTGAGATCTTCTCGTAAGATCAAGCTTGTGACAACTGGATTGAAACAATGAGGAGATTCATTCTTGAATCAACCTTGGTCCAGGAAAGGAATTGAAGAATACTTTTGGAAAAACCGTTCGATGTGCAAATCTTCTTTTTCTCTAGCACATCGAATGTGTATTCATATTTCATATTCAAAAAGTATCTCTGATTGAAAAAAATGCTTTTGGAAAAACCGTTCGATGTGCGAATCTCTTCTTTTATCTAGCTCATCGAATGTGTACTCTTTTCAAATACAAAAAGTATTTTTGATTGAAAATTGATCTTTCTCATAAAACCTTCGTCGTATTGCAAAACTCTTTCTTATAAGCAATACGCGATTGTTTTCAAATCAATTTTTCATCAATCAGTGAATCTCAATTCGCTGGTTCACTCACTCCGTGTTGTCTTCTTTGAGACATTCCGGTTTGAGAACAGCTAGAACAGCTGCGAAACCCTGTCAAGGAAATTCTTCAGAATTATACCTGATCACAGGCAGTACTTGTACTGATCAACGGGGAACCGTGGGCCGTGTACCTCAATTCAACGAAAGTGATCAAAGACACTTTCGTGTGTTTTATTGCTAACTGTTGTTTGCAGGTACATTTGGACAGTTGCAGCTGATCAGAATTGAGGAGTCAATCCAAAGCCGCATGCTCACAGCATCCACACTTAATTGAAGAAATCATGACTGGTGCATATCTACATAACCTGGTTATGATATTTCTATACTATGCTTCTGCTACGCTGCTGCAAATATCATGAACCTGTAAAGCTTCCGCTACTCTGATGGAAAGATGTCATGATTCAAAAGTGTGAGCATGTCGGTCTGAAAGTCACAACATCACATGAAGGCAACACTACAAAGGGTGATCCCGAGATTTACTGTGGCTGATGATCTCAATGGAAGCTCAAAGATCATCAAAGATGTGGATCAGTTAAAGGCCTCCACTCAAAGTACAAAACTATGCGGACTTTAAAAAATTGCTACTAATGCACAAAGATTGCGGAATTTGAAGAATTGAAGTCTACGAGCTTAAGAACAAAGTCAAGAATAGAATGCTAGGATGCAAAATGTATTTCATGGGGTGACCTCCCTTAGGGGGAGATTGTTAGGAATTGGAAATTCCATATTAAAGTGTCGGTCACCCCAATTATGGTCTAGCATATGTTAGCTCGTAGACTTGTAGTTATTTACGTTATTATGTAGTTAATTAGTTAGTCAGTAGCTTAGAATAGTTTAGAGTAACACCGTGGAGGAAGGACGGGTCCTTACCCACTGTATACCTGATCCACAGGCCGATAGGAGGTCGAGTAGTCTGTAACTATAAATACCCCTTCCATCCTTGGAAGGGGTGGTGCTTCTTTCATAATCTAACATTCCATTTGTAAGCCAAGTCTCTACCAAGAACACCCTCTCTCTACTTTCTCTCTCTAAAATGGTTAACATGTATTTTGATCATCCAAGACCACCCAAATCATCAACACAATAATATTATCGATCCTATAATGATTAAGGTGTAACCTTAGTTAAGAGTTATACCATAACTGCAGTTGAGTTGGTCTTCTGTGACAAAATTCTAGCTACGGCGTAATTGAGAACATGAGTTACGCCGTAGCTTCTTCATAGATAGCATACTAACATAAAACCGTTAGGAAAATCTCCAATCCACGTCTCTAAGCTCTAATGCTCATATTTTACCTAGAATTGAAATATAAAGGAATACAAGCATAAATCCATATAAATGACATAAAATATGAGCATAATCGGGAGAAATTGACACTAAAAAGTCAGGACTATTTGATGTTATCAAATGTCCCCCCACTTGAACTCTACTTGCCATCAAGTAGACCTTATTAGAAAAATTTCTAAAAAGATATCCCCCAATACTTGGAAGATATGAGTTGAAAAATTCCTTATGCTAGAATAAATCAAAGCCGAACACCTCATGAAATGAGAACAAACACTCATATTCTCTCATCTAGTCTAAGTGTCAATTTCGGGGTGATCACTCAAAGCACAATCATAGCATGTATTCCATCATAAGCTTGGTGGTTACACAAATCTTCACCACTAGATTTAAGGACTAAACAATCTTTGAAGGCAATACGGGTGGACACAAAATGAGTTTAAGGGTGAAATGTCATTACTAACGTGTCACGAAAAAGTGGACAAAATCAATGATACATGACCAAATCCATGTCCAAGAAACCAAATATTGCTCGCTTCATCACCTAGACACGCTTCATGACTAAAAGGTACGATAAGACATAGGAAATAATTGGTGCAAAAAAAAATAACAAAACAAATAGTCTTAAACTATAAGCAAGTTGTCACCGCCCACCGTCCATCCAAAGTTCAAGCTTTAAGATTGAAGAAACCGGATAATGATATATCAAGTAGATGTGCCATTAGGGGACGTCGTGATGGGCACATTATCTATTCTTCAAATTGTTGGTGTAATATTATCACCAAGTCAATTCTTCAAATGTGACCGAAGTGGCCTCCTCGATGCAAATATCCAATGAGCTCACAACATAGTTCTTATAACTTTGCACTAAATAACATAACTGATAAACAATAAACATTTTTTTTGAATCATCATTTTTTTAATCATAACTAAATAAAAACATAAACATCCCCCCACTTTAATGAGAATATGGGGAGTCTTCAATGATCTTCATATGTAAGTCTTCGACGAAAGCGTGATTTTAAAACCTCTCTACTTGAACCTTGAACCTTGAACTTGGGTAAACAGTGACTTCCCGATCACAAATTAAGACTACACGGTAGGCTAAGGTGAATGGGTGAAACGAAACAAACATAAAGGGTATGAAATGAAAGAAAATGCTCTAAAGGGTGTATCTAGGGGTATCTTACACTAAAGGAGAGTGCAACAAAATGGTTTAACATGGGGGTCGAAGAGTCGAGGTGATTAATCGATAGACACATAAAAATAGGCTATTTTGGGTGATAATCCTAAAAATATTGCCTTTTCAAACTGATTATTCCATATATATCAAGCTAACTCAACATAACTCATTTATGGTCTCGAAATGATACAAGCTACCGGCCAAGTTCTAAAGTTTACAAGCTACCGGCACACTCATAATTTGGTGGATTTGGGTAAATGAGTGAAAACAGATAAGGCTAATCTTACCATGGAATATTAAAGGTTATAATGTGCTCGGATAAGATATAATCTAGTTAGGTTAATAAAAATATGTCAAAATTTTAAAAATGACATAATTTTTCAAAATAAACTAGAAAAATGAGGGCAATTAAGTTCAAGTAATAATTCTACTCCCGTCCCCCCACTTGAGATGTACAAAATCCCTTTTTGTACTAAACGTTAAATAAAGGTGAAGAGAAAGTAGAATTAGAGCGAGAACTTCCCTGAAATTTGCTCCTAAAAAAGAAAGAAGGCCCACGAAGAAAATCGTGCCTTCGTTAAGCATCCATGAGCAAACTTCGATCCCTGAAATCACAACTAACCAACAAGCATAATACTAAAAAGAAAAAAAAACAAAACAAACCTAACTCACTTTCGTAGGAATCACGGTTGCATTTAGCATATGTAACAAGCCTTTTAAACCACTTGGTGTCCCAAGTGGACGAGTGTAGTCTCGTGAGGTGTAGGATATTGGTTTTCACATACACATCATAACACAATCAAACATAGGCGTATGGAAGATGAGTTTTAGAGAGAGAAAGTTAGAGGGTTAGGGAACTTAGTGAGAGAAAGTGAAAGATATTATTATGAGCTCCAACTCTCTACCTTGGGAGGTAGAGAGTATTTATAGTCTTACATAAAACGCCACACATCGGGATGTGGATCAGGCATACAGTGGGTAAAGACCCGTCCGTCCTCCACGGTGTTACTTAACTAAATACTACTTAACTTAAAAGAACTACGACTACGAGCTTTCTATCGATTACATATACTTGAGGTGACCGACTCTTTAATACCTGGAATTTCTAATTCCTAACATGAGGGCTTACAGGGAACATACCCACAAAGTTCATTTAGAACTAATACAAGGTTATCGTGCTCATATTGAAAAAATTTAAAGCTGCAGGATGAATTACGGCGTAACCTCAATAATGAGTTATACTGTAATTTGGTTAAACCTAGAATTCGTCTACATAAGACTATTACGGTGTAATAATGGATGGAGATTACGCCGTAATGGTGGAAAACATGGAGTGAATCAGCTACTGAAGAACGGTTACGGCTTAACAATAGAGAGAATTATGTCGCAACTTGATAAAAGAACAGAATCAGGTCCCCATTTTAATCGCCATGAATTCGTCTCCAATTCATGCAAAAATGTTAAAAGCACAAAACCCAACAATAAAGATGAAAAGACACAAAAATGAAAAAGATAATTCGGGTTGTCTCCCGAATAAGCACTTTTTGTTATCCTAGTTAAACTGAAGTCATTATAGGGATTGCATTAGTTTCTTCTTTTACTCATTCACAAGGACTAGTTTAGTCATTTTGCTAAGTTAGGCTTGTATCTAGTATAAATACACCTCTTAGTCCCAACTAGGAGATTGGAAGTTCAAATTTGTAAAAAGGTGTGTGTGGTGGTTTCTTCTTCTTCTCTCTAGAAACACACACATCTTTCCCTTTTCTATCTAATAACAATACCAAGTCTTATTCGTTCTTTGAGCTTCCCCGACCCCCTGAACCACACGAGTCACTAATTTTTATGGTCCTACAATTGGTATCATAGCCAGGTTGTTTACTTTGATAGATTTGTGTGGTCTCGAATATTTGTTTAGGCTTTTTTTACCTTGTTTTATTTTGAATATGGAATTTTTTTTATCCTATCTTTGTGGTAAAACGGTTTTTTAACAAGTATTTTTGTATCAAAAACTATGGTTAAAGTCATGTCCTTTTAAAGTTTTACCAAATCTGTTTCCTGTATCTCTTCCAAGTTAACAGTTTTTGTAACAGTTATTATGACTTTTTTCTATCTCGTGAAATGTTCTAATGGTCAACTGGTCGTCATGTGTGGTCAAACGGGTTAAAAATGATGCTATTTCTGCAGTCAGTTTCTGGGTTTATCAAGAATGAATGGAAAATGATCGGAAAATGTCGCCGGAAAAAAGTCAACGAAGGTCAAAAGCCTCTTTTTACGCCTAAGCATCTACAGATCAGTTTATGAATTACCTGGAAAGTATATTCGTAAGGTTTTTACGCATAAGCTTCTTACGCCTAAGTCGTACAACCAAGTCTTACATGTAAACGCTTACGCATAAAGACTGTTTACGCGTACGGGCTTTAGGACCAAGAACTCTTACGCATACTGATAGTTTTACGCATAAGGTTTCGAGCAAGCATGTTATGCGTAAGCAATATTTTACGAGCAAGAAAAGAAAAATAGCCTTATGCGTAAACTGAAAGCCATAGGGCGTTTTGGTGGTCTTCGGACTTGGCTAACTTCGTCCATCTCCCTCATTAAGTTGTGTCTGACCCATGCGACGTTAAGAGTGGTGCAAAGAAACTCCTTCCTTTTAATTTTCCGAACCTTGAAAAAATTTTCATCCGGCCCCAAGTGATATTTTGTAACTTCAAATATTTTAGCTATAATGGGTGGGGGTCATTTGTAGGGAATACCAAGAAGTTTACATCTCCGCTGCTCGTATGCCTCATCATCCGGGTCCATGAACCCGTCATGACCTTGTAATTCAAGGTAGTCCATAATTCCTTCAATATCATCATCATCGGACTCCATTCCTTTAAACCACTCGTCATCAAGCAAATCATCTACAAGCTCACACTTACAATGCTCTTTTTCTTCTCCCCATTTACCCTTGTAATCTTCTTTCATCTCGTCACTAGTGTCGTTAGGAATCTCTTCTTCACTTGGGTCTTCTTTACTCATGCAACCCTTCCAAATTTTTTATTTAGTGGAAGCGTCCACTTTTCCATACTTTATTTTGACCCAATCATCAAATCCTAACTTATCAAACCAAGGCAAATCGCTTCTTTTATCATCGTTAGTTGAGGTCCATAAAAGATCTTCATCCCCAACTCTAGCCATGCAACTTCTCTCATTACATTCTTCGTCAAACGGGTTACAAGAAGCCCAAAATATTTCTCCTTCGGTTTTTATCTTTTCACACCAATGATTTTGTGCAGCTTTTACCTTATCGTTGGCATCGCTTGACTAGTCATTGTTATAGGCGATATTATTATTGATTGATCCTTCATCGATGAACTCCTTATGCTGAAAGTGATGTTCATCGTAATCTAGCTTGAGCTTTTTTATTAGACCTGCGTTAACATTAGCGTCCCCAAATCTAATCATATACCAATCTTAGAAAGATAGGTTTCCAAACTTGATATCATGTCTTTCAATCTCATGGGGGCAGTCCCATTATATTTCTTCTACTTTCATATTCCCACCCCCATTACAATAGCCGTGAAATGGATGACCACTACCAGATTACAGTAGTGTTTGTTAGGTAGTTCTTCTACGTCCTGGATTTGATCAGTTTTAGCTTGTTATATCGAAAAGCTCATATTCCTTTCTTCATAATTTGTCAAAGACCACATTTACTTATTATTTTTCACCCTTTCCTTGCCATCTCCACCATCGCAAATGTCATCATTAGGGTTGCACGAAGCCCAAAGGTCATACCACTTATCATTGTCTACCAGTATTGCTCTGCACCAATGGTATTTCTTTTTAGATGAGGACTTCAGGACCATATTTGGATTACCAGTCCAAGTGTCCAAGACTTTAGATCCTATTCATCAATTTCAAGGAACTCGTCGGGCCAAGTGTTCAGGTTACGCCGTAATTCAAAGGGGGAATTACGACGTAACTGGCTACTGTCGAAAGTTTCAGCTTCATTTCCCTACACAATGACAGAACTATCGTTAGATTTACCTTCTTTAGAAAAGATAGCCTTGCATGCTACCATAAGTTTACTTTCTTGTGCTGCATTTCTTTTTTGTACTTCATTGCTAAGTTTCCTAATCAATGTTTCCAAATTCTTTAGCAATTCATCATGGCTGAAAAGGCTTTTGTTCGTACTTTCTTGGAAGTTTTTAACCATTCTTCCTGCTCTTTTTGACAGAACTATCGTTAGATTTACCTTCTTTAGAAAAGATAGCCTTGCATGATACCATAAGTTTACTTTCTTGTGCTGCATTTCTTTTTTGTACTTCATTGCTAAGTTTCCTAATCATTGTTTCCAAATTCTTTAGCAATTCATCATGGCTGAAAAGGCTTTTGTTCGTACTTTCTTGTTTCTGTTGGGTTCGATAAATACCCAAACCCCTTAAGTCTAGGATTTGAATAGAAAATACCCTAAGTGTTTAATCCTTTAAACATTAACAAGTCACTAAGCGCATAGTCTCTCAGTGAGCTGCCTTCAGGATACTTAGTAAGAGACAAATAAGAAGTCTCTCCACTCAGTAAGGCAGAACTTAAGGGGTGAAAACTGAGTCAAGAAGAAGATGGTGGATTCAGTGAGTGATGACAATAACTCACTGAATCCCGAAACTCCTCACCAACTACTAACACTGAAGACAAACAAAAGACTGAAGACTGAAGGCTATGAAGACTGAAGAATGAGCGGGACAAGGCAGGATAAGTTTGTACAGATAAGACGAAGTCCTTATCAACCAAAGTCAAACTTTCCTTGAATAGTTAACTAACAGGCTCAATGTCATCACTGAAAAGAAGAAAGCAGCCTTGTCACTTACCCAATATAGCCAATGTAAACAGAGACAAAATGCATCAGTATTTTGTCTTCTGTAACCTGTCAGTTTGTCCTCTAGTATAGAGTCAAAACAATACTTGTATAGATAGCATAAGAGATGAAGTGGAAGAACTTTAAGCTTGTGGATTAATTGTAAAACACACACAAGCCATCTTCCACTTCTCCGAATACAACTCTGTCCCTGAGATAGCTCAATGGTTCCTTAGTAGTTGTGCTCAGACTTAGCCTGAGCTTAGTGAGGAGATACCATACTTTGTCATTTCAATCCCAAGTACTATTCCGCAAGTACTTGGGTAATGTATTCTTTTTGATTTATTTCAAATAAAGAATATTAAGTTGAAAATTATTCAGTGTGCTTTTACTTGCATAGTTTCAGTCATTAACTCACAATATTTTGTTTTATTGTCTTAACTGTTTTTAATACGATTGTGAAACGGGAACAACAAGTAGTATCAGAGCAGGATGATTATAAAACCCTTTTTAAGCCGCTCAAAAACATTTTTAAATCAGGATCCTAATGGCTGAAATTGATGTGCCCCAACTTGTCGACAAAAAGGGTGGAGCTTATTCAGCTGTTGCCCCTCGACTCGAAGTTGGTAAATTTAACAAATGGGAAAAGCGAATACTTTTCTATTTGACTGGGATGGAACCTTACTGCATAAAGTGTATTAATGAAGGTCCATTTATCCCAAAGACTGCTGAAGGTTTGCCTAAACCTGAAGCTCAGTGGACTCAGGACGAGAGGAGGGTGGTCTACAAGGATCAAAGGCTCAAAAGCATCATCATATCTTGTCTCCCTGATGATGTTATGGAGTTTGTTATAGGCTGTAGTACAGCTAAACAAACCTGGGATGACCTGGTCCACAGTCATGAAGGTCCCTCAGATACCAAGGAGAACAGGATTATGGACCTGAAACTTGAGTATAACACCTTCAAGGCTAAGGACTCAAAAACTCTATCTCAAACTTACACCTGGTACAAAACTTTGTTAAATGAACTGCCAAATGATGGTGTTAAGTTGTCCAAACATGAAATCAATGTTGGTTTTGTCAATAGTCTCCCTGAGAAGTGGTTGAATTTCTCTCAGGGACTTAGGACTGCTAATCATATCCAGAATCTTGAACTACCTGAAATATATGGGAAATTTTTCTACGAGGATAACCTCATCAATAGACGATACCCTGACTTAACGAAGTCTCAGGAAGTTAAGAAGTCCCTAACCACCACTTCAACACCAATTTCTACTGCTTTTTATTCTAACAATGTGGTTCAAGATTTTCAGGAAAATTCAGATGATGAGCCTGATGAGAGATCAAGTGAGGAGTACCTAAATGACCTGAACATCGAATTTTAGGAAAGGGTACTCCTTGCTAACTATCAGAGGTTTATAAAAAGAAACAAAGGTTTTTCCAATGCTAAAGCGAATGAGGACACTGAGTGCTTTAAGTGTCACAAAAGAGCTCATTTTGCGAAAGACTATTTTTCAAAAACAATTTCTGAACCCTTTTACGAACCATCAGGGTCAAATCAGTCCTCAGGCTTTAGCAAATTTCAACCAAAAATCTATCAGTCTCATCAAAATTTTCAAAACAAATCTGATCAAAATAAAACTGTTGATTTTGAAGCTAAGTACAGGAAAGTCAAAGCTAAGGTAACACTGCTTGAAGCCACTCCCTCAGAAACAACAAAAACTTTTAAATCTGTGCAAGGTAAAAACAAGGGCCTAGTTACTAAAGTCTTCGGCTGGGATGAAGAGCCAGTCTCCTCTGATGACGAAATAGTGCAAGTCAGTGCACTGATGGCCCTCTCAGAAGAGGACAAGCTATGTAACTTATAAGATTTCACAAACACATCAAACCATAATCATATGGGCGTATACAAGGTTTAGAGAGAGAAAGTTCTAGAGAGAGAAAGGGAAGAGAGTTGGGAACTATGTGAAACAAAGAAAAATGGTATTGAAGCTCCAACCCTCTACCTTGGGAGGTAGAGGGTATTTATAGTTTTCTTACAAGACTCGCCACCTACGGGCTGTGGATCAGGCATATAGTGGGTTAAGACCCGTCCGTCCTCCACGGTGATACTTAACAAATTACTTATTATCATAACATGACTACGACTATGAGCTTTCTAATGAAGACAAACACTTGAGGTGACCGACACTTTAACCAATGGATTTTCTAAATCATACCAATCTCCCCCTAAGGGAGGTCACCTCAATTTCCATTGAGTACAAACGGATATTACATTAAGATTGTTCTTGGATTCTTGTTTAAGATCTTTGCTCAGTAGCCCGTAGTCTTTGATTCTTCATGTTTTGAATGTTTGGTTAATCCAAGTGGAGGTCTTTAACTGATCCACGTGATGATGAGTTTTGAGCCAGCTTTGAGATCATCAGCATCCATAAATCTCTGACTCTTCCTTTGTAGTGTTGACATTATGTGATGTTGTGACAATGGATCGACATGCATTTTGGATCATGATTTCTTTTCATCAGAGTAGCGGAAGCTTTAGTTGATTCATGATATTTGCAGCAGCGTAGCAGAAGCATGGAGTGTAAATATCAGAGTCGTTGATGCACTTATCATGATTTCTTTAGAAATGAATGTGTTGTGTGAGCATGCGGCTATGGATTGACCTCTCAATTCTGATCAGCTGCAAACGTTGGGTGTACCTGCATACAACAGTTAGCAATAAAGCGCACGAAAGTGTCTTTGATCACTTTCGTTGAATGCACAGTCCACGGTTCCCCGTTGATCAGTACAAGTACTGCATGTGATCAGGTATAATTCTGAAGAATTTCCTTGACAGGGTTAAGCAGCTGCTCTAGCCGTTCTCAAACCGGAACGTCTCAAAGAAGACAACATGGAGTGAGTGAACCAGCGAATTAAGATTCACCGATTGATGAAAGGAGATTTGGAAAACAATCGTGTACTGCTCAATATAATTTTTTTTTGCAATACAACGAAGGTTTTAAGGAAAATCAATTATCAATCATAAACACCATTTATTTTAAAATATTAATACACAGTCGATGTGCTACAGAAAAGAATTTTAAGCACAACGACCGGTTTTTCAAAGGTATCCGTCAATCCATAACCTGAACCAGGATTGATTCATAAATTTGAATCGCTCCATTGTTTCTATTCAGTTGTCACATGGTTGATCTATTGGATATATCTCACATGCCACCTACCAAGAGCTTGTTTGATGTTGGCTCTAGAAGGCTTTCCATCTTCATAGTGAATGTGTTATCATATCACTCAGATGTTCTGGCAATACCACAAGGATAATGCGTAGGACTCTTAAAACATGTTCTCTCTTTCCACATTGTGTGAAACAGAGAGTCTTCATTGACAGTGTCCTAATGAGATTTATAGATGATCTCGTGGCTCTAGACTCAATAGTGCACATTTGGATCCTATGCCGGAGACTAGGGAGAGGGTCTCCTTCTTCAATATCAACCATCTCTAAGAGAAAGTCGATAGATAATATAGGTTCCCCGTGAGAATGAAACAAGTCCTTTTAAGAGGAACTTGAGTAGCTTGAGAAGATGTAGTGCAGTGCGTCACTGGGTCCATGACGTCTTGTCTTCAATACCGGTGCTACCTAGGTAACAGCCAGTAGCATATGAATTGAACCCGGTTTCTGCCCTAAGGTTGAAATAATGGAGGGCTATTTCTTTTCACCCTTTTTCACATTCAATTCTTTTTCATTCTTCAACCCCTTCAGTGCTTACCGATACTTCATTACTAGAACCTTGTTGGGTTTATTCCAGTTCTAGCTCTATCTCAGTCCGCACTCTTCCCATATCTCACTTTTCTCCTTTTTTTTCATCATACCTAATGACTCTACAATATCTAGTGGATTGTCCCTGGGTAGATCCCTCCGGCTCTGGCGGGATCGTAGGAACGAATACCTAACCTAACCATCCTTATATCACCATACATAAAGTAAATTTGGTCGGTCTTTTTGGTATTGGTCATCAGCCATTGGAACCAATTGAAAAACATTTGAAAATCAATCCAG
This sequence comes from Chrysanthemum seticuspe, assembly GCA_019973895.1. Lineage (NCBI taxonomy): Eukaryota > Viridiplantae > Streptophyta > Magnoliopsida > Asterales > Asteraceae > Chrysanthemum > Chrysanthemum seticuspe. The sequence continues at coordinate 231,458,130 of BPTQ01000007.1, read as the reverse complement.
GTACTTGTGATATATTATCAAAGCATTTTGTACCTGAATCGTTTTTGATATTTTAGAAAACAGCTCCCCCTCAACATGTGTATCGTGTGTTTATAATCAGTTTGACATATGGAGGCAAGAGGAAGAATTCACTTCTTTGATCAATATTTTCTAAAAATATCGACATCACTTTCCCGATCAAAATCAGTGTTTCACATACAGTTAAAGTTATTTCCGGGAAAGAATATGGTTTTCAAAAATTTGCTCCACCTCAATATGTGCATCTGATTTAGAAATTGTTTAGCACATATTAGGGAAAACCTGCACTTAGAGATAAATCAATCATGAATTGATTCAATCTTTATTGGTTTGATGTAGATGCTCCCCCTCAACATGTGCATCGTATGTTTGAAATCGTTTGGCACATGTAGGGAGGAGAGCTTGTTAATCACATATAAAACCATTTATCGAATTATCAGTTTAAATCCAATTTAAATCACAAATTCTCCCTCGATCACAATTTTCAAATCCTTTGAGATTTTTTATCTCTATTGATTTAAATTAAATTTTGAGAACTTTTGAGGAGAATAGTGACTTGCTTTTGAAAAATACTTTAACTGATAAGGATAAGATTTTGAGACTTTAAACTCCATTGATCAATCATGCATAAATAATTTTTTGAAAACATAACATTAGCCAAGGTCTTGAATCAATTGTATAAAACATTGTTCTTTTTTTGATTTTCCAAAAGTAGACCTTGCTCTTTTACATTAGCCAAGGTCTTGAATCAATTGTTTGAAAAATAACCTTTTTGATTGAATTGAAATCATTCTCCCCCTCAATCAATGACAAGAGTTGTTTATTGAGTGTTAGAGATTTTGACAAAGACTAAGCCCATATGATTTTCAGAAATATAGTCCAAGTTATTTTCAAAGATATTTGTTTTCAAAAGATGATAAATATTTTTCAGAAGAATCATTAGAAGGAAAAATATTTGGAAAGGAAATATTTGTCTTTTTGGTGACAAACATTTGTTTTTAGAATCAGAGCATGAGATTTGAAAAATAAGATTAAGCATGGCTCTGTTCTTTCTTTTTAAAACGGGTTACTGCCTGAAATGACAATAAACCACCATTTTTCTCCTTCTCATTTTTTTAAACAATTTATGTACATTCGAAGAACATCTAAAGACCCGTAACACTCTTTGAATGTCAATACAAAGTCCGTAGATGTTTATCGAATTAAAAGAGAAGAAGGGAAAAATATTTTTTTAGCTTTTTCAAAGATTTTTTGATTTTTATGGATTTTTTGAAATTTTTTATTTTTCTATTTTCTTTTGTAGGTTTTGAAATTTTGTATTTTGCTTTTTGAATAAATATATACAAGAGATAGATGAAGAAAAACATTTACTCCTCGTCTTCCTCTTGAAGACGTTTGAGTGTTTCCGGTTGTAGACTCTTTAGACCAAGTCGTGAAAGGATAAACTCAAAACGTTCTGTAGGAAGAGCTTTGGTGAAGATGTCTGCTAACTGGTATTCAGTCCTCACAAAATAGAGTTCTACCACACCTTTTTCCACTTGTTCCCGAATGAAATGATGTCGAATGTCAATGTGCTTTGCTCTTGAATGTTGAACGTTGTTGCAGGAGAGAGCAATGGCACTTTTGTTATCACAATACAGAGGGATTTTGTTGAATTCAAAACCATAGTCAGATAATTGGGATCTCATCCATAGGATTTGAGCACAACAAGATGACATGGCTATGTATTCAGCCTCTGTACAGGATATAGAAGTACTCATTTGTTTCTTTGTAGACCAGCTCACAAGCTTATCACCCAAAAACTGAGCACCTCCAGACGTGATTCGACGTGTATCTTGACATCGTGCATGGTCAGCATCTGCATAGGCTGTTAGTGACATACCGGTTTCCTTCGGGTACTAAAGTCCTATGTTGATGGTTCCTTGGAGATACCAAAAGACCCGTTTAACTGCTTCAAGGTGCTTTTTGTTAGGCTTAGCCTGGTATCTAGCACACATGCATACAGCGAACAGAATATCAGGTCTACTGGCTGTGAGGTACATCAGGGATCCAATCATACTACGATATTTCGTTTGATCTACCATGATCCCTAAGTGGTCCTCATCCAATTTTGTACGCTCCACCATAGGAGTGTCAACGGTGTCACAAGTGTCAAATCCAAATTTCTTTAATATTTCATTAGCATATTTAGATTGATTGATAAAAATGCCTCCGGGACTTTGTGAAATTTGTAATCCCAAGAAAAATGACATTTTTCCCATCATATACATTTGAAATTTGGAGCCCATCTCCTTAGAAAAATGGTCACATTCATTGGGGTCAGTCGAGGCAAAAATAATATCATCAACATAGATTTGAACGTGAATTAAGTGTTTTCCTGACTTTCTGGTGAATAATGTCGGATCAACTGCTCCTTTGCTGAATCCAGTAGATAGAAGAAACTTTGATAGCGTATCGTACCATGCCCTTGGAGCTTGCTTCAAACCATAAAGAGCCTTTTTCAAGCGATAAACATGAGTAGGATGCTCTGGATTCACAAAACCTTCAGGTTGGCTGATGTATATGACTTCTTTAAGATCTCCGTTAAGAAAAGACGTCTTTACATCCATCTGATAGCCTACCATGTTCTTACTTGAAGCGTTGGCCAGGAAGATTCTGATTGCTTCGATACATGCAACTGGAGCAAATGATTCTTCAAAGTCAATACCCTCCTCTTGACGGTATCCTTTTGCAACTAATCGAGCCTTGTTCTTTAACACATCACCATGCTCATCAAGTTTTACTTTGAAGATCCACTTTAGAGCAATGATCATAGCACAGTCAGGAGCAGGTACTAATTCCCATACATCTAGTCGATCGAACTCATGAATTTCTTCTTGCATGGCATTGAACCAGCTGTCTTCATTCATGGCAGTTTTAACGTCTTTTGGTTCGACCTTGGATAGTACGGAGTTGAAGAAGCACCATAAGGCATCAGTTGCAAGTTGTTTACGAGTGGATACTGGACGAGAGGGATTTCCAATGATGTTGTCCAATGGATGGTCATGTGTCCATTTTCTAAGGTGTTCGTGTGGTTGTTGTTGAGGAACTAAAGTAGCAGAGTCATTTTCCCCTGATGAAGATGGGTCTGATGATGGTTCAGGAGAAAATATGTTCTCAAAGGGAGCATCTTCGGGAGTAGCAAAGGGGTTATCTCCATCATACATGCTAGAAACAATTCCATGATGTACACTCGATGATTGAGGATTTGATGATGAGACAGAGTGATCAGCAGCAGGCGCTTCTTGACTCAATGACATAGAAACTAAAGGGTTATCTACGTTGACAGGGATAGGATCAGCCTCTATTGATGGATTTGATAGATCATTAGCAATTGGCTCATAGTGTTCATCAAACATTGGATCAAAAAATTTCTTCAAATCATCTTCTGAAGGAGGTACATATGGAGTTGCTGGTGAGGGATTTTGTACAAGAGAGGAACTAATGGGACAACTTGATGAAGGTTATGATGCGGGTCCAGAACTTGATTGTCCTGGAGCCATTTGCCCAGACAGCTCATCGAACGTGACGTGAATAGTTTCCATGATATCTCGAGTTCTTTTGTTGTAGATTCGGTATCCTTTTGTGTTTGGTGCATATCCTACAAATACTCCAATGTCCGCTTTAGCTTTCAGTTTACCTAAATCTTGACCCTCATTAGTTGGATAACACAACGTACCAAACACACGAAGGAATGATAGATCAGGTTTTCGATTGTGGACAAGTTCATATGGAGTTTTTCCATGAGATGTGTGAATTAGGGATCGATTTTGAGTGTAGCATGCAGTGGCAATGGCTTCAGCCCAGAGAAACGTTGGAACCTTTGAGTAAATCAGCATTGTTCTTGCGGCTTCCACAAAAGTTCTATTTCGTCTTTCAACTACACCGTTCTGTTGAGGAGTTCGTGGAACACTTCTTTGATGACTAATTCTAACACTTTCATAAAACTCACTAAGTTCTTTATTGACAAACTCAGTTCCATTATCTGTTCGGATGATTCTGACAGTCTTTTTAAGTCGAACCTGCAGCTGTTTGATAAGTTTAATGATGATATCTGGAGTTTCATCCTTTGTCCTTAAGAACTTAACCCAAGTAAATCGAGAGTAATCATCAACCACAACTAACACATATTTCTTCCCGTTAATAGTCTGCACTCTCATGGGTCCACATAAATCCATGTGAATGGTATGAAGAACTTCCATAACTGAGTTTGTAGGTTTGGGTTTGTGGGCATACTTCTTGCTTTTTCCCAATTGGCATGCTGAACAAAGATGATCCTTTTCAAACTTTAGTCTAGGTAAGCCTCTTACTAAGTCCTTTCTGGAAAGATCATTTATGGTGCCAAAGTTCAAGTGATTGAGACGACGATGCCATAACCATGACTTTGTTTTCGAAGCCTTTGACAACAAGCAAATTGGAGAAGACTTCATCATATCTTTGATAGAGATGGTGTATAGGTTTGAACCACGTGTTCCTCTTAAAAGTTCTGCATCATCAAGTTCTCTAACGAAACAAGTATGTTTTCTGAAGGCCGCCTCTAGATCAGAATCACAGAATTGACCAACAGAAAACAAGTTATGACCAAGACCTTCTACATAATATACCCTGGAGATTACACTATCACCAACAACATAGTCTCCATAACCCATAATTGCACCAAAATGGTCGTTCTCGAATCTAACAGTCCCGATGAATTTACTCACGAAGTTTATGAGCCGCGAGCGATCTCCAGTCATATGCTTGGAACAGCCTGAGTCCAGCTACCACAGAACGATTTGAACGATCTGCAGTTGAACACAGACAAGAATGGATAACTGGATAATTGGGAACCCCATGCAATAATGGGTTCCACTTGGTTAGACAAAGAGATTGGAACAACCACATCAGAAACAGAGTCAATAAAATCATTAGTGGTAGATGCCGGGCTAGTAGAGACAATATATCTATTCAAAGCATGTTCGCTTCTTAAAGGTATAGTTCTATCAGTGGGCATCCATTTCCTAATGGGCATTGACTTAGAAAATTTAGGGCACAACTCATTAAGATTAAATTTGCGGCCAATAGGTATCCATTGATAACCTATATTACTAAATTTTCTTCCTGTGGGTTTCCAATGTTTTATAACCTTCATCCGCCTTTGCTTTCTAGCCTTCTTAGCTTGATTTTTGGCATTAACAATTTTAACTGGGTATTTAACAGCATTAATCAAATCATTCACACCACATACATGATTAGTAACAGAAACCAAGAAATCATCATTACATGTTTTACCAAAAGTAGCAGAATTCGCATTAATTATAGCACGCTTAGAGCTAACACTAGAATCAACACGATTCGTTTTATTCAAATTCTTCCTAAGGTGATCTTCTACTCTCTTCCACTGAACATTCCTAGCTTGCGAGGTCCTATCATTCTTTGTGTTGCCTTGAGGCTTTGACCTGCTCGCTTTGGTGTCACTTTCTACTCCTGTAGAGGGAATGAGAACATTAGTTGGTTTTGCTACTTTTTGCAATTCAGGTTTAGAAGTGCTGGGATCTGAGCTACTTGAAGGCACATTAAAATTCACTTTCTTAATACTGGGCATTGAAGTGCTGGGATCTGAGCTACTTGAAGGCACATTGAAACTCACTTTCTTGATACTGGCATAGAATGGGTTACATACTTAGTACTAGGCATAAAACAAGGTATCACAGCTTTATCTTTCACACATAAGGATTTAGGACATGTTGCTCTTAAGCATTCTAACAGCTCCTGAGATCGTTTAGCCTGAATGCAAGCAAACCTAATTTCACTATCAAGTGGCTTATTTATGTAATCCTCTTCTACAATCTCACGGAGACATTCTAGACTATCCTCAAGGTGAAAGAAATAGTTATGAAACACAAGTTCGTTATTTCTAAGATGAGGAGGAATGTATTTAATAATCACAGTATATTTAGAGTCAGTAGATGACTTTGATACAACATTCTCATTAAAAACAAGTGGCATTTTCCCTTTTACCTGACTCTTCAGATTCTCAATTTCCTTTTGTAACGAAGTTATTTTTTCACTGTTTTTGTCACGAGTGACTTTCATTGAGTCGTATAACTCTTTGAAGTGTCGTTTGACCTTTTCATTTTCTTCTAGAAAAATCTCATTTTCTTGTTGTAATACGTTAATGAAGTTTTGAAGATGAAAGTTTTGAGAAACTTGAGAATCTAAAGGAGGAGGCATTTGGGAGCCAGTCACATTGTTCTTTTCACCCTTTAATTGTGAAATTTGGGCTTTTGATACGCTTACACAGCGCGTTCGGGGTCAAAGGAACTTCCTTATCGTCGAGCAAGTTTTTCAACACCCTAGGCAGTGAACCTAATCGTTGTAGTGTAGTATTAGGGTAAGCCACGGGAATTGATATCGTTCTCTAGGGGAATAGGAATGCTAGTAAGAAGTTACTACGCTAAGGTTGGGGTTGAGGAAGATTATTTTTTTTATCTTTTTTATATTTTTTTTAGAAAAGGAAAAGTACGAATCTCGGGGTTTGGATTTGGGGGGTTGGTATTTCTACTGATTACTCAACTATTATCTAATTATCTAAACTAAGGTGGTGGTAGTCTATGGCTAATTATTGTGTGCTCGTATGATAGTTTAAAGATGTGTTTACTTAGGTTTTACTACTCCTTAATTATCTTCTATTGGTGGTTGAATTGTCACGTCCTTATTCCTAGTTGCGTTGTGTTTCTAAAGTTGTAGGGTATGCGTTTCTCCCTACTCTTTGAAGTTACCAAAGGGTCTCGTCTACAAAACCCACTAGGGATGATAAACTCTAACTCTAAGGCCTCTTTGGATAGTTTAGCTTACAACAACTCAAAGTGCTATAACCTAAGGTTCACAAAGATTAATCAAGCATTAAGTACACAACGAATGACCTATCGCATTACTAGATCATTAATCAACTAAGATAAGAAACAACCAATCAATATTCAATAATTAAGTTTCATATTCCCTAAGCAAACACACAAGTAAATTAGCCGGACATGGAGAACATGCAAGCATACACACAAATAATTGAAGACATAATTAAATTAATGAAGTAAAAAACTTATCTTGGTGTAAGATAGGGTTTAAAACCCTAAAATACGACCTTGGTTCGGTTTAGGTTTTACTCCAAAAGTTTACCCAAAAGACTACTCTCTAAAACTGAAAAATTCGGATTCTATATATAAGATTACATGTGCGACGGCGTCACCTTATGATTTGTGACGCCGTCGTGTCGCCATCATTAGGGTTTTGTCTTGGCCAAGTTAATCTTGCGACGGCGTCACCTTATGCTTGTGACGCCGTCCTCTTTAGCTTCTGACGCCGTCTGGATTGAATCTAGGTCGTCTGAGTTGCGACGGCCTACTCTTTTAAAGCCCGACGCCGTCCTCCAAAAACTTGCAATTTCTCTTCTGTGTCGTCACAAATTCCTCCGACGGCGTCGCAGATTAAGCAGTGACGCCGTCCCCTTGTAATTTAGCAGCTTGAGTGTCTCGATTCTTGACTTTGGCCATTTTCTTCATATATCCGCGCCTTTTCGTCCAAATAAGTGCCATTACAGCAGTTTGCCTTCAAGAGACCTAAAAAGTGAAAAGGAACCATATTAAGCAATAACGGATACAAAAGTGATCAAATAAGGGCTTAAACGACCCCTCAAAAAGGTACATTTTAAAACCTTATCAACTTTCAACTTTCTGATCGTGTTACAGTGAGCTTGAATCTGTTCGTCACGTTTGTTTATTTCAAAAACTGCATCAAAGTCTGGAACATTTGAGGATGTCTTGATGGTTGAGGTTTTTACATTTTCTTTGAGATGTTGATATTTTAGTTGCAAATCAAAATCTTCAACTTCTAGCTTAGAAAGATGTTTTACCAAATTATCGTGATCATCCTGGTCAATTTTCTCATTTAGTTTTGAGTTTTTGCTTTCAAGCTCAAAAACACGATCATGGGAAACTTTCAAAGCAACAGATAATTAATGCAATTGAGAAGCAGTAATAGAATGCTTAGTAACAGTATAAAACACATCTTGAGCCACACAACTCAATACTGAGTTCTCATTTAAGATATGCAGATTCTTCCTTTCAATTTCATTATATTTGGGTTTCCGTTCATAATCATTGACCTCAACTATCATTGCATCAAACTCCTTTTCCATTTCTTTAATATCTGAGTCTATCCCTTTTTGAAGACTCTCAAATTGACCTTTTAATTGTTTATAGAAAGGTATGACCTCAGTTAAATAGCATTCTTTAGTTTGCTCAAAACCCCTCTCCCCTTCAGTTATCCCTGTAGGTGTGATTCTTTTCTTACATGTCTTTTCAAAATCAACGAATAGTTGATAAACAACATATAGGCTGATTAAGGTCTTGCTCTTAGTCGGAATAGATCTAGGAACTAAATGCATTGGTGTATTCGGAGGATACACAGTCGCTGGAGGCATTTTCCTAAGGGGAGTGTTTGCTTTAACAAGTGCATTAGCTTTTTGCATATCTATGTCCTTTTTCCAAAAACCTTGTTCTGGGGTTAATTGAGTTTGAGGCTTAAACATGTTCAGGGAGATCCAATTTTCTTTAGTGTAATCATGGGGTTTGAACGTTATGTTTTGTTTTTTACACTCAGGATCTTTTAGCTTCTCATCCATTCTCTCCCTAGAGGCATCTTCTAATTTTCTATCTTCTTCCGTGCTTCCACCACATGATGTTGTTAGCCTAGTCTTGAGAATCTCATTACCATCATATACAATTGTATGGAAAGTTTTAGCCTTTTTACAATACTCGAGATTTGGCTCCTCTACTAGGGGAATACTATGCTTATCGCTTAAGACTCTGTGCTTAGTGATCATGTGAGCAGTCAGAATGGTATTCCCTTGTACGTACAACTTATTTTCAAGCTTGTTTTTCAAAGTTTTTAGATTGGAAAAGTCATTCAAAAGTTTTGATTCCTTAGCATTAAATTCTTTTTTAAGAACTTTAACATTATCTTGAAGCTCTTGCTTTTGCTTAATAGTATTAGAAAGCTTTTCTTGTAAGGAGTTTAAATCTTGTTTCAACACTTCTTCTCTAAAATTACTTTTTCTAATAATTGTACGCATTTGGTCATCCATTTCCTGCTCACGGGTAGTTAACTCAAACTTAGCACGTTGTTCATAAATAGCAACTTGTTGTTTATAGACATTCAGTTCAGAGATAACAAAATCATCAGGGGCACATGGAGTGTATTCATAAAAAACATAGTCATCATTGACTGCTGAAGATGCATCACTTGGTACAATCTCACATTCACTTTGTTTCACATATTGATCATATGGAACAACATTACTGTTACCCACATTATCAATATATGATTCATTAGTTTCATGTGATTGTAGTTTGTTATGCATCTTTTGCTCATCAACTTCATCGTATAGTTTTAATACCTCTGAGATGATTGAATCTTTGGATGGACCAGCCTGTTGTGGTGATGAGACCTTTGGAGAGACCATTGGTGAAATGCTAGCCATGAAGATTGTCTGGGCAGTAGGTTCATCATCGACATCAGAGTCAAATGCATCACACTCAGCAACTTGAAAGGCATTTTGATGATTGTGACCTATTTCCTGAATTGGCTGCTCATCCACATCAGCATCATAGGTTTTGGCATTTCCATCAGCAAGAAACATCAACTCTTCTTCATCCAAAACCGCTCCACTGTCCTGAGCTTGTACCAACAGCATCTTGTCCCTGAAGTACTCTGCATTTTGAGGGCGTTTTGGAGATGTGCAGTTCCTCGCAATATGTCCTTCACCACCACAGTTGTAGCACTTGATTGATTTTCCTAATCCTTGATTTGCATTCCTTCCACGATTCTGATTACCCATGTATCTACCACTACCACCAGCATTCCCATATTCAGTTCCAACATTACCTTGTCCAGCTCCAACATTCCCTTGCTCATTATGTGGAAGGTACGCATTTTGTCTTCCTTGCACATTTTGCACCACTACCTTTCCTTCTCTTATGGTAGCATGATTGTGGAGATTAGAAGCTGTTCTAAGTTGAATGTTGGAAGGTGGGGTAAAATTCATGTTTTGTTTAACCATTAGAGCCACTTGATGAGCAACTTGTTCCAAGAATCTATCTGAGGGTTGATACCCTGGATCAGGAATGAGTTTGTGGTTACCGTTACCCATTGGTATGACTTTAGAATCATTGGTGGTTATTCCTAGATTGGTGTAAAGGGCTGTTGAGTCATTTGATGAACTTGCATTACCAGAATTTGAATTGAATTTTTCCAAGATCATTCGTTCAAACATAGCATGTCTCTCATTTTGAAGTAGGAACGCATACAATTGCTCGTAGTTAGTGTTCCTCAAACCTTTAGTTAACTTGACAGAAGTGACAAATTTGTGCCATTCGGGATTCATGTTGTTCACAAACTTTGAGTTTTGCTGAATATTTGGCATAGTCATTTTGATATTCCTCATGTCATTCACAAGCTTGTGGAACCTCATGTAATATTCAGTGACACTTTCCCCTGGTATCATCTTAAAGTGCTCAAAGTCATCATACAGTTGTGATTCTCTGCCTTCTTTAGTTAATTCACAACCAGAGAGAAGCATCTTGACATTGTCCCAAACTGCCTTGGCTTCAGTGTTGTGATTGATTAACTTGTAGATGTCTTTTGGAAGACCCTGAAGTATAATGTTTGAAGCCCTGATATCAGCATCGTATCTCTTTTTCTCCTTATCATTGAGCTCATCATACGTCTTTTGTCTGTCCAATCCTAATATCACTGTACCATCCACAGCAGTTTCAAGTGTGTCTCTTGTAGTCTCAATCTGATAAGGTCCTTCATCAATTGATTTGAGAATGTTAACTCCATTTTCCTTTCCCAAACAGTACAACCTAATTCGTTGAGCCCATGAGTCATAATCAGTTCTGTCAAGCATAGGTGGACGAGTATCTGATCCAGCTGCTTGAACGTCCTCAACTAAAGTAGAAACGATAGTAGGTACATTGTTAGACATGATTCCAGATTCTACGGGATTTTACTATTCTTTGATTAAACTGGGAAATTGATTCTTTCACGGGATTTTACAAAATCAAAAGAACAACCGTAAAATGTAGCACGAAGAAGTGACAAGTCTCAATAGACAAGTAGTAAACTTGACAAGTCGCACCCTAACCAACTCGCTTAAAGATCAACTCGCTTAGTAGACAAGTCGCATAAATGGACAACTCGCTTAACAGCCAAGTCGCATAAACCAACTCACTTAATAGACAAGTCGCTTAAAACCCAAGTCGCATAAAGATACAACTCGCTTAATAGACAAGTCGCTTAAAAACTCAAGTCACTTAAAGAGTCAACTCGCTTAATAGCCAAGTCGCATAAACCAACTCGCTTCCAAGAAAAATCGCTTAAGTGTCAACTCGCAGAAACAGACAACTCGCTTAATAACCAAGTCGCATAAACCAACTCGCTTCCAATAACAAAGCAACTCGTTTCCTAGAAATGCAATACCGTGGCTCAACTCGCTTCGTACAATATTCAAAAATAACCACTTTATCAAGAAAAAACAACCCAACCACGATGATTCAAGCTTTCCAATTCAAAACCTAAACACATATGATGATCCTAAACACAAAAGTACAATCAAAATTCAAACTTTAACACTAGAAATTGACCAAATGATTCAAACTCTTCTAAACACTTATAACCCCAAAAACCTTATGAAATCCACCAAAACAAAGAGCATGAAGGATGAGTGATCAAACCATGGCTCTTGATACCAATTGTAACTTATAAGATTTCACAAACACATCAAACCATAATCATATGGGGCGTATACAAGGTTTAGAGAGAGAAAGTTCTAGAGAGAGAAAGGGAAGAGAGTTGGGAACTATGTGAAACAAAGAAAAATGGTATTGAAGCTCCAACCCTCTACCTTGGGAGGTAGAGGGTATTTATAGTTTTCTTACAAGACTCGCCACCTACGGGCTGTGGATCAGGAATACAGTGGGTAAAGACCCGTCCGTTCTCCACGGTGATACTTAACAAATTACTTATTACCATAACATGACTACGACTACGAGCTTTCTAATGAATACAAATACTTGAGGTGACCGACACTTTAACCAATGGATTTTCTAAATCCTAACAAGCTAGCTGTTGGGAAGAATCATTCCAGGAATGGAGAATGGGTCAATATCACAATGAAGAAGGTAAATATTTTACTTTCTATGGATGATGACTCAGATTGGCAGTCCTTTATGAACTATATCAATGTTGACCTTAAGTTTGTAGAGGAGCAACGATTAAATCTTTTTTCTAAATACAATAAGTTAAATTTTGAATTAAATAAGTGTAGGGATTAACTGCTTCTTTTAAAACAAGCCAAGCTTGAGGCTGTCACATTGCAGATTCAAAACACTGAACTAGTTAAAAGAAACCAGGCTCTGATAATGCTCAAATTGTACATGTTTTTAGTAGCGTTATCCGTGCTTTTATGTATGTTATTTAGTTGTAATCATATGCTTTTAATGCTTAATCGTACAAAAGTGTGTTTGCTAGTTCATTTGTAGCCAAGTATGAAGAATTCCTGACAAAAGCAAGACTTGTGGAGTATATTAGAGAAGGTAAAGTCATCAAGATAGTGGTCCAAAGACTCAAGAATGAAGTTCAAGAAGGGAAACAAGAAAGAAATGAAGAAATGAAGCTAAAACGAAGACATATTGAAAGACTCGTTGTTCCCGACACACCTTCACCATTTTGGCCATAACTTTTGCATACGGACTCCGTTTGACCCCCGGTTCGCGGCCACGGAAACCTAAGAGAAAGATATAAAACTTTGGAGCTTGTAGTTTTCTGTCAAAAGGCTCCAACCATTCGGTCGGGCCCCGCAACCGAAACAGTTGGAGAGTAGTCAATAAGACCAACCGAAATAGTTGGAGCTCAACCGAATTGGTTGGGAAGCCTTGGACAGCCATTTCTTCATCACTGAGACTCCAAACTTGTTCCAAATGATTCTAGGTTCTTCCTACATGTATTCTTGTCCCTTCCAAGCTCCTTGGTGACCAAGAAATGCATTTATAACCCCAAGGCCTTGAGAGTAGTATAAATAGACCTCATTTGTGTATGTTTTCATCATCCCTTCTCCATCCTTCTCATCCCTTTCACCCACCACTCCATCTCTAGGTGTGAAATTCGAGCCTCCACCCTTAAGAACGAATTTCCACCTATTACAATGTCCCTCTCTCAACTTACCTTCCCCAAAGGTGTGAAATTCAAGCCTCCACCCTTAAGGACGAATTTTCACCAAATTTATCTCTCCCAAAAGACCACAAACCTCTGCCATTTCCAGAAGTATGCTCGGTTAGAAGTTGTAGTTGATTGGAGGCTTGAAGGAGTGCTATAATCCTTCACCCTTGCCTAATGTAATCTTACTTTTGGTAAATCCTTATTACTTTTATGATGTTGAATGCTATTGTTCATGTTTGGTTCTTTGATTGTGTTGATTATGTGATTCTTGTGAATGTTGTCTTGATACTTGTTTATTTCATATGAGAACTTGTGATAAAAGGATGTTTGGATAATTGTGGTGTTTGTTTGTAATATGTTGATAACATCATATTTGGTTGAATTGGAACTTGTTCTTGTTTATTGTTTTGGTTGATCATTGTTGAGTTCAATGGATGAAAGTATTCTTAACAATGGTTAGTTCCAATTCATTAGTCGACGAATGATTTTGGTCTTGTACTTTGTGACGATTGTGCAAGAGAATTAATAAACATAACAAATAAAGGTTTAATTTGGATTAAGGTCGAAAGGAATCTTTTGAATATGTGTTATCATTATCTTTCAAGTAAATGGAACTTCACGGATTAATAACATCAAAGTATAAGGGCCGAAAGGATTATTTCTTTGTTGTTTAGGGATAAGGCTCATGACATGACCATTTGATCGAGGCTTATGTATATTTGATTTATAAAACACTAGACTACTATTATTGGTTCAAGAGGTCGAAAGGTTACCTTTAATAATATATGTTTTCCAAACTAAACATCCTAATATCCTTGTGATCATTTGTCTAAACATGTATGTTCTTTGTGTGCTTGTTCTTATTGCTTTTCTTAGTGGTTTGATCCGTGACAATCATAACCACGACCTTGTTACTTGCTTAAACAAACAAACGACACTTGTAGTGCAACCAAGTCTCTTGGGACGACCTTGATTTACCAAAACCTATGTAGGATCGATATATTATTGTGTTTGATGATTCGGGTGGTCTTGGATGATCAAAATACATGTTTGCCATTAGAGAGAGAAAGTAGATAGAGAGGGTGTTCTTGCTAGAGACTTGGTTCACAAAAAGTGGAATATTAGATTATGAAGCACCACCCCTTCCATGGATGGAAGGGGTATTTATAGTTACACAAGATATGTCCTCCTATCGGACTGTGGATCAGGCATACAGTGGGTAAAGACTCGTCCTTCCTCCACGGTGTTACACAACGCTAAACTAAACTAATAACTAACTAATAAACTGATAAATAACGTAACTAACGACATGTCTACGAGCTAACTTATGATAGATAATATTTGGGGTGACCGACACTTTACTATGGAATTTCCAATTCCTAACAATCTCCCCATAAGGGAGGTCACCCCATGTTTTACATTTCGAATCCTAGCATTATATTCTTGACTTTGTTCTTGAGCTCGTAGACTTCAATTCTTCAATTCCGCAATCTTTGTGCTTTTGTAGTGCAACTTCAAAGTGCGAGTGCTTTGTACTTTCAGTGGAGGTCTTTGAACTGATCCATATCTTTGATGATCTTCGAGCTTTTATTGAGATCATCAGCCACATTAAATCTCTGGATCACCCTTTATTGTGTTGCCATCATGTGAAGTTGTGACTTTCGGACCGACATGCTCACACTTTCTGGATCATGACATCTTTCCATCAGAGTAGCGGAAGCTTTACTGGTTTATGATATTTGCAGCAGCGTAGCAGAAGCATAGTATAGAAATATCAGAGCCAGGTTCTGTAGATATGCACAAGTCATGATTTCTTCAAATTAAGTGTGGATGCTGTGAGCATGCGGCTTTGGATTGACTCCTCAATTCTGATCAGCTGCAACCGTCCAAATGTACCTGCAAACAACAGTTAGCAATAAAACACACGAAAGTGTCTTTGACCACTTTCGTTGAATTGAGGTACACGGCCCAAGGTTCCCCGTTGATCAGTACAAGTACTGCCAGTGATTAGGTAGGATTCCTAAGAATCTCCTTGACAGGGTTTCGCAGCTGTTCTAGCTGTTCTCAAACCGGAACGTCTCAAAGAAGACAACACGGAGTGAGTGAACCAGCGAATTGAGATTCACTGATTGATGAAAAATGATTTGAAAAACAATCGCGTATTGCTTAGAAGAAAGAGTTTTGCAATACGACGAAGGTTTTATGAGAAAGATCAATTTTCAATCATAAATACTTTTTGTATATGAAAATAGTACACATTCGATGTGCTAGAGAAAAGAAGAAATTTGCACATCAAACGGTTTTTCCAAAAGTATTTTTTCAATCAGAGATACTTTTTGAATTTGAAGACATGAATACACATTCGACGTGCTAAAGAAAAGAAGATTTGCACATCGAACGGTTTTTCCAAAAGCATCCGTCAATCCATTTCCTGGACCAAGGTTGATTCACAAGTGAATCGCCCCATCGTTTCTATCCAGTTGTCACAAGATTGATCTTTAGAAAAGATCTCACATGTCACCCACCAAAAGCTTGTTTGATGTTGGCTCTAGAAGGATTTCCATCTTCATCGTGAATATTTACATATCACTCAGATGTTCTGGCAATACCACAAGGATAATGCGTAGGACTCTTAATATATTCTTACTTTCCACATTGTGTGAAACAGCAAGTCTTCATTAATTTAGTGTTCTAATGAGATATTATGGATGATCTCTTGGCTCTAGACTCAATCGTGCACATTTGGTTCCTATTCCGGAGACTAGGGAGAGGGTCTCCTTCTTCAATATCAACAATCTCTAAGAGAAAGTCGATAGATAATGTCGGTTCCCCGTGAGAATGAAACAAGCCCTTTTAAGAGGAACTTGAGTGGCTTGGGAAGTTTAGTGCAGTGCGTCACTGGGTCCATGATGTCTTGTCTTCAATACTAGTGTTACCTTAGTAACAACCAGTAGCATATGTATTGAACCCGGTTTCTGCCCTAAGGTTGAATTATTGGAGGGCTATTTCTTTTCACCTTTTTTACATTCAATTCTTTTTCATTCTTCAACCCCTTATGTGCTTCCTCTTATATATATTCTATTTTTTTTAGTACAAGGGCTTTTTACTAGTCAAGTGGTAAGGTAGGGCACTATTCGATGAATAAAACAGATTTTAGGAAAGTGGTTCAGGTAGCTCAGCTGGTTAAAGAAAAGGACTGAAAATCCTTGTGTCAGTGGTTCGAATCCACTTCTAAGCGGGCCAAGGGTCCAAAGGCCGAGAGCGAGCCGGATTTTGAAATTCAAGTGCAAGAGTAAGCCAAAAAATACCGAGACTTCATAACTAGAACCTTGTTGGGTTTATTCCAGTACTAGCTCTGTCTCAGTCCGCACTCTTCCCATATCTCACTTTTCTCCTTTTTTCATCATACCTAAGGACTCTACACTATCTAGTGGATTGTCCCTGGGTAGATCCCTCCGGTTCTGGCGGATCATGGGAACTAATACCTAACCTCACCATCCTTATAACTCCATACATAAAGTAAAATGGTTGGTCTTGTGGTACAGTTCATTCTTCCTTGAAACCAATTAAAAAATCATTTGGAAAAACAATCAAGGTACTTGTGATACGAGATCAAAGCATTTTGTACCTTAATAGTTTTGATGAAAACCTCCCCCTCAACATGTGCATATGATTTAGAAATTGTTTAGCACATGGAGGCAAGAGGACTTTGAAATATTTTCTTTGATCACAATTTTCATAGAAAAAGCCATTTGATTTTCTTGGTAAATTCTCCCCCTCAGTATGTGCATAGGATATTTGAAATCATTTTATCACATAGAGGCAAGAGTTCATTTGAAGCACTTCCACGATCACAAAAGCCATTAAGAAACCATTCACTCCCCCTCAATATGTGCTTCGATATTCGAAAGCGTTTAGCACATATGAGAGAGCAGCCTGCACATTTTCATCAAATCGATCATCATTTATCAAATTTCATTATTAAATCACAAATTCTCCCCCGATCAAAAATATCAAACCCTTTGAGATTTTGGATCCCAAGTGATTTAATTAGGTTTAGAAAACATGGAAGAACTTGTGCCTGTTTTAAAATCTCATCTTGTTTTTGGATAAATGCTCCTCCTCAACATGTGCATTGTGTATTTGAAATCGTTTGGCACATGGAGGCAGGAGTGCCTATAAAGGACTAAAACCAATTCCATTTAAACAGATAAGAGATTTAAATCACTATCTCTCCCCCGATCAAAAATTTCAAACCATTTGAGATTTGTGATCCCAACAGATTTAAATCATTTAGAAAATTTTGGGGAAGGACATGGCAAGATTTGATTTTGAAAAATGACAGATAAGGACCAATTTAAGACATTAAAGATTGTTAATGTCCAGTATGATTGTTTTAAGAGATCTTTAAGTAAAATAAAACAATTTCACAATCAAACAAGAATAGAAAAAATTTCATTTTGCAAGATCTTTGAGTTTTAAAGAAAATCATACCATGACATAACATTAAATCTTTAGATCACCACTTTTTAACATACAAACCGGAACTTTTATGAAGAAATATCGTTTGAAAATATTTGTATTAAAATCACTCTCCCCTTCAAACCATGACAGTAGTCGATGATTGAGTGACTTAAGTTTTGATAAAATGAAGTCCGGTGATTTTCAAAGATTAGCTCAATAAATTTTCAAAACAATATTTTCCATTTTCAAAACAATTTATTCAAACTTTTTTTCAAAAATTGTTTAAGAACGGTATCCTGCACAAAGATACGTTAGGTGGTTGAGAAGCTTTTGTTGTTGTTGCTGAGGGTTGGAAGAAAACCGTCTGCTGATGCAGTGAGACTTCTTACGTTGCATTTTAATGCCAACTGAGGTCAAATTAAGCTCCGTTTCTTCATTTGCTGCTGAAGAAAACCATCTGCTGATGCAGTGAGACCTCTTATGTTGCATATATGCCAACTCTACATGGAAGTCCAATTAAGCTCCGTTTCTTCATTTGTCAACCCAAGATATAGTTACCCTTTTCTTTCGGCATCCAATCATCTTCAATTTTAGGATCCGGATCGGGAACATTCTTATATGCCAATATACCTGCATATGTTAGTGGACACAAACAGATATATGGTGGTCGACATCACCCAAACAACAATCGACTAATAACAGTCAATTCAACATATCAATCAGATCATATAAATGTATGGGAATAATGTGTTTATCAAACTCTAATCAATTAATCCTAGCAATCATATCCTAGAAACCTAGTCCTTCAACATAGGCAATTATATTTTTCAGATAAGCACATAGGATGATTAAGAAAGCTTGTTAGATGATATAGATTTGAAAACATTCTCCCCCTCAATCAATGACTTATTTTCTAAAAAGTTTAAAAGCGCTGAAGTCATTGATTGAGTTTTCAATTATTACAAAAACTCTGAAACTGATTGATTTGAATGCAACTCATTAACCACCATTTTTGAAACAACAAATATTTTTCTGAAGAATTAGTAGAAAGAAAAACATTTGTGTAGGATCAGCAGTCTTTTTGACGACATGCTTTCCTTGTTTAGTTTTAGGATAAGTGCACAAATTTTTTGCAAATCGTTTAAGCGTAGCACTTTCCTTCTTTGAAAAAACGGGTTGCTATCTGAAATAATAGCAAGCCATAGTTTTAAGCACGGGTTACAGTCTGAAGTAACTGTAAGCCATATTTTGAGACATGTTTTGGAAAAGAATATTTACACCTCCTGCTCGAACTTCATCTATGGTCCCGTGCCATTATTGAATGACATTTCTAAGACCGCAGATGTTATCGATACCAGAAGACATGTCTTTGAAAAACAATATTTTTGGTATTTTTCTAATTTTCTGATTTTTATGGGTTTTAGAAGGTTTTATATTTTTCTATTTTGTTTTTGCTGGTTTTATATTTTTGTATTTTGTTTTTCTGATAAATATATACAAAGATAGAATAGATGATATAATTTAAGAAGATGATGATACGAGTACCGAGATAAGGATATCGAGCAGCACTTCGTAGAAGAAAGAAGTCATCATCTCTTAAACATTCACCACCAAAGCTTCCAGGGCTCTTGAATCGAAGAAAGAAATTGAACCATATGAAAGTGAGACTTTGGCAGCTTCCCCCCAAACCGAAAATCCTTTAGCTGAGCAGAATCGAAGCTCTATTTCAAGCTTGCCTTAGCCAGGTGCACAAAGAAGCACACCATTATCATAAATCCCGCTGCTCCTTTTAAGAACGATAGTCGAGAATCTTCGTTCGGGGTTATATCATCAACAAGAACAACAGCAACGTATCATCCCACGCATAAAACAATCTTCTCAAATTTCATAACCACTGAAGTTTGAAGCTATGCATCCCCAACGAGTTGTCAAGAGACCACGTCCCCCAAGTAGATGAATAGATGCAGTCAGTCTCTTAGACTAGAGCTCACGAACCCGAATACACATATACCCGAAGACAGAGAAACTTATACCATCGAAGTAGCAGATTAAGTCCAATAACCAAAGAATAACCCCGATGTATACTTTTCTCTCCCCCTGAAGAAAGTGTATGAAGCTCAAGAACCCGAAGTACCCGAATGCCCAAAGAGAGAATAACCGATAACATTGAAGAAGCAGGCCGAATCACTGATTATCTCTGCGGGTGACAATCTCTACGGATGTCAACACCGGAATAAGTGATTATATCTCTGATTCACTGATTAAGCCCTCAAGTAAAACAGCTGAGCATCCCCAATGTACACAATTCTCTCTCCCCTGATGATTGCGATAACATCGTAATCATCACACACTTGTGTACCTCTTTCATCTTCAGAAACTTTCTCTTACATCACTTCCCCCACGTCGTTGGAATAATAACACTAAAAGCCTTGATGAGTAAAACCTTGAGTTTCTCTACGGTCATGACATTTGTTTTCCCGGGATATCTTCAATCACTTAGAAGTATTAAGCTCATCAAGTTTACTCGCCATGAGTCAAACCTTGAGTTTCTCTGCGGTAATAACATTTGTCTTCCCGGGATATCTTCAGTTACTTAGAAGTATTAAGTTCATCAAGTTTACTCGCTTTGTGTTTTAGATGTGTGTCTCCTTCCCCCTTGCTGGTTTTGACACTTCAGAATCAACAACATATTTTAAGCCCAATACTTAAAATCTTTTTGAGAAGAACATCATTAGCACAGATGTATCTGTGAGAATCAACTTGCTGAAGAATGTGAGCAAGTCTAATTGGGGATTAACTTTGGCTTTTAACTCTCCCCCAATTAGTGCTCTCCCCTAAACCGACAATGTTTATGATGAATGCTTGAATTAAGAAGAAGTCTTTAGATAATCAAATGCAACACGTCTTTAGTCTTCTAACATGTAGCAGAAAATGTAGAACAGACTGTAGACTCGACCTTCTTCAATATTGTGCAGTTGGGGAATAGATAGTTAACATCTTCAACTCACACCAAAAAGCATCCCACCAAAAGGCATCCCAATTAACTTACATCTTGCAAATCCCCTTAACTAAAATCCCTCCCAATCAAACAAGAACAGAAAGATGTTCATCAAGGAAATCAGCAATCAGGCCGCAACAAACACATAAGATGGTAACACCAAACTACCAATCACATCAAATAAGAATAGAGAGATTGTTCGGAATCATCATGTTGATGTATACGTGAAGCATTAACCGGAAGCACTTTGTCGATAAACTCATCAATCCGAGTGAAGATGTCAACCAACGGATCTTAGAAGAAACTCCATGTAAAGATGATCCGATAAGAAGAAGCTCGGTTCTTACATGGGTTAGGAGCAGTATGACCATATATTCTCATAAGTCAATCAACCATGCAGAATTATCACACTTCTTCTCCCCCTCAAGAATTGCATACGGAGATGCCATTCTTGATTAAACAAGTGAAAATTATCCAAATGTAGTCAATTCACACTTCTCCCCCGCAAAATTAGCACAGGATGTCGCCATCGTCATTATAGTTGAGCAAGTTGAATAAGAAAACAATCAATGGTAGCCTGGTTCACTTGATAATTGAAAGCGCATGGAAAAAGCATGAAGCATGTTGACGAGAATGGTCATAATTGAGAAGATTTCTCTTCTTCAGAAGATAAAGCGCACTGACACGTACACTTTTCTTTTCTTTAGAGTACGAGGCATGAACGGTTGTGTTCATACGTCATTATGTTGAAGTACGAGGCCTGAACTGATGTGAACAGACGTCATAATCTCTCTCTTTTCATCATCTCTTGGCAAAACATGTAATTATCACCATTATCATTCAGTAGGCTCTTTGTAGTGACAGCTGATGGAGAAAACCCAATATGATGAATTTGACCCTGAAGTAAACTACCCCGAACTCGTGACTTAAACTTGTACATATGTAACAAAGAGCAGTGCCGATTTCCATTAGCATCTCTAAGTACTATCTATGTACTCTATTCTCTTCAACCAATCAACCATCAAGTATAAGACGTACATTACCTCTTGAAAATCCACAATTAAATGTGACACTGGGCACTACAACGTAACTCCTTAAAGTGATAGTTATTTTTGTGGCAAAAAGAGCCCAATTTCCCCTCGTGGTAAAAGAAAAAAGACTCCAAAAAATAACTAGATTTCCAAGTCTTCGTTTTTGATTATAAGCTTGAACAAGGATCTTGAAGAATCTTCATCCAACCATCCCCGATATCTTCAGATACTAAGTACACTCGCCCGTGGTATTTCACTTCAACTTCAAATAAATAATAGTGAATTAACTCCGTTGTCACATCTTGTCAAAAGCTCAAATCTAGCCTCCTTTGATCTTAAAATTGAACTTTGATAATGGTTTCATCCCGACCATGGTTAAATGCACATATCCCCGTAAAACCATGTAATAACTAAACTGCCATGAAGACAATCCAAACACACATCCAATTCATGAAGTACACCCTTTTATCCATTCTTCGAAGTAGAAACTGTAGCACCAGCATCAGATAAGACCTCGAAATACACTTTCTATTCTCCAGGATGGTTCTATCAATACGAGATTTTACAATTATATGATTTAAACCGAGAAATAGGTTCTTTCGCGGGATTTTACAAAACCAAGAATAAACCGTAAGATAGATCCGGAAATGCACTTTACTATTACCAGGATGTTTCCATTGTCACGGGATTTTACAAGTCTATGATTTAAACCGAGAAATAGGTTCTTTCGCGGGATTTTACAAAATCAAGACAAAACCGTAAACAATGTCAGCTTGAATGTGTTATGACAACTTTGGTTTCGGTGAATATCTGTTTTAGGGGAACATGCAGTGGTTCATCAACGGTTCATTAACCAACATCAACAGTATCATCAACCATCCAGTAAACACATTGTTAAACACATCATTTACGCAATCTGTCGGCTATTGCAGTGACCACATGGAGAAGTAAACCCGATATATCAGACTCGAACATGACGTAAAATTCCCAAGAACTGTTACCTCGTGAACAAGAACCGGTGTACCCAATGTACAAAACCTCTTGACATTCTCAACTGAGTGAGACGCCGAAGTGATAGCTACGTTGTGGGTTAAGTGAGAAAGAATCACAAACGCAACTAATTAGCCAAGTCTTTATCACACTCAATAAACGCCCAGACAAGTCATCTTCGCGGAAGGGAAGAAAGAAAGAAGATGAAATAAGTAAACACGCCCGGAAAGACCTCACTTCAAATCTAAATAAGAAATATCGTCCAAACAACCCCGTAGTAAACATTTTCCAATAAACACTTCAAGCCGTGACATAATATTCTACGTGAAAAATGTATACACCAAAGTGCCAAACTTCATAACCCCTTGAATCACACCAAATCTCATCAAATCTCATAGCACGCAAATTCACATCGACATACAAAACGTACACTGGATCCAACATAAGCCCGTATCAGAATCAATTCCAAATTCAGCCCACGACATAAAGTATGATCCACGAGTTAGAAAGATCATTATCCAATGTCCAAGACCCGGTCACAGTAAATGGGAAAAAAATCTCTCCAGTCTATGAAATTAATTCCGAATTCAATAATCTCATGATCTAATATTGATATCACATATACTTATCAACTTAAAAAAACTTTACACGCCCACCAGGCCTCCATTGTATGACAAATCCATATCACATATCTTAAAACTCGGCCTATGGATACTTAGAAAAACCATCGCAGAAAAATACGGCCCATGAATCAAACTCTATAATATTTAACATTACTCGGCCCATACATGAAGAACTCTAATTGGGAACAGCTCCAGGCCATTTATCCGATCCACTAACCAAATGCCCTACATATTAGGGTGTATAAAGCGCAACTTAGCTCACAGTTACCCCTAAATTCCCGTTTCATAAACAAACCCTAATATATCTCACATTTTACTCCGCCTCTCACTTCAACTTCTTATCTCAAATCAGATCAAATCACAAAATAAACGTAACTTCCATATCCAGTTAATACACACCCTTCTTCAACACTTCATTCAGCCTAAACCTAACCTCAATATCAAACGCCTCCTCTTTCTATCAAGGTGACCTCGCCACAGGGTTGGCTTGAGGCTCGTTATCGTGGCCACAGGGATGGCTAGAGATGGACGTATACGGTTAGGTTTTACTTTGATTATTGTTTTTTTTTCCACAGAACACGGTTAGGTTTTACTTAGATACTTGTTTTTTTTACACCAAATGAAAGACAATATAAAACAATCTTGTCTTAATCTTGCTTTGATTTTCGAACAACAAACAAAGATTGTAAAAAGTGAGATATGTGATGTGAGTACTTTTACTTGTTTAGACCCTCGAGGTCTTGATGATATCTTAGAGTATCACGAAACAACAAGGAAACTGAGATCTATAAACTTTTGTTTGTAACGAGTCTTGTGTAGTCTTAGAGTTTACAAATGTTTTGGAACTGTTGAGATGATATTGTTACAACACGTTAATTTGTTTTGATAATCATGGATCAATGATGTTGGTTGAAACTGAGCTCGTGGTGTTATTTGGTATTTGGTGATGTGGTCGTGGTCATTTTCTTTTACATCTTCTTCTTTTAACCAAGTCGCTACAAGTCAATACTAGTCACGGGTCTTGAGTCAAGTCGCTATATGAATTGGCAAGTCGCTAGGTATTTTCTTAAACAAGTTGCTAGGTATTTGTAACTCAAGTCGCTAGGTATTTGTAACTCAAGTCGCTATTAATATAGTGACAAGTCGCTAACCATTTTTCAAACCCAACTCGCTTTTGACCAAAATATCAACTGCTATCGTTTTTCTTTACAAACCGAGTAGCTAACTTGAAGCAAGTCGCTATATGATGGTCAAATCGCTACGACTTGTAAATACAAGTCGCTAGCAAGATTCAATGAATCTGGACAAATAGTAATAAGTCGCTACCTTGAAATTTGACATTTTCCGATGAGTTTTCTGACCATATTCATATAAACCTAGAAAAAATGACAAGAACTGCTTTTGACCCATGTTGACCAGTGTATGGACTATGAGAATCTGACCATATGACCACTAATATGACTGTTTAAGACCATTAGCATTTGACCCAGAAAAATACCAATATCAGTTTTTGGACATAAAGATGACACAAGGACAAAT
Organism: Chrysanthemum seticuspe; assembly: GCA_019973895.1. Classification (NCBI taxonomy): domain Eukaryota; kingdom Viridiplantae; phylum Streptophyta; class Magnoliopsida; order Asterales; family Asteraceae; genus Chrysanthemum; species Chrysanthemum seticuspe. The sequence continues at coordinate 231,433,174 of BPTQ01000007.1, read as the reverse complement.
ATTGTTCATAAGTAAGGACCAGGACTTTGTATTTGACCAAAAACAGAAACACCAAAACATGAAAAACTGTTTTACCAAAAATAAAGTATAAACATTTTTCGAACCACAAAAAATGATGCAAAAACAGTTAACACGAGAATCAAACACCACAATACATCATCAAAACACCATAACCTTGGCTCTAGTACCATTTGTAGGATCGATATATTATTGTGTTTGATGATTCGGGTGGTCTTGGATGATCAAAATACATGTTTGCCATTAGAGAGAGAAAGTAGATAGAGAGGGTGTTCTTGCTAGAGACTTGGTTCACAAAAAGTGGAATATTAGATTATGAAGCACCACCCCTTCCATGGATGGAAGGGGTATTTATAGTTACACAAGATACGTCCTCCTATCGGACTGTGGATCAGGCATACAGTGGGTAAAGACCCGTCCTTCCTCCACGGTGTTACACTACGCTAAACTAAACTAATAACTAACTAATAAACTGATAAATAACGTAACTAACGACATGTCTACGAGCTAACTTATGCTAGATAATATTTGGGGTGACCGACACTTTACTATGGAATTTCCAATTCCTAACAACCTATACTACAACTAGACTAGGGTATACATGCCCGAATGTGTTCCTACTTAACCGGTAATTCTTGCATATAAATTTAAAGCTCGGTGAACGCATCAGGCTCTTCAAGATGAACTTAAAAAGGAAAAAGAAATCATTGAAAGTTGGACTGCCAAGAATCCTAGAGTCTTTGATGCTGTGGAAGCCCCCGGTAGCAAGAACAGAATCATAGGTAAAGATCATCTCCCTGATTCTCATAACAAAGACCAAGGTCCAAAACCATTTGTGTCTGGTGGCATGATTACCAATATGTTGTCATTACCCAAGTCCAGTGATTGGGTTGAATGGGTTAATCCTGAGAGTAAGCTTCCAAATTTTGATTCTAGAAGAATACTAGAGCCTGAAAGCCAAGCTCTAAAGAGCATGGTTGGACTCCCTGATGTGCCCAGTAGTACTGAACACATCTCTGACTCTGAAGCAGAATCTCAAGCACCGCTTCCACCCCTGAAACCTCTTCAGGGTGCTGCACCAAGCTCTGAGGTTACTCCACTGCAATTCAACCCTCATTCACCAAAAGAAAGGTCTGGACTTGGTAGAACCATCCTGAAAAGACCAACAAAACCAATCCAACAAGTATCAACTCCCACTGAGACTTCCACATCTTCAGTTCCTACTAAAGCAGACCAGACTGAACTTGTGAGGAAGTTGACTGACAAGATGGAATCCATCGAAAAAGCTCTTGATTCAATAAAGGAACCAAAGTCAGCCTCCTCTAGTTCCTCAAAGTCAAAATCAAACACCAAACCAAGGCAGAAGTGTGATCTGTGCCATTATACCAGTCATACCACTGATAATTGCTACAGAATCCTTTTTTGTATGATCTGCAAAAAGGATGATCACAGAACTTCTGATCACTTACAGTATGTAAGTTCATTCAGTGAAGCAAGACACACCAAAGCTGGTCATCAAAATGTTTCAACCTCCAAACAAGCTCACAGGCATAGAGCAAAACCCTTTCCTCCTTGTCCACATTGTGGCTTCAATGATCATCATTCTGATGATTGTCTCATGAACACATGTTGTGATATTTGTGGAAATCCAGCTCATGAGACATCTCAGCATGACAGTGTTATCCAAGCAAGGAGAAGTTCAAAGCAACCTCAAATCACTGAGTCATCCTCAGTCACCGAATGCAAAACATGTGGTAGCACAATGCACTCAACCACTGACCATGAGTCAATTGCCAAATTTAAGCAGAACTTTAGACCCAAGCCCACTAGAATGTGGGTCAGCAAGAGAAACTAATTCAGTTTACTATTTGTTCAGAGACACGCCAGGGAGCCTATTTGGCATCTAGATAGTGGATGCTCAAGAAGCATGACTGGTGTTAAGGAGTATCTGCACAAGTATGTAAAGGAACCAGGACTCAAGGTAGTATTTGGTGATAACTCATCATGTCCCACTAAAGGTTATGGTTCAGTAAACTGCAATGGAATAGTTTTCTCTAGAATAACTTATGTCAATGGTCTAAAATACAATCTCATCAGTGTCAGTCAATTATGTGATGCTAAGTACATTGTGAAATTCAATGACAAACAAGGCACCATTTTTAATGCCAACAAAGATTTTGTTTTGATAGCTTCTAGGAGAGATGATGTTTATGTCTTAGACATGTCAACACTCTCTCAAGATGGAACTTGTCTCTTTTCCAAAGCCACTGAAATTGTCAACTAGTTGTGGCACAAGAGACTCTCTCCCTTAAACTTCAAAAACATCAACAACTTGGCAAAACAAAATAAAGTCCTTGGCTTACCATCACTGGTTTTTAAAAAAGACAGACCATGCTCAGCCTGTGAAAAAGGCAAACACCACAGAGCATCATTCAAAACAAACCAAAATTTCTCCATCAAAAGTTGCCTTCACCTCCTGCACATGGATCTCTTTGGACCAGTCAGTCCTAGATCAATCACAACAAAAAATGGGGTTTTTAGGATGAACTTTTTTGGAACGGTAAAAAAAGAGTGCCAAATAAGCGTATTTGGCACTTTTTGGATAACCGTACCAAAAAAAATAAGTATTTGGGACGGCTATTAGAAAACCGTTTCAAATACGTAGCATTTGGAACGTTTTGTAATAATGGTGCCAAGTGCATGTGTATTTGGGACAGTTTAAATTACCGGTTCCAAATATTTACGTATTTGGGACAGTTGGTACCAAATGTGCCAAATACGTATATGTATTTTGAATGGTTTTTAGGGCTTGTGCCACATAATTGAGTATTTGGAACGATTTTTTAGAGTGTGGAATCTAGGAATGTATTTAGAACATTTTTTATGAACTGTTTTGAATACATATGTATTTGAAACATCTTTTAAAACCCGACCTGGATGTCCTATTCGTCTTACACATGTTGATAATATTTCTCCTTTTAATTTTTTTAATTAATTTTATTCACCTTAATACTCAATTTCCCTTCATTATTAAGTTTTTAAGATCAAAATTCATCTTAATATCGACGACACCATTCAACGTAACCCAAATCACTTAAAACGGGCTTCTTCCACTTTTTGACTAGTTATCGTTGATGTTTCATAAATAAGAATTTTTCCTTTTAAGAATGAGTTCAAAAAATTCATATTATATGTGCAAATAGGTAAACAAATGAGGTCATTTAGTATTGGTTACTCGTGTATGGCAAGTGTCTTACTCAAATTTATGCCACCTAACTGAGGTATTTCATGACCATTTTCAACCCTCACTTTTCGTTTACCACCCCCAAATAACTCGTGACCTCTTATGAAAAAATAACAGGCTTACCACTAAGGAAATTTAGTATCCTAAGAAGGGCACAAATCACAACATATGGTTCGGTTGGAATTGTTAGAGGTTCTAGCACGAGCAATGATGTACGAAAGAAGGGTTGAGGACTAACACTTGGTTATCAAGGAAAAGAGAAAATCAAGATTATTTATAATGAGCTCATGCAAACTATCGGGGATAGTATTACCGATCACGCGAATTTACTTGGTGGAATTCCAAAATGTGGGGCTCATGCTCCTCTAAATATTTTTTCATGGAAGTTAATGCCGGATACCAATCTTTAAATAATGTGGCGAGATGTTCAAGTAAGAACGACATACACAGAAATGACTCTACGACACCAAGCGCTTTTTAATCATGTCTATATGACACTTAGGCTGTGTTTAAGAAGGGGTTTTTAGGGGCTTACGGGTGTTTAAACTTTTAAATAAGCCTTGTTTGTCACACGGGCTTATTGAGGCTTATATAAGCCATAAACCTAAGCCCATTGAAAGGGGCTTATGAAGGTTTGTAACTAGTTAAATTACTTAAATACCCTTAAAAATATAATGGATTATCACGCAAAAGCTGAAAATATATATGAAATTAATTTGATGTATTTTTATGCGAGTTTACATTAATAAGTGTTAGGTTCCCATTTATGTAACACAAGCATCAATATGAAGAAATAGAGAAGAGAAAGGATCGGATGAACACTACACACACTTATGCGTAAAGATGAAAGAAATATTATACTTAGGATAAATGTGAAAGTGAACAACCAACCTTCAAATGAAGGTTTACAAGGGTATTTATAGGAGAGGGAGCTAGGGCAATACTCCTAGTCCCTTCCTTTCCTTATTAGGCTTGGGCCAAGGCTTATGGGCCTTCTACATAAGCCTTAGCATAATAACAAACATAAAGGCCTAATTAAGCTAAATATTACATATTAATTACTAACACTTGTAATCTAGTTTAGGAGTGATTCCAACAATCTCCTCCTAAGTGTTGGTGATTAATGATTTGAGTGATAACGTTGTAGGTGCTGATGTAATAGTAGTTTTGACGTCTTCTGACATTCTTCTTTCTTGTGAGAAGAAGTGTCTTGATTCAAACAATCTCCCCAGTGTAGGGATCTTGTTCACTTTGAAGTTTTTCATCTTTGACGTCTTCATTATCTTTGTTCTTTGATCTTAGTTCTTTGTGATGGAAGTGATAATATGTTGTGGTTGTCTGCATCAGGTCCGCTTCGTTGCTCCAGTGTCTCCACGTCTTTCTCCAACATGCTCACACGCTCTTTAACGTTGGATTTCAGTACTGATGTTGTAGATTCTTTGACTTTGACGAAGAATCATTCTGACTTTGTGTTGCCTTTTGAGAGAACTTCAATTAGTGTTGTTGTAGGTATGAGCATGTGGAGAATATGCACGATCTTTTCCACCCGCAAGCATCCATAAGAAGAAAACATAAAACATGGGTTGGAAATAATCCAGCGCTTACAAGTTTGAACTTCGAGTGTGTTAACAGCATAGTGTGAAAACATGACTCTAATTCTGACAAAGGCTGTTCCTGAACTAGAGTCCCACAAGTGAGATAACGCGATGTACCGAAGTACACCTACAGTTCAGATGAGTCGCTGAGGTACACCGAAGCATCACCCCACGTCTGTAGACCGTTTGAGACACACTAAGTGTAACCCACAAGGAGTTACCGAAGTGACCTGCTATCAGGGCTGTTTGATGTTTACCCTGGCAGGAGTTTCCATTCAATGACTGAGGATCATATGTGTGAACCTCTCATAAATGTTCTCGACAGATTGCTAAGATCTGTGTAGGATTCGATAATGTATCACTTGCGTCCTTAATGTTGAACGACAAGTGAAGAAATGTCAAGTGTACCTAAGAGATCTTTTGATGAATCTCGTGGCTCTAGACTCAATAGTGCGCTTTGGTTTTCCTGAGCGGAGACTAGGGAGAGGGTCTGCTTCTTCAATACCAGCAATCTCTAAGAGAGAGCCGATAGTTTACGTAGGGTTCCCTGTGAGAATGAAACAAGCTTCTGTTGAGAGAAACTTAAGTGGCTAAGAAGGTTAGTGCATGCGTCACTGGGTCCATGACGACTTTGATCTTCAATACAGGTGTCATCAAGTGACAACCTGTAGCATATGAATTGAACCCGGTGTCTGCCCTGAGTTGAATAATCTTAAGGGCTATTTCTTTTCACCCTTTTCTTTACTTTTCTTTTTAATTCTTCAACTCCTTCTTTCTCCGATTCTCATTTTCTCCTTTTTTATAATCATACCTAAGGACTTCTAATTCTAACTATTGGTGGTGTCCTTGGGTAGATCCCTCCGGCTCTGGCGGATCATAGGACGGTTATTCCTAACCTTAGTCACCTTATAACTCCATGACTAACCTATGTTGCCATAAAACCAATTTTCATGAAAATCTCTCAAAGTGGTTATGAATAAAAACTTTTAGTACCACTGTAAGAGTTTTGTATTTAGCAGAAATACTCCCCCTCCACACGTGCTTAAGTATTTTGACAGAAATTTGCACGGTGAGAGAAGAGTGCGCACTTTTGAATTGATCAACTCAAGATAGACAATCCCCCGCGAGACACGGTTACGTTGCATAGTTAAAGAGTTACATTGTCAACTTTTAGGTGACAACTGGCTCTAATAACTACCTTGAAGGTGTGGACAAACCTCGAAAGGTTGTCAAACCCGTCAAAGTTCATGTCTACCAAGATTTTCTCGAATGGTACATTCTACTAGGACAAGTCCTTTGCGAGACACGTTTACATCACAAGCGAACTAGCTTGAAATTATTACCCGTCTCGGACAAGTCTTATCGAGTTACTCTCATTTAAGATCTCGTCAATTCATTGGTTAAGTCTTTAGCACGAAGATTCTTTTGCAATTCACAACATATTTCTTATCACATAATTTTTCTCCCCCTCAAAAATGGCATATAAATGTTATTTTTGACGAAATTTTGATATCGAATATGACCATTTTGAGTTTTGTGGGAAGATTTCCACAAAGAATGCTTTTGTTGAACAAAGTGTTTTAGCAAATACTCCCCCTTAACAAGTGATATAAACTTTTGAGGTTTTTGAAAAATCATAAGGGGAGGTACTTGTTCTTTTGAGCAAAACTTTGAAAAATGAAAGTTTTGATAATTTTTACTCAAAAGTGAGAAGCTTTCGCTCTTTTTATAGGATTGTGACACTGAAGCGTACCACAGGGTCCTTTCATTACAAGTACGGGTTGTACACTGTTATGTGTGCACAAGCCATTGTCATATATAAATCACACATCCAAATTATAAGATAAGAAAAAACAGATCAAGGGGTACCAGGAGATTCAGATAATCTAGCAATAACTCCGGGAATGCGTTCTGAACGTTGATAGCCTGTGAGAGATATGCTTGGACGACCACCAATGAAACTCTCCAAAGTTCTGAACTGATCCCTTCTGAACAACCTTTCATCAATCCGTGTGATGATCTTCCTAACATCCCTTCTCTCCCTCGAATTCCATCGCTTCGGTGACCCGATGCCGTCATGAATCTCTTTCAATCTTGATGCTAGCCCGTCCCTAACTTTCTTCAACGTGTGATCCCTAAACTTGTGAAGCTCTTTACACGCCATGAAACAGTTGTGGTGTAGTTCACTTCTGTAGACTACCCCAAATGGTTTCTTGATAAGGGTATATTAAGGAAGTCGGTTGATGTCGAGAAGGTCTAGTTGAGGTTTTGTGAGATTGACCCGTTTTTTATAAGATTCGACAGCAAGCTGAATGTCCTCTACACGTTCTTGGTCACAATGCTTCTGATGAAGATTAATAATGACTTGATGTACTCGCGTTGGATAGTTGTGGAGAAATGTCGCATTCGTCCTTTCACCTTAGCGAAATACATATCTTCAATGTCATTTAGTGATAGTCTTGGAAAATCCGCTTCACATAAGTCATAATCCTCTTCGTCTTGTCGTTTGACTATAATGTTCTTGAGGAATGTGTAGTCCCTTTTCGACGACAGGGTAACATGCTTAATTGCAATGATCCGTTTTTCACTATACACTTCCTTTTTAGACTTAAGAACCTAGCAGCTTCTGTAGAAGATTCTTCGGCGTTCATGCCAATGATGAATCCCATACGGTATGGAATTTGAGGTTGATCCGGTCAGCCAATTGTTGGTAGAGGTTTGGTCCAATCCGTGTAGTATGGAGCTTTGTCTTGTCTTGTGAAGTCGATGTTAGCTTCGGGATTGAGCCAATCGATATTGTTCGACATGGCTCGTGCAATGTTGTCGAGGTGGTATTCGACTTCAATTGCACTTTTTGAGCTGTCTTTAAGTAGTTGGAAAGCATCATTCTTTATTCGTCTTAGCTTAGCCTTAGTCATCTTCTTCACTCTAAACTTTTCTTGAATCAGCTTCACATGCTCCATAGTACGGCTATCTACCATTTCTTGACCTTCTGGTAATGAGGGAGTAGCATCAACAAGTCTAGAAAACTAGTCGTATTCTTCGGTTGTATCGTCATCTAGCCATGAGACAACATTGGTCTTTGTCTTCTTCTTCTTTAGCTTTGATGAGGACTCTGGTTTCTTTGTTGTGGTGGGAGAAGTGGGTTGTTGTTGGTGCTCTGGGATCTCTTCATCGTCACCACCAGTGTATTCGAAATGATCACCGGTTTTCTCTGTTGATGGTGGTAACTCAGAGTCCTGAGGTTTCTCTGTAGGAGTCGAACGTGGAGGAGATCTTCTTTTGGTTGGAGTCCTTTGGGGTGGTGGTGGCATAGAGGAGGATTCACCAGACTTCTTCTTGCGTTTCGTTTCTTTGTCTTTATCCGCATCATCATCGTCTCTAGGACGCTTAGCCGTTTCAGCTGCCGCTTTGCATGACGTTTTAAGTTGGTAATCCAGCAATGCGTCAAACAGTTTACCTTCGTCAGAGGTAAACGTTGCAGATCGTTTTGACATTTGAAGTACAAGCTTGGAAACCAATTCTGCATCGGAGAAAGCTGTAGGCTCAGTTGGGTTGATTGTAACTGTTAAAGGCGTTGATCTTATTGTTTGCTTGGCCAACTGCATGAGATTTGGATAGAGTTTTCTGGTGAACATCTCTCTTGTCACACCTGGAATAATGTCGAGAATGAACTTATGAGTATATTCTCTGATTGTCCTGTTCATCTCCTCTTGGACATCTCGATTGAGAAACTTCTGGATTTGTTCCCGTTCTCTCAACATCTTGTTTATCCCATTTTGAAGAAGGTTCACTCTGTCAGCCAGTTGATTCAGTTTCTTGTTGACTACATCTTTCTTCCTTACTTGCTTGACAGCTTTGACAATCTTTGTTTTAGCACGGGATATCCAAGTGTCGGTTGGTTTCTTTACCGATCTGGATGCGGATCTGGTTGAAGCTTTGGATGGTGGTGGAGAAGAGTGAGAAGATGAGTCTGACGAAGATGATTCATGAGGAGGCTCAGGGTCCTTTGGTGGCTCAGAGGTTTGTTCCTTGCTTTGTACGGGATTATCAAGAATGTAATCATTGGCTTCCTTTTCCGCTTGAGCCTTTTCTTGTGCCTTAACCCTAGCTTCTTCATCTTCATCAGGTATTTTCTCAGACTTTTCCTTTTCCGGTTCCTCAAAGTCATATATGATAGAGTCCTCAAGTTGCCTTTGTTGTTGTTCGTGGGTGGTGGTATCAGTTCCCTTATCGGGTTGATTAACCGCATCGGAAACTGGTGTTGATAGTGCACCACCACTTGACCCTTCGGGGCCACGAGTTTGTTGTTGTTCGAACTATTTGGCAACGTGTTGAAGTCTGAGGTTCTTGAGCTTCTTTCTATAGTCTCTGTCTTCATCCAGTGGCTCTTCTTCTGAGCTCTCTTCTTCGTGCTCAAGCACTGGAGTTTTCTCTTTGTCAGCTTTGGGACTTAGAGGTTTTTCAACTAGTGTATCGTCTGTTGCAGATTCTGAGTAGATGACCTCTTCACCTGTTTCAGTGTCTTCTGGGTCCTCGTCCTTCAGTTGTGGTTCAGGTTTGGGAATAGGGATTGCCTCCTTTAATGGAACTTTCCTTTTACGGGAAGGATTCCTCTTTGGATACCTTCTAGTACTCTCAGTGCTCGCAATACTTCTTGCACTGCCTCTCCTTGTCTTTCTAACAGGTGTGCCAGAAGACTTTTCATCAATGAATCCTACTTTGCCCAGTTCAACTGCTTCCAAATAGCGTTTGTAAGATTGAAGTCCCTTGATGGCATCCGTAAGAATGCACTCAGGCAAAACCGCACCTTATTTCTTTGTTGTTGAGTCCTTAAATCTGACAACATTGAGTGTGGGCTCGAACAACACGGAGTGATGGTTGGGGTCATCAAGTCTCAAGGGAATATCTGGATTATACCCAAGAGCCCTTTGGATCAACAGTTTTGTGTATCTGATATAAGGGATCTTGATGCCAGGCTTTTTAAGGTAAGACATCATGTCGTCCCAGATCAGAGCTGCAAATTCGATGTGTTTCATGTTGACCATACCCCAAAATATTTGTAGTTCAATGAGCTTGGGATGCTCATGACCACTATCACGTCCGGAAACGGATTTGGCAATAATTATGTAGAGGGTTCTCCATGGCTGGGGGATGTTCTTAAGATCAACTGATGAGTGCTTTATAATTATCCCAGCAGCTTCGTCATAGCCGATGTCGACCATGAACTGGAGAGCGACCTCTTCCGTTGGAGTAGCAGTGTATTCAGTAGGCTCGATGATAGGGAAACGAAGAATAGCCCTCAAATCTGCAGGAGTGATGGTGACTTGTTTGTTGTTAAGTGTCACTGTCACAACACTTTGACCTTTGATCTTTTGCATAGTGTGCCAGAATTGGTGAATGTAGATCTCCGGCACAGTAGCAGAATTTGTGAGCATGTTCTAATAAGGGTGAGTCTTCAGAATATCCACGACAATCTGACAAGAAGACTCAGAATAAGTGAAGTTTTCAAAATCGACCCTGAGGTTGTTCTTTCCAATCTTCATAGTGTAACCGTTGGGGAAGATGTCTTCAACTGTGAGAACATTTGGTGCATCCACATTTTCCATTTGAATGTCCATATCGTGATCTGAAAGATATTTAGCCAAGAGAACCAACATATCGAAAGACATTACGTTAGTCAAAAGTTGATTTTATTGTCTATTTATTGAATGTGATATGTTAATGATTGTTACGAGTCCAATGTCACTTGTTAGTCCAATAGTCCAAAGACGTCGTGATAAGTTTCATGAGTAGATTAACTTTGAGTTTTAAAGTCCAAGTTTTCACTTATTTTCACAACTTATTAAACATTTAAGCTTATTAATGACATTTTGGTTTCGTGACGTTATGATTTATTTATTTACAAGTTCGTACGCGTAACAATTCATAATTCTGGTTAAAATAAGGCTTAGGCGTAGGTTTTGCAAGCTTATGCGTAAACAGTGAATCATACACGTAGGCATAAGCTTATGCGTAGGATCTTATCTTACGCGTAAGAAATGTTACACGTAGGAAAAAGATCCCTTAGCATAAAGCTTACGCGTAAGCGTGTGTTGGAGTTTACGCATAAGGTCTACTCGTAAGTGTAAAACTTATGTGTAAGACTCAAGTTTACGCATATCCTTCACATGATACGCGTAGTCCCCTTTGTATAACCTTACGCGTAAAGGTTACGCGTAAGATTTCTCTTACGCATAACATTCTACGCGTAAGGTGATCCTTATGCGTAGGAGCTCAGTTAACCTTGATTTTGAATATTTCATGCGTAATAACCTTAAACAAATGAATCATAACACTTCCATTAATACCACATTCAATCTCTTTTAGTCTAACATGAAGTCTCAATCAAAATTGGTTATGCGTAGGATATGCTTATGCGTAAAACTTAAACCCTAAGATTCAAAAATTACGAGTATGAAATCTAGCCATAGGATTGACACCAAATCTTTTCTGTGATACCTTAGAGGCCTAAGGATATGATTTCAACAAGTTTTAACATCAAAACGCTCATGAATCAAGAATACCTAATTCGTATGAACATAAACCCTAATTCGTAGTTTTCACCAAATTAATGTTTTTGGGTATGTTTCAAGCAAGGTTTTGGTCAATTAAACATGTCAAAAGCATAACACAACCATCTTTTTAACCAAAAACACTCTCATATGAAAACACCCAAATCACGCGTATGAACCCTAATTTTGAAAATGGTCAATTCGTGTTTCTGGGTGGATTTGTTTGACAGAAATGGTATAAGAGTGATCATATCAACATTTTAACACAACCATTTTAACAGTAAACACCCAAACATGATTATGTGTTCATACGCTTATGCGTAGAACATAAATTCATGCCTAGGGACAAATCTAGCCGTTAGATCTTGAAACAAATCAAAACCATTGTTTATAATCAAACAATGATGTTAAAAACACTTACAGATTGAAGATTTAAAACACGGATTTGTGTAATGATTTTGGAGCGTGGATGAAGGTTGGTAAAATCTTAAATGTAGTAATAAATGTGAAGAGATATTTGGTGGAGATGTTTTGTAAAAAAATAGTTTATACTTTTGACAATTTAAGTCCCTCCACCTTAACCATTTTCATCCAACGACCATAACTTCCATTTAGGTTACGTAAAGCATGATATTTGGAAAGAAACTTGACGACACTCCCCCTCGACTTAAGAAATAATGAAATTTTATAGATTTGAGTCCGGGGAGTGTCAATAAACAAGACATGTGACCACCATTATCAAAGAAACAACCGAGATAAGGTAACATGCAAGTACAAGGTTTTATGAAAATGAAAAATATTTACTTTCTCCCCCTCAACACTTGACCGAGAAAATACTGAATTTTGAAAGAGTAAAGTGTTGATGGAAGAATTGTACTTGCCATGTTAAAAGAAATATAGATAGAAGAATATTTTTGTAGTTTTATCAGATTTTACAAAAGAGGTTTTGGTGTTTGACGGGTTTTAAGAATGTTTTAAAAGTTTATCCAGTTCCTCTGGAGTCAAACACCGCATACCAATCCGATGGACCAACTCATTAAACCTAGCAGGAGCTAAGGCTTTGGTGAGAAGATCTGCCAGTTGGTATTCAGTACCCACAAAGTATAATTCAACGGTACCCTTTTCCATGTGCTCCTTGATGAAATGATATCGAAGATCGATGTGCTTTGATTTTGAATGTTGAACAGAGTTGCACGAGATCGCAATGGCACTTCAATTATCGCAGTACATCGGGATTCTGTCAAATACGTAACCATAGTCTTTGAGTTGTGTTCTCATCCGAATGACTTGAGCACAACACGCCGACATGGCTACATATTCTGCTTCTATTGAGGACAGCGATGTACAGTCCTGCTTCTTTGATTGCCATGACACCAGTTTATCACCAAGAAATTGTAAAGCTCCTGGAGTACTTTTCTGAGAATCTAAGCAACCTGCGTGATCAGCGTCTGAAAAAGCTATTAGTTCAAAACCAGAATCCTTCGGATACCAGATCCCCAAGTTAATGGTTCCCTTGATGTATCGGAGGATTCTTTTAGCCTTAGAGAGGTGAGTTTCAGTTGGTCGTGACTGATAACGGGAGCAAAGATATACAAAAAAGACAATATCAGGTCTACTGGCTGTTAGATACATGAGAGACCCAATGATACTTTGGTATTTGGTAGAGTCAACCAATTTCCCATGCAAATCAGCATCCAGTTTCTTGGTATTGGCCATTGGAGTGGCATAGGTGTCACAGTTTTGCATTCCATTTTTGTTTAAAATTTCTAGGGCATATTTGGACTGACTCAAGAAAATACCACGGGGTAATTGATGAACTTGCAGTCCTAGAAAGAATGTAAGTTCACCCATCATGGACATTTCAAAATGTTTTTTCATAAGTTTTGAAAAAGCGTTTGAGTACTTTAGATCTGTTGACCCAAAAATGATGTCATCCACATAAATTTGAACGATTAAAATGTGTGCCCCGTGATATTGTATGAAAAGTGTAGGGTCAACCGAACCTTTGACGAAATTATTGGCGATAAGAAAGGATGATAACTTATCATACCACGCCCGAGGGGCTTGTTTGAGACCGTAAAGAGCCTTGTTCAGCTTGTAGACATGGTTCAGGAACTCTGGATCAATGAATCCTTCTGGCTGGCTAACATAGACCGTTTCTTTCAGTTTTCCATTGAGAAAAGCCGTTTTGACATCCATCTGATAAACGGTGATGTTCATGTGAGCCGCAAACGCCAGAAAAATCTGTACAACCTCTAGACGAGCAACCAGAGCGAATGATTCTTCAAAGTCAATACCCTCTTCCTGTCTATAACCCTTAGCCACCAGACGTGACTTATTTCTGATTACGGTTCCTTCAGCATCCAATTTGTTTTTCCAAATCCATTTGAGACCAATGACGTAGACCCCTGTTGGTCTTTCAACCAATTCCCATACTTCAAGATGTTTAAACTGATTAAGTTCTTCTTGCATGGATTCAATCCAGTTGTCTTTGGTCATTGCATCTTTAATGTTTTTAGGTTCAGATTGGCAGACAGTGAGTGCATAAATGCAATGTTCACCGTCTGTGTGAAGACGTTGTCTAGTTACGACTGGTTGATTCGGGTTACCAATAATGTTTTCAAGAGGATGGTCTTTTGTCCAACGATGTGTGGAAGGTTGATGTTGATATACATTCTGCAGATTGGGAGGATTCAAATGGCTTGTGGATGATTCCGCAACATCAGGTGTGGTAGTTTCATTAGCAAACGGATTGAAGAACGCATTTGGATCATAATCTGCAGGTGGGGGTACTTCATTGTTCAGAAGATCATCAGCTTGTTTAGCGTCGTTGGATGCGGTTTGTTCAACTGTTGTTGTAGAATCAACTGGTGGTGCTTCCTCAACAGTAGTTGTTGTAGCACGTGTATCAGGTATTGGATTTTGATCAGGTTGAGCAACAGAAACATTGGATACACCTGGTGCACGTTCATCAATATCATCACTAAACGGAGGAGCAAATAGTTGTTCCATTTGACGTCGAGTTAGTTGTAAACTAGGTTCAACTGATGATGAGGTTTGAGGGAAGTTTAAACGGTTATGACCGGGTTCCAAGTTGTTATGCTCAGAAGCCATTTCTGTAAGCTCATCGAAATTGGCATGAATCGTTTCCATAATCTCCCTTGTACGACGATTCCAGATCTGGTAACCCTTGGAGTTTTCACAATATCCAACAAAGACTCCAATGTCAGCTTTGGCTTTGAGCTTACCAGAGTTATCATGATCATTATTCGGATAACAAAGGGATCCAAATACATGAAAGTGTTTGAGATTTGGTTTACAGTTGTGGATAAGCTCATAAGGTATTTTGTTGTGGCTCTTGGTAATCATTGAGCGATTCTGAGTGTAGCATGCAGTTGACACGGCTTCAGCCCACAAGTAATATGGAAGTTTAGCATTAATTAACATTGTTCTTGCAGCTTCCACTAACGTACGGTTTCGTCTTTCAATAACTCCGTTTTGTTCTGGTGTACGTGCAATAGATGTTTGATGCTCAATTCCCACTTTCTCATAAAATGCACGAAGAGTTTGATTCACAAATTCAGTTCCTTTGTCTGTTTTGATTTGTCTGACTGTGTTCCGGAGCTGAACTTGAATTTTCGTGAGAAAGGTGATGATCATCTGTGTAGCTTGATCTTTACTTCGAAGAAAATAAACCCAAGTCCATCTTGAGTAGTCATCTACAATTACCAAGATGTATCGTTTGCCATTAATCGTCTGCACGCGCATCGGGCCACACAAATCCATGTGAAGAAGATGAAGCACATGTTGTGACATGTGTTCCACCTTTGAAGGAAAGTGAGCACGAGTGCTTTTCCCTTGTTCACAAGCTGAGCAGAGGTGATCTTTAGAATATCGGAATCTTGGGATACCTTCAACAAGTTTGTATCGAGCAAGGTTGGTTATGGTTTGAAAGTTTAAATGTGAGAGACGACGATGCCATAGCCAAGATTTTGTAGATGTTGCCTTTGAAAGTAGACAGATGAGAGATGAAGCAATCATGTCTTGCATTGAGATTGTGTAAAGACTTGAATTGCGGGTGCCAGAAATAAGATCGTTTCCTTGTAGATCACGAATGAAACAAGTTTTCTCCCGAAAAGCAACTTCCAAATCTCCATCACAGAATTGACCAACAGAGAAGAGATTGTGACTGAGGCCTTCCACATAATAAACCCTACTAATTTCGATGTTGCCATTGATGTAATCTCCGTAGCCCATGATAGCTGCGAAGTGATCATTCCCGAATCTGACAGTGCCAATGAACTTTGCAACAAAGTTTGATAACAGTTTGAGATTGCCTGTCATGTGTCGGGAACATCAGCTATCAACAATCCAAAGGATGATTTGTATCACCTGAATTACACATAGACGACACAGATGGAATAGAAGTAGATGTGGAACCCGAAGAGTTAGATGGTTCCGAAGAAGTTATGGTAGAAACACACATATCAATGATTTTAGGTATCCATTTAAATCCAAGTGTATTATGTAACCATTTCTGCCATCTCCAACTAGTCTTAGCTTTGGTCTTAGTGAATGCACTAGGTGATAAGTTCTTCCTAGGAGGTGAAGGTGGTTCTATGGGTACATCAATGATCATAGTTGGAACACTAGAGGGTGGTTTACCTAGCACAGACTTAGAAGCATTAGTGGGCCTAGAGGTATTCTATTTTCTATTATTCCGCTTACGATTCAAGATAGCTGTTAGATTTAATAGTTTTTATTAGAAGTGATGGTCATTCACATTTAGGAACTTTATATCGTGTGTTAGATATCGTGATAGAATAGTCAACGGGAACGTGGATTGGACTAAGCTAAATGTCTAGGCGTTATGATAAGCTTACCTTGTATAAGTCCAAGTAACCCGATCCAATCCAAGTCCATATCCACGGCCCATAGAAAGCCTTTTAGGGCATCATGGATTCCAACTATAAATACCCCTCAAATGGTCATTTGAGGGGTGTGCTTGTGTGTATGTATGTGTGTTTTCTTTGGAGCAATATTCAACTTATTGTTTTCATCTTTATCCTCACATACACGATCCATATAACATCAAGTCACCATCTTTCTCATCTTTATTTCTTTCATCTTCACGCATAGTTTGTGTTTGTGTTAACGTGATTTACGTGTTGGGTTTGTGATAAGGTTGATAAAAGTAAGGTCCTACAATTGGTATCAATCACCTAACAATGGTTTAGGAGTGTTTGTGTTTGTTTGTGTTGATACGCGTAAGCTCTCTGTATCAAAAGTGGTCACGCTTAAAGCTTTAATTTTTGCACTTAAAAATTCAAGATTCTTGTGGTTTAAGGTTTATTTGGTGCTAAAGTTTCAGTTTTTGCAAAAAGTTCGAAGCTTTACGTGTTTTAAATCATTTTAAAGCATGTTTTTGGTTCGTTGGTCATTTCTACTCGTAAGCTTTCTAAGCACTTTGGGTGAAAAAGGTCAACATTTTTGTGTTATTCGAGTGTTTTTAAGGCTGTTTGTGCAAGAGAAATTGTTTGAATCGCTGGAAATTTTTTACGCGTAGGTCAAAACCCTAGTTCTACGCGTAAGAAAAGTCAACGTCCTTTGTCTACGCATAAGCTTTTGGTGCAGATTCTTCGAGCTTCAATGATTACTCAGTGCTTCCCTCACTTGGATAAGTTTGTGAAACACTTCGACTTTTGGATATCTTTTACACTGTGATAGTGTAAAGGATTTTTGGGCAAAACCCTAATCTTACGCATAAGCTTAGAATTACGCGTAGAACACTTTACGCTTAAGTATTTTTCTTACGCCTAAGCCTTGTCTTACGCATAAGTTTTTCTACGCCTAACTTTAAACTTACGCATAAGCATTTCCTACGCCTAAGGAATCCTACGCCTAAGCCATCCTACTCGTAACCATATCCTACTCGTAACTTCTGTTGTCTACGCCTATTTTTACGCGAAATTCAAATTTTTAAATTTTTGAGGAGACTAAACGTTCAATTTTTACGCGAAATTCAAATTTTGGTTTAACGTGGAAAATTTGGTCAAAAATTCAAATTTTTGGACCCAAATTCAAATTTTTTCGGTCAAATTTGGCGTCAAAATTGTCATAACTCAAATTTTTCATACGACCTTAGAAATGATTTTTATAGTGAATTTCAAATTTTGGGAGAAAATTTTTTTACGCCTAAGAACCAAGGTTACGAGTACGACTTTCAGAAAAACCTCAACCGAGCTTAATCTTCATCAACCACAACTCCTTTATCGTTGAATCGATCCTACATCAACTTTATCAGATCATACCTTCATCAATGGCAACTCAACAAGACATTCATGCAGCCGGTGCCGAAAACTGTCCTCCTATGTTGGCAAAAGGTGGTTATCTTCAATGGAAAAGTCGCATGCTTCGCTACATCAAGACCAAACCTAATGGAAAACTCATGATTAACTCCATTACGAATGGACCCTTCAAGCCTCGACAAATCCTAGACCCTGGAACTCCTGAGGTCCCACCATCTTATCATACTCAAACTGAATCAGAATATACTGAAGAGGATCAGAAGCAAGTCGATGCAGATGACATGGCAATTCATATTGTCCAACTGGGTTTACCAATAGACATATTTGTTGCGGTAGACAGTTGTGAAACTACTTTCGATATGTGGGAACGTGTTAGACGGCTTTGTCATGGAACAGAAATTGGTCAACAAGACATGGAGAACAAGCTGCTAACTGAATGGGAAAAGTTCACTTCAACTCCAGGAGAATCCATTGAATCCTACTATGGAAGGTTTTGCACTTTGATGAATGAGCTTATCAGAAACAAGTTGGCACCCAGAACTATCGTTCAAAACATCAAGTTCCTGAACAATCTTCCAGAAGAATGGGGACGATATGTCACTATTGTCAACCAAACAAAAGACTTACATCAGGTGAACTTTGATCAACTAAACGATTTTCTGAAACAAAACCAAGCTGAAGCGAATGAAGTCAGGAAAGAAAGATTGGCAAAGAATCATGATCCATTGGCACTTATTGCAAAGACTCAACCTTCAGTGAATACACAACAACAAGCTTCATCATCTTCCAATAACAATTTGCAGCAATACATTCCATAACCACAACAACAATTCTATCCACCAGAACAACAAGTCATTCAACAACAGTATCCACAATACCAGGAACAAGGAATCACTGATCCTGAAACTGAACAAGAAGAAGCTTTGCGACAAGTATTTTCTTTATTGGGTAAAGCATTCAGCAGTCGCTATTCCACACTAACTAACAACAACCAAAGGATTTCATCAAACACTCGCAACAGGCAAATTGCACAGCCGGGTGTGAATATGGGTAATCAAGGACAAATGGTTGGAGTTATTGGGAATCAGCAAGGCTATTCTACTGGATTTCGTATGGGTAATCAGGCGGTTCCGTATCAGGGTAATCAGTTGGGTCAGAATGTTGGAAATCAGATGGGACAAAATGTTGGGAATAGAGTAGTGGGTAATCAAAATGGGAATGTTGCAACTCCAGTCGTTGGGAATTATGGAAATGTGAATCAGGGTAATCAGGTTAAGTGTTATAACTGTCAAGGAATGGGTCACATGGCACGAAACTATCCCACTAAGCCACACAAGAAGAATGCTGAGTTTCTTCGGAAAGCTATGCTGTTAGCACAGAAGCAAGAAGCAGGGATGCAGTTAAGTGTTGAGGAAAATGATTTCTTCGCTATTGTGGATGATTTGGAAGACCTCGAGGAACTCAATGCAAACTGCATCTTCATGGCAAATATTCAGGAGACTAAGTACGACACTGACTCTGACGCACCTCCTATCTATGACGTCAACGCAGTATCTGAGGTACCAATCATTGATCCATGCTATAACAATGTCATATTTGATGTGTTTACTCTTGACAAACAGCATTCTGTGACGCCAGCACCTACTTATGATACATACCTGGACAATCCGAGTTGTAGCAATACTAACTCCGAAACTCCAGATGTGGATCCTAGTGGAGGCTGTGTGGCACAAAATACTGAAACTGATGAGGAAACACGTGCTTATTTTGAATCATTAATCAATAACTGTGGCATTGAAATTGAGAAAGTGAGTAAGGTCAATCGCGAAGTTAAGGCCGCGAATGTTAAACTGACCACTGAGCTTGAGAGTTACAAAGAGAACGCCAGAGCCTATGAATTTCATACAAACAAAATATCAGAATTAGAAATTGGTTACCGAGATTCTGTTTTAAGAGAAAAAAAATTGCAAATCAAGTATGATACACTTGATGTGAATCTGAACTTGAAAATAAAATCTTTGAACAAGGAAATTTCTGAACTAACTAATCAACTTTCTAAACAAAAAACACTGTTTTCTGATCTTGAAAAAGAGAAGAAATAGTTGATTGCTGATTTTTCAAAACGAGAAGATTCTCTTCTTGATGAAATTCTAGATAAAAATGAATCTATCAAAAAATTGGATAATTTACTTCTTACAACGGGCCATTCCGCTAAAACAAACAAGATGCTTTCTAATCAAGTAAATTCGATTTTTCATACTTCACATAAAATGGCTCTTGGTAACTCACCTCCTGGTTTCCTCAAGAAAGCTCAAAAACAACGGAATGTGTTGAACAATGGAAAACCTTTGCATGAACCCATAATTGTGCATGATTCTCTTGAAACGTTGGAACTATCTGAGGAGAGTAGATCAAGAATGAAACAAAAACATCCGGAAATCAAACCAATTGACTATAACAAATGGAACAAAATTAATGGTATTTCATTTGTTTCACATAAAGAACAATCAAAGTTCTCCATCACAACAGTTTCAAAACCAGTTTCAAAACCAGTTGCAACTCCTGTAGTTGTCTCAAAATCCTTTTCGAAAATCGAACAAATGTCTTCAAACAATCCTTTTAACACAAGTGATGCCAGAAGCATTTTAGACGATGTTAAAACTAGAATTGGGAGACTTCAAGAGACTGTTAAAACTAAAACTCATATTACAACCAACATCTGGTTTAATAGTTTTGATATTGAACAAAAAAAGTTTTTTGAAACTGAAATTGCCCCTCAGCTGAATAACATCAACTCCAGGGTAATTTATTTTGAACAAGCCTTTTTGAAAGAAACAGCTGACTTTGTCACGGACCATAAATCCCTGGTAAAGCAAGCTAATGAAAGTATTGAACAAATCAAAGTTTTGGAAAAGTTAAATGATTCTCTCTTCGAAGATGTTCTGACTACTGATATTATGTCCATCATTTTGCAAACATATTCTGTTGAAGATCATGAAAGACTCCAGTCTGAGACCTCCAAAATTGTTTCAAAATATGAAAAAGCACTTGAGAAACTTGAAAAAGAAAATGTCTCATATTTTAAACAACTTGATCGAAAAACGGAGGAATGCAAGTATGACAAACTGTCGTATGAGCGTGCCTACAATGACATGAAAGCGAAAAATGATCTTTTGAGGGCTCAGCTGGAATGTCAAAAAGGAAAGGCAGTGGATACTAAGATTACAAAACCATTGACTGCGGAGAAAGCAAATGTTCCCAAACCGGTTTCCAAACCAAAAATGTCTGTTTCTATGCCTCCTCCAAAAGTCAATGAGAAAAATGTTTCATCAAAACCAGTCACTCCACCTGCCTTGCCTAAACAAAATGTTGATAAAGGAAAAGCGGTTATCGAGAAACCAAAAGTTTTAGCACCTGGCCTTTTTAAGATGAGTATCACTAATGCGTCTGCCTCCACATCTAAAACATATGGAACAAACGACATAAGTTTAGAAAAGCACTCTAAAGAGACTAGGAAAGCTGAAACCACCTCCCTTGATAAAAATGTGAATCCTAATGCGTGTGCCTTACCTTCTACAGGACTAGAAAGCACCTCTAGGAGCAGCAGACTAAAGCCTAAGAGCAATACAAGGAACAATAGAGTCTCGACTGCCTCTAGGAGTAGTAGCTTGAATAAAGAGAAGAAAGTAGAAGAACACCCTAGGCATTTACCGCTTTTGAATAAGAAAGACATTTCATCTGAATGTACTGAACCTATGAAACTTGCTAAGTCTAATGAATGTGTTGAATCTCTTTGTTTAACTTGCAAGAAATCTTTAATTAATGTTCAAGATGATTGTGTTTCTAAGAATGTGAATGATAAGCCTGTCAAGAAGAACGTCCCAAAAAGATCTTACGCTAAACGAGTAGGAAGACTAGTTGCAAAACTTAGGCTTTTCACTACTGACAAGAACTATAGTGTTTACTTTAGGGATGATATTTGGAAACCCACAGGTAGAACTTTCACACTCAAGAATGGTACAATGAGTAATAAACCAGAATTCCATGTAGAAAACCTCTTTGAGTGTGATTAGGATTTTACCTCTAACCCAAAGGAACCAAAATCAAAACGGTTTCCACAATATTCTTTTTCTGTTACTGGCAGGTTATCGAAATTTGTCTTTGGATCATCGACTCGAGTTGCTCCAAGCACATGACCGGGAATCTGAAGCTGCTGATCAATTTCGTCTGGAAATTCATGGGCACCGTACGTTTCGAAAATGATCATGTAGCAGCTATCATGGGTTATGGAGATCTACCTTTTGGAAATTATTTGATCACTCGGGTTTACTATGTCGAAGGGTTGGGACATAATTTGTTTTCAGTCGGGCAGTTCTGTGATGCAGATTTAGAGGTTGCTTTTAGGAAAAATGCTTGCTTCGTTAGAAACTTCGATGGCACTGATCTCTTAACTGGGAATCGTGATACAAACTTGTATGCTATCGACATCAATCAAATGGCCTCTTCATCACCAATATGTCTTATGACACGAGCATCTGGAACACAGTCCTGGTTGTGGCACATACGGTTATTGTAACACCCTAGGCAAATCCTACATCGGCTGTGGCCTGGAGAGATGCTGGGCTCATAAGATAACATTCGCCTTACAATGACACAACGCGTTTTGTGGTCTACTGCGGGTGGAGTTCTTAGGAACTGGCAGTTAAGCGTGCTCATGTGAGAGTAGTACTGGCTTGGGTGACCTGCCGGGAAGTCTTCAAATGAGGCCACAAAAACAAAGCCGTGAGCCTACGGGCAAAGCGGACAATATTGTGGTCAGATAAGGCGGGGTGTTACAAGTGGTATCAGAGCCACTCCTGAGCCGTTCGGGATGGTGGGGCAAACCTCATCGAGGACGATGAGTCCCTAAGGGGGGGTGATTGTAACACCCTAGGCAAATCCTACATCGGCTGTGGCCTGGAGAGATGCTGGGCTCATAAGATAACATTCGCCTTACAATGACACAACGCGTTTTGTGGTCTACTGCGGGTGGAGTTCTTAGGAACTGGCAGTTAAGCGTGCTCATGTGAGAGTAGTACTGGCTTGGGTGACCTGCCGGGAAGTCTTCAAATGAGGCCACAAAAACAAAGCCGTGAGCCTACGGGCAAAGCGGACA
This sequence comes from Chrysanthemum seticuspe, assembly GCA_019973895.1. Lineage (NCBI taxonomy): Eukaryota > Viridiplantae > Streptophyta > Magnoliopsida > Asterales > Asteraceae > Chrysanthemum > Chrysanthemum seticuspe. The sequence continues at coordinate 231,410,300 of BPTQ01000007.1, read as the reverse complement.
ATATTGTGGTCAGATAAGGCGGGGTGTTACAGTTATCCCATCTCAATTTCGACACCATCAACAATCTTGCCAAAGACAACATCGTCAACGGACTTCCAAAGTTCAAATACACCAAGGATCACTTATGTCCATCATGCGAACAAGGAAAAAGCAAAAGAGCATCATATAAACCCAAATCCGTACCTAGTTCGGAAGAAAAGTTGCATATGTTGCACATGGACTTATGTGGCCCAATGAGAGTTGAAAGCATTAATGGGAAAAAGTATATTCTTGTTATCGTCGATGATTATTCAAGATATACATGGGTTAGGTTTTTGAGATCAAAAGACGAAGCACCAGGCATCATCATCACCTTCCTGAAACGTATTCAAGTACTTCTTCAAGCTCCAGTAAGAGTTGTAAGAACAGACAACGGCACAGAATTCACTAATCAGGAGTTAAGAACTTATTTTGAAGATGTTGGAATTACACATCAGACATCAGTTGTTAGAACTCCACAGCAGAATGGGGTAGTTGAAAGAAGAAATAGAACTCTTGTGGAAGCTGCTCGCACAATGCTAATTTATTCTAGTGCACCGTTATTTCTATGGGCTGATGATGTTGCCACTACTTGTTTCACTCAGAACCGATCCCTTATCCATCCAAGATTCAATAAAACCCCATATGAGCTTGTGAACAACAGAAAACCTGATATCTCTTACTTTCACGTGTTTGGCGCTTTGTGCTATCCAACGAATGACAGAGAAGATCTTGGAAAACTGAAAGCAAAAGGTGATATTGGAATCTTCATTGGATATTCAATTAACTCGAGGGCATTCAGGGTGTATAACAGAAGAACTAGGAGGATCATGGAGACGATGAATGTGAAATTTGATGAACTTTCACAAATGGCTTCTGAGAGACTCGCTCTAGAACCCGCACTAAACCCGCAGACTTCTGGAAACATCAGTTCAGGACTCGTACCTCAAAGAGCTCAATCAACTGCGTATGACAATCCTAAAGAACAAGAATGGGAGAAATTCTTCGAGTTAATGTTTGATGAATACTATGGTGGAACCTCGACAAATGCATCAAACCATCATTCCGCTGCACCCGCTCAAAATCATCCACCACCACCAACAGAAGATGCATCTACAACGGTCGAAACCAATGCACCAACACCATCAACATCATCTACATCTACTCCAGGTCTTGCACCCGTTCTACCAGCAGTTGATGAGCAAAACCAAAACCAGAACGATGCAAAGTTAGATGAAGACTTATTTGAAAACCCGTTTGCTACGGAATCAGCTGAATCTTCTTCAAGCTTACGAGAACCATCTAACTCGCATACGTATAACCAACGGTATCCTTCTACTCTGAAGTGGACAAAAGACCACCCAATTGAACAAGTTATTGGTGAACCTTCAAGGCCATTTCAGACGAGACGTCAACTTGCCACCGATTGCGACTTGTGCATTTACCTTTGCTCAATTAGCAATATAGAGCCAAAGAACATTCGCGAGGCAATGGCAGAACCCGCATGGATAGAAGCGATGTAGGAGGAACTTCTCTAATACCGTCTTCATGACTCTTGGGAAATGGTTCCAAGACCAATTGACATTCGCGTCATTGATCTCAAATGGTTATGGAAGAACAAAAGGGATGAAGAGATGACTGTAATTCGCAACAAAGCTCGTCTTGTGGCCAAAGGATACAGACAAGAGGAAGGGATAGACTTTGAAGAGTCATTCGCGCCGGTAGCTAGACTTGAGGCAGTCAGGATATTCTTAGCCTATGCAGCTCACAAAAACATCACGGTTTATCAGATGGACATTAAGACCGCGTTCTTGAATGGAAGTCTGAAAGAAGAAGTGTACGTGAGTCAGCCAGAAGGCTTCGTAGACATGGAACATCCAGACTACGTCTACAAACTCAAAAAGGCAATCTATGGTTTGAAACAAGCTCCGAGAGCGTGGTATGACGAACTGTCCTCTTTCCTTATCCAAAACAATTTTACCAAAGGAACAGTTGATCCTACCTTGTTTACACAAAAATGCAAAAATGACATTTTGATTGTTCAGATTTATGTGGACGACATCATCTTTGGGTCCACTAATCTGAATCTTTCAAAACAATTTGAAAATCTCATGAAAAGCAAATTTGAAATGTCCATGATAGGGGAACTAAAATTCTTTCTTGGTTTACAAATACATCAGTCCCCTCATGGAATTTTTATTAATCAAGCTAAATACACAACTGAGATTTTGAAAAATCATGGTATGGACAATTGTGATTCGGTCGGAACACCAATGGTAACTTCACCAAAAATTGGAGCCGATTTGTTTGGGAAACCTATTGATTCGAAGAAATATCGGAGCATGATTGGTTCTCTCATGTATCTTACTGCTAGTCGACCAGATATTCATTTTGCTGTTTGCTTATTAGCACGGTTTCAGGCAAAGCCTACCGAACTGCACCTCAAAGAGGTTAAAAGGATCTTTCGGTACCTGAAGACATCCATTCACATGGGACTTTGGTATCTGAAGGAATCCGGATTTGATCTAATTGCCTTTTCAGATGCGGACCACGCAGGTGATCAAGTTACAGCAAAAAGTACATCCGGAGGAGCACAATTTTTGGGTGAAAAGTTAGTCAGCTGGCCTTCAAAGAAACAAGATTGCATTGCACTTTCAACCGCTGAAGCTGAGTATGTGTCTCTATCTGCGTGTTGTGCTCAAGTTCTATGGATGAGAACACAACTCACAGATTATGGCTTTACTTTCGATAAAATACCTATGTATTGTGACTCAAAAAGTGCCATAGCCATATCATGCAATCCTGTTCATCACTCAAAGACTAAGCATATCCGTGTCCGCTACCACTTCATTAAAGAGTACGTCGAAAATGGTACTGTTGAATTATTCTTCGTGAAGACTGATTACCAACTCGCCGATCTATTAACCAAAGCCCTTCCAAAAGAAAGGTTTGACTATTTAGTTCGACGAATTGGAATGCGAAGCCTAACCCCTGAGGAGTTAGAACGTCTTCTCGAATCTTCTTGAAAATGATTTTTTCCAAAAAGCTTCGCTGTAAATATTTCTGAAAAACAAAATACAAAATTTGAAAAACCAACAAAAGCAAATTATAAAAATATAAAACTTTCAAAAAATTCAAAAACAATAGAAAATCAACAAATCCAAAAATATTCTTCTACGACATGTCTCTTGTATAATCGATATTCTGTACGTTTCTAGAAATGTCATTCAACAATGATACGGGCATGTACAGATGCTTGAGCGAGAATTCTTTAATTGTTTTCTAAAACATGTCGTTTCTCAAAATTTCTTCAAATATGGCTTTCGTATACTTCAGTACGAAACCCGGACTAAAATGACGACTTTTGATTATTCTCAAATCAAAACTCGTGTTTTTAAAGAAAAATCGAGTGTACGCTTCAGTGCACTACATTTAAAAATGGTGAGAAATCATCATCATCTTGAGCACCTTTTCAAGATTGTTCAAAAAGATTTTTCAAAATCTTTCAAAATATTTTGTGCTCAAGATAACTCCCTCTAAAACCCTTTAATTGATTATGCTTTATTAAAGGGGGAGTATAAAACAAAAAGTTCCAAATTCTTGCTTAAATCAAATCCGTTTGTCTCCCCAAAAGATTCTAAAATGTTTTTTAATCAATTGATATAAAAAATATCACGAATATGCTATTTTTGAGGGGGAGGAGACGTGATTAAAATGTGATCAAAAAGTTTAATGATCGTTGTTTGAATCCCAAAAAGAGCTCGACTCAGTTGAAACCAATGAATTGACGAGGAATCATGTACCATCTCGAGAAACTTTCTCTAGTGATGTAAACGTGTCTCGAATCGGTCTAGTTCATTTAAAGTCGATCAATTCAAAAAGTGCGAACTCTACCCTCTATGTGCAGATTTCTGTCAAAACATATAAGCACATGTGAAGGGGGAGTGTTTCTGAAAATATAAAACTCACGGAGTGTTTCAAACATGTTTTCTATCATAAACACTCTGAGAGATTTTTCAAGAAAAATTGTTTTATGGCAACAATAGGACAGTCATGGAGTTATAAGGTGACTAAGGATAGGAAATCCGTCCTATGATCCGCCAGAGCCGGAGGGATCTACCTAAGGACATCACAAATAGTTAGTATTAGAAGTCCTTAGGAATGATTGAAAAAAGGAGTAATGTGAGAAAGGAGAAAGAAGGGGTTGAAGAATTAAAAAGAAAAGTAAAAGAAAGGGTGAAAAGAAATAGCCCTCCATATTCAACCTTATAGCAGAAACCGGGTTCAATTCATCTGCTACTGGTTGTCACTTAGATGACGCTGGTATTGAAGACAAAGACATCATGGATCCAGTGACGCACTGCACTAAACCTTCTAGCCACTCAATTCCTCTTAAAATGGATTTGTTTCATTCTCACTGGGAACCCTACATAATCTATTGACTTTCTCTTAGAGATCGTTGGTATTAAAGAAGGAGACTCTCCCTAGTCTCCACTCAGGAAAACCAAAATGCACTATTTAGTCTAGAGCCACGAGATTCATCAAAAGATCTCATAGGAACACTTGACATGACATCGCTTGCTGTTCATCAATAAGGGCACAAGTGATATATTCTAGAGTCCTACGCAGGTCTTAGCAATCTGCCAGAACATTTATGAGAAGTTTCACATCTGTGATCTTCAGTGATTGAATGGAAACTCCTGCCAGGGTCAACATCAAGCAGCCCTGACAGCAGGTCACTTCGGTAACTCCCTGTGGATTATGCTTAGTGTGTCTCAAATGGTCTACAGTCGTGGAGTGATGCTTCGGTGTACTTCAGCGACTCATCTGAACTGTAGATGTACTTCGGTATATCGCGTTATCTTACTTGTGGGACTCCAGTTCAGGAACGGCCTTTGTGAGAATTAGAGATGTGTTTTCACACTATGCTGTTAACACCCTTGAAATTCAAACTTGTAAGTGCCGGAATCCGCTTATTACTAACTTGTTTTTATGTTTTCTTCTTATGGAAGCTCCGGAGCGGATTGATCGTGCAGATTCCCCACATGCTCATACCAACAACACATGAAAGTTCTCATCAAAATCAAAGGCAACACAAAGTTAAAGATGATTCTTCGTCAATGTCAAAGAATCTACAAAGTTTAAAGACTCGAGAACTTCATCATTGGTAATTCAAAGTCAAATAGAAGTGTGAGCATGGTGGAGAAAGGCGTGGAGACACCAAACCAACGAAGTTGACAACGGCAGACAACCACATTAATTGATCACAAAGCATGAAGGAACAAAGAATCAAGACTATTCAATATCTACACACAAAGTTCAAGCTCGAGAAAAGTAAAGATCTAATCAAGTGGAGCATCATTTGAATGACCACCCCTTAGGGGGAGATTGTTAGCCTTAATAGTTTTTATTAGAAGTGATGGTCATTCACATTTAGGAACTTTATATCGTGTGTTAGATATCGTGATAGAATAGTCAACGGGATCGTGGATTGGACTAAGCTAAATGTCTAGGCGTTATGATAAGCTTACCTTGTATAAGTCCAAGTAACCCAATCCAATCCAAGTCCATATCCACGGCCCATAGAAAGCCTTTTAGGGCATCATGGATTCCAACTATAAATACCCCTCAAATGGTCATTTGAGGGGTGTGCTTGAAAGTGTGTGTGTGTGTGTGTGTTTCCTTTTAAATAAAACATCTCTTGTTTTCATCTTTCACATATACGCATAACATATCTTACATCAAGTCACCATCTTTCTCATCTTTATTTCTTTCATCTTCACGCATAGTTTGTGTTTGTGTTAACGTGATTTACGTGTTGGGTTTGTGATACGGTTGATAAAAGTAAGGTCCTACAATAGCCTTAGCAACACATTTATCATGACAACCAGAAAACATGCTTTTATGACAACCAACACAAGAGGCTTCAAACAAGACATTAAGAGTACTTAAAGATTCAGCATTCGTTACATCACTTTGTTCATTACATTTGTCAGATGCAATATCTAAAGTGGGTGCAACTTGAGTTTTATTCAAAGTCCTAGGGTGTTCTTCTACTTCAGCATTCTTTATTGTTCTTTTCTTACGTCGCAACTTCCTATTCTTCCCTGTATTGCTCCTAGGCTGTGAAATGCGGCCGTTGGGAAAAGAGGCAACTATTCATGTTTCAGTAGAGGGAAGCACATTAGTTTCTTGTGGTTTGTCATTAGGCATTCTAGTATCACTTTTCTAAGTGTTATAGGTGTAAGTACCTTAGTGTTACTAATCTTAACTTATTCATACTTTCCTAACTTCTCTTTCAACTCAATAATAGTGTGCAACAAATCTTGATTTTCAGAACGAAGATTTCCATAAACATTTATGACTTCTTTAGTGTGTGCAAGATAATGATCAAGTTCTTTTGATGCTTCATCACGAGTCTGTTTGAGTAAATCAAATATGACACCATATTCCTTTTTAACTTTTGTAAGTTCTTGTTCATATTTTGAGATTTGACATTTTAAAGACACGTTTTGATCATCCAGTTGCTCAAGTTTTGGATTAAGAGTTTTTGTATGCAACTAGTTGATTTTGCTTTGCAAAGCGAGTTCTCGATTTTGATAATCTTTTTGACACCATTGAAGACGACATTTTGCATTGGAAAGCTCGTTAATCAATCGTTCATTTTCAACTTTTAAAGACTTGATTTGGGGCACAGTATCAGTATTCTCAACAATTTCAACAGAATCAGCAGAGATATAATCAAATGCATATGCAACATAATGTAGTAACACAACATTATGGATATCAGCACAGATAACATCTTCCAAGAGTCGATCAACATCTTTTCGTAACATTTTCTTTTTACGTTTTGTATTTGAAATAGATGTTTCTGTTTTCTCGAAAACTATTTTCATCAGTCCAAGTTCCTTATGAAATTCCCTTTCCCAATATAGTGCACAATTTTTCAAGTTTTGAACATGGGGTAAAATTCTTTTCTGAAAAATATCTCTTTGTTCTCGCGCCTGAGGCGATTGAAAATGTTCAACTTTTATTTCATAATGAAATTCAATATCACGTTCTAAAAGTTTGATGTCAGATAGGAAAGTGTCAAAATATCTAAGAATTTGACGACTTTTGGGTATTGATTTTACTTCACTGAGTGAAGGTAAAGGACCATTAATTTGTGCATAATTGGGTTGGGGACGAACATTAGAAGACTCAGAAATAGGCGTGATAACCCAAGGTGTGTTAGTATTATCCTGTTGTGCGACGAAAGTGATGGCTTTTGAATAGTTAAATGGTTTGTTGTAAACAACGTTTTCTAGTTTTGATCGACTCTCGTCTTCTGCATCTAATTCCACTTGATGATTATATTCAACAACACTCATAATGGAATCATCAATTCTATGTTCTGCACTGTAGACTTCAGGATTTGGTTTGAATGCTCTATTTGAAAACTTTGGTTTGTAATCAGCAAGATTCGGACCATATCCATTTGGATTTGGTTTAAAAGTAAACTTTTAAATAGTTGTGATTGACTCACCATGTTTATAAACAACATTTCGAAACTCTTTGATTTTGTTTTGTAAGTCGAAAATTTCCTCAAGATAGTTATCTATTCATTTCGTTGAATGCTTTTTGTACTCAGAGAACTGTTTTTGACAAGTTAACAACTCAGACTTGGTTTTTTGAGTTTCTAAAGTGAGAGCGTTAAGTTGTTGTTTATGATCATATTTCTGTTGTTCTATTTGAGACAACAAAGAATTTTTGGATGCGACTAGATCACGTATCTGTTGTTCTAATGATTTTTCGTTTTGGTAAGATTTAGCAAAAGCGACTTCAAAACCTTTTTCATGTTTTTCTTGAGTTTGATAAACGTTGAGTTGATTTTTTAAGCATTCAATATCCCTAGTTAACAGTGCATTTTTGTCCTTTAATTGCTTATTGAGGTCCTTGCATATTTCCAGGCAAGATTCTTGGTCTTTAAGTAAGGTCATGAGCTCAGACGGAAGTTCAGCTTGTTCAACGTGAGTCTCAACATGATCATTAGTCAGATCCTCAAGTATAACCATGGAGTCAACTTGATTATCAATGGTAACCATAAGGCCATCTTGATCGTCAAATATAACTACGGGATCTATTTGATTATCATCGGAATGAGATGTAGACGGCTCATGTTGAACACTCTGATCCTCGTCGGATACAGATGTAGGCGGAGATATCATATCAGTAATGAATATGGTTTGATCCGGTACCTGAGACAAGCCGTCAGTGTCAAACACTGGGCCTGTGTCACTTATGTGGAGTTCGTGCATGTTTGCCATCAACATAAGTGATGCATTAGCCTGCAAGTCCTCCATATCATCATCAGAATCTGCATTTGTCATGAAGCTCTGTTCCTTGTTCGTAAGAGTTCCACCAGCTTCATCTTTAAGAGCCAAGAGTAAAGCCTATTTGTGATAAGCGCTGCCTCTTGTCCTTGGCTTTAGGCATGCATTAGCTAGATGACCCTTCTCATTACAGTTATAGCAACGAAGACCATTAATCTCATTCGGAGGATTACCCTGTTCAACTACTTGAGCCCTTTGTTGTTGTAGAGCACCCATGTTATTCCTTCCCATTGGATTAAACCCTTAACCACCGCCCATCTGACGAACATTACCATGATTCTGAACTTCAACACGCCCATTGTTAACAACAGCCTGATTTCTTGTGTTAGATGATGTACGAATGCGATTGTTGGATTTGTTTGAGTATCGGCCGAAGGCTCTAGCAATCATGACAAACCCTTGTTGCAATGCATCGAAAGCTTCTGTATCCTCATTAGATTCACTGTAAAGTGCTTGATCATTGTTGTTGTTTTATGGAACCAATTGAGTTTCTTGAGATTGGTGCGATGACGGATTATATGGTGTAATTGTTGCAGATGGTTGTGCAGGATTTGTGAAAGTTGTTGGCAAATTCAGGAATTGAGGATAGCATACTTGAGCCTACAAAGCTAATTGTTGATTATTCGGAAGTGATGGCGAAACAGGTAGTCCACGGATAACCCTTTCTTTGTCAAATTCCTTTTGGTGGGGCTTCAAATAGTCGTACAACAATCCGTATGTAGCATGATGAAGATTCTTTGCTTGACGGATGAATATGACATACTTTTCCCAATCAGGACCAAGACTACTTAGGAACTTAGTATTGACTGCAATTCTTGGCATAATGATGTTATGTTTTTCCAAGTCATTGATGATGTCTGAGAATCGATGATGATAGGACTCTAATGTCTCTCCTGGTTCAATCATGAAGTGTTCATAAGCCAAGTAGATTTTGGATTCCATGTCTTCTTGATTGAGTTCAGTGCCTTCCATGAGAAGATGAATATGTTCCCACATTGCTTTAGCAGTCTTTTGAGCATCAACACTTTGAAGGATCGGATTGGGTAATCCCAAAAGGATGTATTGCATTGCTAGTTCATCGGCTTCAAAGTGTAGAAGTTCATCAGTAGTGAGGTCACTAAGACTTGCAATGTTAGTGACATCACCTCTTGGTGGATTAGCATTTGGATCTCCGGGTACAGTGATAGTAGGCATCTGAAATGGACCTTCCAGGATAACCTTCTTCAAGAACTTTCCATCTGGCTTCTTTAGATTACAAAACCTAAAGAACCTTATCACCCATTGATCATAGTTTTCGGGAGTGAGCATTGGAGGTCTATCAAGTGATCCAGCCTCATGAATGGATTGTTGGCTACTTAAAGCTTCACACATCTTTGCAAACCAAGACGGTTCCTTCATAGTATTCCTGGATGGATATTGATTGTGAAAGTTTGTGTAAGGTTGTACTTGAATACTAGGGGGTGGTTGAAAAATTTGTGGTTGAATTCCTCCTTGAGGAAATTGTTGTTGAAATTGTTGTTGTTGTTGTTGTTGTTGTTGAATTTGTTGATAAATTTGTTGTTGTTGATTTAGTTATTGTTGTTGTTGTTGTTGTTGTTGAGGATACACATGAGGGAAGTAGCTAGAGTATGGTGGTTGAGACATCTTGAAACTTTTGTTGAAAAATGGATCTTTGTAGTCGAATGAAACTTTTTTGATGAAGTATCCTTATGCGTAGAAATCAAGCTTAGGCAAAGGAAAACCTTATGCGTAAAAACACCAATTTACGCGTAAGAGGTTAGCTTACGCGTAGGATTAGCTTACGCGTAAGGTTAAGGAGACCTTAGCTTATGCGTAATCCAAAAGCTTAAGAGTAGAATGGTTATGCGTAAGAATTGCTTATGCGTAAGACAAGGCTTAGGCGTAAGACAAGGCTTAGGCGTAAAGATTCTATGCGTAAGTTTTAGCTTATGCTTAAAAATAGGGTTTTGCCCAAAAATCCTTTACACTTATTCCAGTGTAAAAGATATCCAAATTCGAAGTGTTTTCAGGGTTATCCAAGCAAGAAAACACTGAGTAAACCAAGAACACTGAAGGTCAAACCAAGGAAACCTTACGCGTAAGATTAGAGTTTTCTTATGCGTAAGATTTGTCAAAATGTTCCAAAACTTTGATTTCTGCCCAAAAGTGTTTCTAAACCAGATTTTTTTGATGAAACAGCTTCAATATCACCAAAATAACACAAAAGTATGAAACTTAACGATTCAAAACGTTTATGCACCTTACGCGTAATAAAGACCACACGTATCAAACCAAGCTTAAAACCAAAGAAATACACATAAAGTTTCAAACTTTTTGCCAAAAACTCAAATTTTAACACCAAATAACCTTTAAAGTACAAGAATCTTGGATTTGGAAGTGTAAAAATGAAAGCTTTTAGGCGTATGAAGATTAAAAAACCGAAACTTATGTGTAGTGACAAAAACTTCAAAAACAAACACGTTCACCCAACTATTTGGCGATTGATACCACTGTTAGGTTCCCATTTATGTAACACAAGCATCAATATGAAGAAATAGAGAAGAGAAAGGATCGGATGAACACTACACACACTTATGCGTAAAGATGTAAGAAAGATTATACTTAGGATAAATGTGAAAGTGAACAACCAACCTTCAAATGAAGGTTTACAAGGGTATTTATAGGAGAGGGAGCTAGGGCAACACTCCTAGTCCCTTCCTTTCCTTATTAGGCTTGGGCCAAGACTTATGGGCCTTCTACATAAGCCTTAGCATAATAACAAACATAAAGGCCTAATTAAGCTAACTATTACATATTAATTACTAACACTTGTAATCTAGTTTAGGAGTGATTCCAACAATAAGCTTTAGCTCCAATAATTCATCAAATGGCTTTTTAAAAATATAAATTTCATCATTCGGCTTATAATATAAGCCTTAGTCTCAGCCCCATCTGCAGCTTCAGCTTCAACTCCAACTCCAGCTCATTCCGTCAAACATAAGATCCCTTTTTTCATATATATACAAGAACACAAAAAAAATGTATTAACTATATTTGTGATTTTTTAATTTCAAATTTTATAAAAGACGTAATTGATTTAACAACCCTTTCAAAAATTAAAATTTCCCTCTTCACATTTTAACAAGTCCCACCCAAAATTTCACCAAAATTAAATTGTCCCTCCATTGTTATCTCAGATCTTTGATCTCATATTTCACATCCTCAAAGTTATCGTTCATCTCACTCCCCAAAATTATTATCATAGTCTCATCTAAAATCTTATATTATCTCCGTGGTCAACCCCAAACCATCCACCAATTGTCAGTCAGATCATCCCCATCAATTTCAAATGCATTTGCTCACAAATAAGGTACTATAGTGTATTATATATTCCATCAGGTCATCAATTTGAAGTGTACATATGCTAGCTTTTTGATTTATTAAATTAGGATTTGTATGACCCAAAATTCATATAAACAAGCGACATCCTTTTTCCTACTACAGAAGTAAATTACATCTTGATAATATGTAATAAATGTTAACTTATTCTAAGTTTCCAATATTAAAAATTGTATTTGTTACATATACTATGGTAGCTTGTTTTGTTGATATAAGTTGTGTATAATTTGGCCATTTTCAGAATAATAGCCCAAATAACGTGACTATTGTTTTTTATATGTAATTGTATCGCAATAAGTTTTCTTGAGATTGAAATGATTTTTCATATTCTGAATTTGAGCAGTAAGTTGTCTTAAGGTTGTTTCGACAAGCTTGAGTAAGAAACCTTTTGAACAATGTAAATTTGAAGAAAAAGATTGAGAGTGGATCAGGTATTTGGTTATGCTAGAGATTTGAAGCACCCTTTTAGCCTTTTTGTATGATGTCTTTTCTTAGTTTTGTGTTATCATTATTAAGATTGCTAACTATATTTTCCATTTATGTTAAATGGAACTTGGATATGACTTTAGAGAAGAGAAGCGCTAATATCTATATAAGAAAAATGCAAGGAAAATTTAATGGTAAAGCATAGGCCAGATAAATCTCATGAACTAGTTGGAGATTTGATTTATGGCATGAGTGTAGCGGTAGGAAAGTAAAGGGGATAATGCTTGTGGTGACGGGTATGCCTTCAACACCATCTACTGTAGTCTCATCCTCACTGTTCGACATCCATGCGTGAGGTTTGTGTATACTAGTTTTCACTCTATATAGTATTGGGTTGTTTTTAACAAGACTGCTCAATTAGAATACCTTGTGTTCCTCTTGATGATGTATTAGCAAATTCACAGTCCTTTTTTATAGTATGTTTTAGTTTAAGTACTGATACGTTTTTAGATTGACAAGTTTTTTAATAAATCAAAATAATCAAATGTGGCTACTTTTTTTCTAAGTATGTAAATATATAAAAGCTGAATGAAAGAATAAAGATGTTATTAAGGTTGTTGGTGCATTGACATATTGTATAAGTTTTAGACAAAGGATGAAAATGTAGGTTTTTGCTCTAATTAGGGCTATTGGTTTTCATATTCAAGCAGATTTTGAGAAGGATGTTATTGGAGTTAAGTTTGGAGTTTACTGTTTACGGCAGGTTTGAGATATCGAGACTGAGGCTTAAGTATTTATTACTAAAATGTGTGTTTTATATGGTAATGTTGCAGTCATTTGGCTGCATACACATGGCATGTAGCCAAGTTAAGCCCCACTGAAAGGGGTTGTATTAAACTGAAATATGATATTGGTTATGAACTGGTCTAATGTGTTTATTTTTAGGTACTTTGTTTGGAAGAAAAAGCACGGCAATAGAAAGAATAGCACTTTAGTCGTGAAATTGAGCTAAGGAAGGAATTTGAGGACCAACAAGAGGAGGATCGTCATAAATAGCAAGAGAAGCTCAAGGAGTTCAAAGATCTTATGCTTGTTACATCACCGCATCCCTCCCACCTAACTAATATATAGTTCATGGTAGTATCTTTTGATATTTGTAGTTCAATATTGAATATTATCTATCAATTGGTAGTATCTTTCGATATTTCTACTCCAGCTTTTGGGTTTGTAGTGATTCTATCTAAATATAATCTTGATACTCATTGGTGTTTGCGGTACCTAATTTAAATATCATATTTGTATAGTCAGCAGTACATGGAAGGATCTTTTCATCAGATTGTAGAGAGCCTTTGCCTGCATCCATTGTGATAAAGGATATAAATTACACGGTATGTTCATTCATAACGTGTCTGTAAACATAGTATATTAAAAAGTAAACTATGAAGAGAGCCATTTTGGGTTGAAAATGTAAACAAAGAAGAGAGCAATTTGGACATATTTACTTATGAATGGGTTGATTCGGGTTATATTTGATATTTAACATGACAAAGGGGTTGAAAGCTTCCTAACATTTATTTTTAATTGGTAAAACCCAAGAACAATTTTATGGAAAAAATTACGAGTATTAGAGTATAAGTTTGAAATCAAATTTGATACTAAATATTTATGCATATTTTACAAGTGTCCATGAGCATGTCAACTGACTAGAAACCTACTTTCACCTTTAATTAGCCTTCTATTATATTACGGAGTATATATGAAGTGACCAGGCATCATTATGAAAATTGATCATTTTATCATATATCTAGTGAAAGATTTTATGAAAGTTGTATAATTGTAATAGACTATCGTGTTTGTTATTTGATTTCATGTTAGCATCACTGAGCATCTTAATAATGGTTGATATGATGATGATCAACTGATTAAAGCAAGTGAAGGATTAGCTGATTATCATTTGTTACTGGCTCTGGGACTGCAATATGAAGGTACCCCTTTAGTGATTTCACCTATTTTGTTAACTAGACTCTTGCATTTATTGAATAATTTCCCTCTTCACATCATAACCAAAATCTCATTAGGCTATCTGAAGAAGTTAACTTTTGTGGACCCTTGCTACTGTAACTTGGACTTGGATGCCTAGTGTTTCTTAGTTGCCTACTAGAACTTTTATCGGCTATGTTGTGCCTAGTCTTTTAATGCAGTAGGTTTGAGCAATATATGAATGAGTGTTTCACTTTTTTGTCTACCGTCTTTGAAAGCTTGTGAAGTTGTGAGTATTACGTATGTGTTACACACTTACAGATCATGTGTGAATGGTATCTGGTATTTTCCATTCCATATTCTTACTAAGGATTAAAAGCTCAAATGGAGATATTTATGAAACTGGATGATATTGATTAAAATTTTCGACTCATTTAACCCGTTTCAAATGAAGTTGAAATCATTAGGATGATATACTCATTTGACCTAACTCGGTTTTGAGTATGAAACTTTTGACCCGTTTAACCCATTTCTAATGTTGGAATATTATATAATGCAGGTTTATGATGAAGATGTGATCCGATGAGCTTTATTCGTTTCTGTTAGTAAACAAATCGCACTAGTTATTTAAATTGAGTTTTAGTTATTATTTTGTCATTCTAAAGACCATGGTTTAGAAGGATGTTGGACGTATTATTTTTTTACTTTATGGTTTTCAAGTGACCATGTTGACATGATTTATGAATGATTAATAAAAGTTGAGTTCAAGTTATTTTTGCTTCAATTGAATTATATTTGTGCATATTTTAGATGCTTAGTTGATATGATGATGTACTAAAACCTGTTTGTAACGAAAAACAATGCTAATACATGCTAGCAATGATGTATTAGCAATGATTACGCAAACCATGCCAAAGAATTAATTAACGAATGCAAAACCGTGCTAAATAATTTTTATAATGAAAACAAAAGCGTGCCAAATGTTTTTTTGGAAAAGGGAATAAAAATGTGCCAAATATGTTTGGCGCAAAAAAAAAGAAACCGTGCCAAATACATTTGTCACGGTAGATAAAACCGTCCTACTTAATTTTAGCACGATAAATAAAAACTGTGACAAATACGCATTTGGCACGGGAGATGAATTGGTACCAAATATGCATTCGGCACTAGATATAGAAAGTGTGACGAATGCCTATTTTGGAACGAAAGATTGTCAGTCGTGCCAAATACCTCACTCATAGAACCCCAAAGTTAAACCGTCCCAAAAACCGTGCCAAATACTATTTAGCACGGTTTCAACCCGACCCAAATGTATTTGGCTCCCTCATATTTAGGACGGAGCCAAAACCGTGCCAAAGTCGTGCCAAATAGCATTTGGCACGGTTTTTTGAGTATTTGGCACAATTTCCACCCTCCCAAATACTAGTTTTTCTTGTAGTGAATCCAGCATGAGAAGTATACACTTGTCATTGTTGATGAGTTCTCAAGATACACTTGGGTATACTTTCTTTTCAAGAAGAGTCAGGCAGCTGATACAATAATGTCATTCATCAGGAAAATTGAAAACCAGAATGACAATACTGTTAAACAAATCAGAACTGACAATGGTACTGAGTTCAGAAATCAAGAGCTTGAAAAATTCTGTGATGAAAAGGGAATCTCCCAAAACTTTTCATCTCCTTACACCCCAGAACAAAATGGGGTATCTGAAAGGAAAAACAGAACTGTCATTGAGGCTGCCAGAACTATGTTAAATGGCTCAGCACTCTCAAAGCATTTCTGGACTGAAGTAGTCAAAACAGCCTGTTACACTCAAAACAGGTCCATCATTGTCAAAAGACACAACAAAACCCCATATGAGATATTCAAAGGTAGACTTCCTAATATCAGCTACTTTCATGCGTTTGGGTGTCCTGTGTTCATTCACAACTACAAGGATCACCTAGGCAAGTTTGATGCAAAAGCTGATGATGGGTATTTCCTAGGTTACTCATTGATCTCAAAAGCCTTCATGGTGTTTAACACCAAAAGACAACAAGTTGAGGAAACCTTTCATGTCACCTTTGATGAAGGTTCAGAAAGCATCAGATTTACCAATACATTAGTGGAGGATATAGGAATAGATGAATCATCAAGATATCCTCCTGATAAGTTCAACACTCAAATCAATTCCTCATATCAAGCTGATGCTGATGATACGCGTACAACGCGCGTTCGGGGTCAAAGGAAACTTCCTTTTTTTCGAGCAAGTTTTTCAACCACCTAGGCAGTGAACCTAATCGTTGTAGTGTAGTATTAGGGTAAGCCTCGGGATTAATATCATTCTCTAGGGGAGTAGGAATGCTAGTGAGAAATTACTATGCTAAGGTTGGGGTTGAGGAAGATTATGTTTTATCTTTTTTATATATTTTTAGAAAGTTGAAAGGTACGAATCTCGGGGTATTGGATTTGGGTGGTGGTATTTCTACCGATTACTCTACTATTATCTAGTCTAATTAACTAAGCTAAGGGGTAGTCTATGTCTAATTTATGTGTGCTCGTATGATGATTAAAAATGTGTCTACCTAGATGCTATTACTCCCTAGTTATCTTTTATTGATGGTTGAATTGTCACGTCCTTATTCTTAACGCGTTGTGTCTTCTAAGGTCGTAGGGTATGCTTTTTTCCCTAACTCTTTGAGGATACCTTAAGGTTATTGCCTACAAAATCTCTAGGATTTATAAACTAACTCTAAGGTTATCTATGGATTTTTAGCTTACAATAACTCTAGGCGATTATAAACTAATGTTCACAAAGATTACTCAAGCATTAAAAACACAACGATGGCCTATTGCAATCCTAAGCCAATTACAATTAAGAAAAGAGACAACCAATCAATATTTAATAACTAGGTTTCATAGATCTAAGCAAACACACAAGTAAATTAGTCGGACATGGTAAACATGCAAGCATACACACATACAATCAAAGACATAATGAAATCAATGAAGTAGATTACTTATCTTGATATACAATAGGGTATGAGAACCCTAAGATACTGCCCAAGACAACCAAAAATTGTTTTTAGGTTTTACTCCACAATTCTACCTCTCTAAAAGTCTGAAAATTCGAATTCTATATATAGAGTTACAACTGCGACGGTGTCACTCTTTAATTGTGATGCCATCAGATCGCCGCCATTAGGGTTTCGTCTTGACCAATTCAACTTTGTGACGGCGTGACGTTGAGGTTGTGACACTGTCGGCTTCATCTTCTGACCGTCTGAGTTGTGACGCCCTACTCTTTAAAGCCTGACGCCGTCAGGTACAAAACAACAATTTCACTTCTGAGCTGTCGCAATTAGAGGGACGGCGTCGCCCTTTATCTGTGACGCCGTCAGGTGCATTTCCAATAGCTTGAGTGTCTTGATCTTGACTTTAGCAATTTTCTTCACATATTCACGCCTTTTCGTCCAAATAAGTGTCATTCCAGCATTTTGCCTTCAAGAGACCTAAAAAGTGAAAGGAACAAAATTAAGCAGTAACGAATATAAAAGTGGTCAATTAAGGGCTTAAATGACCACTCAAAAGTGTACCTTTTAAATCCTTATCAAATATCCCTATACTTGGTATTTGCTTATCCTCAAGAAAATGTGCTTTTGGCCAATTAATTTATAAGTTAGGGGGCGTGAAGCATTGGTTTAGAATAATTCACAACAAGTATAAACCCCGCAAAAGTAATAACAAGCACGGAAATTACATACTAGCACCTCACAAGTGGTGTTTGGATACTCTCATCTCTCGGGTGTATATGAAATATATCAAATTGGAAATGGAAGATAAACAGTCATTAACCGGTCCTAGTACATAGATTATCATAGGCTTGACTAGATCAAACCTCCATCACTTTGGCGTAAGCACCTAGGAGAAACTATCTAAGAGGTCTTTTAAAGGGTTGTAACGTTAGGCTTACGGTAGGGAAACAAAGGGTTTGGTTGGATAGGCGATTTAGTGGTGGCAAGTCAAAAATCTTTATGTTACAAGCATGAGAAGAATGGCGTTGCTAAGCCAAGGCTCGACACTCTAAACTCTAGATAACTTGAAACAAACAAACACAAATTTAAAGATAGATGTAGGATGGTAGCCCGTATGTTTTGTTTTTCGGTTTTTTTGTTTTTTTTTTATTTTTTTTTAACATTCTTTTTTTTTGATTTTTTTTCATACACTTTTACTTTACCATCCTCTATGATAACATCAAAATATAAGGGATTTATAGGCACATCCCTACACTTAAGTTTTTATTACTCTAACACTAATTTGACCCGAATTGAAAAGATCAAACACTTGGAGTACATTATTACGTAAAAACGGGAATTTGAATTTTGTTATTTCCCGTCACTTCATAAAATTTAACTTTTCCGATGAGTCCCAATCGTCCCAAAACTGTGTACAAAGGATATGACTCGACTTAGAAACTTATGCAAGCAACTAGATAACTGAACTAAGGGTTTAGTATGATAACAATAATGCACTAAAATTGAGTGCATACAAGGTAGGCTAAGGCGATTTAGGTGTACAATAAACAATGCTCTTCATTGATATTCCGGAAAACCAAAACATCACGAGAACCGCGAAAAGGATAGGCTCTGAGGGGCAACTAGGGGTATCATGTACTAAAGATGAGTATATCGCAAGGGTGTGGGGGAATTACTCAACAGATGTGGAAGAAGTAATTATAATACGGGTATCAAACAAGGGTTATCCTAATGCCTCTTATCATTTAGTTATTCCTAACTACACAAGTGTAGTCTCACTAGCGATCTCGGGATGCATCACAAAACAAGTTCTAGAATCTATTATACTACCGGTACACTCTCGAAGCATTAAAGATAAATGCTTTAATTCCTACAATTCTAGGGGCGAACCTCACATTTTTAGGGTGGAATTTGAGTGGTAAAGGGTTTTGTGCTAGTCATATAACTTCCTATCCATGAGACGCTTTATTAAGACTAATGGCCCACTCCTACATGTCATGAAAAATTTTAAATTTGGTGCCAAAATTACCCTAACCGATATTTCTCATAGTTTATTATACAAATGAAATTGGACAAGACAAATAATCAAGGATAAGCATAGTTTCAAAGTTCTCGTTTTATTTTCCCTCCCTACACTTAAACTAAACATTGTCCCCAATGTTCCCTGAAAGTATTAAAGCTATGATAATGGAAGGTAATTAAAAGCAAAAGAAACTAATACTTCCCTAATTAGCTCGGTAGGATCCGTGTGAAGTAGTGGTTAAATTCTTCTTCAAGAAGAATGTATGCGTGAGAAGCTCCATTCAAAACTATATTTCTTCTTCTTGATAAATAAAACCTGCACACTTTAAGAAAATAGATGAAACCTTCGCGTAAAATCGGCGGTAAAACTATATATGACTCAACTATACTAGGATATAATGCTTGTGGAATGGATGTTTACAGGTTTTCTGGAAAATTAAGACCTGAGAAATTCCAAAAATTTATAAGTAGCACAGAAAACGAGAGAAAATAAGTAAGTTGTTTCTGCACCTCCTGACACCGTCAGGTTGCAATCCTGACGCCGTCAGGTTATCCTGACAGAAATTGGTCTGCTGCGTTTTTCTGGAAAAATTCCTGCAAAACATCCATTATGACTCGATACAAGCATTTGACTCTAACAAACATACATATATATCTTTTTCAAGAATTGTAATTCTCATGTTCACGTTCTTTTAAAAACGTGTGTAATCTTCCCTACACTTATCCTTTTTGTAAAATACCTTTATATGTGATTAAGACGAGGTTAAAGACAAAATAAAGTATTTTCACAAATTCAAACATGAGAATAAACAATCAATGAAAAGATATATGGCACACAAACAAGCAAACAATTAAGCATTGGTTGCCTCTCACGAAGCGCTTTTCTTTATTTATGAGTCTTGCAGCTAGACTCGAAGTCATGCCCCTGCATGGTCTCGTTTTTCATCCTCAATGAAAACTCTATCATATTGAACAAATTCTCATCTACTCTATACCTAGGCCCGAGGGTCAAGAAATCCTTATAGTAAAGTCTCCTTTTCTCCCACATGAAGCTTAAACCATTTTCAACATCGTCTTCGCTCTTTTCCTCAAAAGCTTTAATGTTGTCTCGCTCATAAAGGGATAAAGGGCCATATCCATTCATTTTCCAAGGCATCCTATAAGTGATCTCATCGTTTCCTTCCATAAACCTAACCGTTCTGTAACACCCCTAATTTCGTGATATGCAGCGGAATTCAAACTGGGTATTACTTGATGGCACAACAATCATAATAATAGAAAACGATCTCTAAAGGAGTCGTTTTAGAAAGGCTTTATCATTCAAATATATCAGAGTTTACAAAATAGGCCCCGGTTGGTTCCATTGTTTACAAAATACATCAATATAAAGTTTTTGATGTTTTGTGAATGTTAAATTATTCATAGCCTTCTTGATCTTGTCCTTGTCCTTCCGTGCCAGCTTCCGACATTATGGACCTGAAATACATGCTTAAAACAATCAACACAAAGGTTGAGTGAAATTCATAGAGTTTGTTTGATGGTTGAACACATTATGTTGGTAGTGTGAGCTAATTAGACTCACACCAATGGTTTGAAAACAAAACAATTATTATTAGACTAAGCATCATGCAATCAAGGCATTAACGTGTTCCAAATTTAATTGGAGAAACTGTTGGTACTTGCCCTAATAGGTAAAATTGCCATTTTTACCTAATGTTACTCAAATATAGTGCGTTTGTTTTCCTTTAACGGGGCCAACACAAACGGGATTCGTCAATCCCAATAGATCTATTCACAATATTCGGGCCCACTCTCACTAGTGATTAATGATTCATGATTTAGGGACTTATGTTTGGCAAATGCGGTAACTTAGTGCTAATAAAACAATCAGATAAGCATACAGTTTGAAAGCAATGTGTTTGGTTTAAAATAAAGCATGTATCTCCCCCAAGGGTTTGTAAAACAATTTAGTAATAGAAAGTGGGGCTATGAACTCACCGAGTTAATGATGTTAAGTACTTTAACGGATATGATGGATAGCCGGGAAACCTCTACGTGCAACCTAAAATGGAATGTTGCGACTTAAGTTTGGAATAATGTTTTAGGAAAACATAAACCATTCTATATATATTTCTATGTTGATCATGATGTAGTCAATTATCATTTGATGTTTATGGTAAGATCTTTAATATGTGAAAACGTATTTAGTTTATAGATATCGTACTACCGTTCGGGCCATCATAATTCAGAGGTCATGCAGTAAACGTTCGAGGAGCTAGGACACTTTAAATCGTAAATCCAGCAACTCGTCGATACGTTTTACTCAAATGAAACCCCTCACATGAAGCTCCCTACTATTGTAGCACTTAGTAGATACAACATATGTTTTGAGTGAAGATTGTTATATCATAAAGTTTATCATGTTTTTAGTAAATATCTAGTTTTTACAAGTTCTCATTGTTTACTAGTGATTACAACTTATTAACATGTTCAAGAATGAAGTTTTGGTAAAAATCGTCGGAAAAGGGTAAAATGGTCATTTTTACGTTACTTGTGAAAACACTATTTCAAATATTAAACGAAGTTTTGTTAAGTTAATATATAACTAGCTATGAAAATAACTTGGTTTTTCTTTTAGCTGTGACAAAAGTATAGTTGTGAAACTATATATAAGGCAGTTTCAGTTTTTGAAAGAATATGGCCTATTTAAGCGTTTTCAATGTCCGAGCTTCTTTAAAACTGAAGGAAAATGTCGTCCGGAAAACTTTCGTGATTTAAATTTCTGATGATTCCAACCAGAAGTACCACTTTTAAAACGGACAGACCCTTAACAGATTCAATTTGGCAGTTTCGGCGTTTTGGTTTTGCTAACTTCTTTTGGCCGTATCTTTTGACTCGTGCACTCGTTTTAGGTGATTCAAATTGCTACGTTTTCCTTTTTATCTTGTCTACCATATTATGTAAGTTAGAAAGTCCATATGTGACTGGTTTTAATGGTCTCAAATGTGTAGAATATGACTAGTTTACTAGTTTGTTACTTTTATGAGAATATATGAATTAAAACATGTGATTGAGTATATGTACATCATGAATCAACATAGTAACTATATATATAGCATGAAATTGTTAATATTATGAATAATAAAGATGAGATAATGGTGGTGATTAGTTGCTTACAACTTTTGGCTTTCAATTAAGAAAGGGGTAACTTAGTAAGGATAGGACTTTGATTGATCACTTAAGACTTTGGATTGAGCTAGCTTTCTACACCTTGGCACCCTTGCAATATTGAAGAGTTGGTGATGAAGTACTAAGTGACTTGAGTGGATCTAAACTCAAGAAGATCACTTAAACTTGCTAGAGATTTGATGTAGTAATCTTGATACTTGAAACTTCTTTGCATAAACTTAGAGTTTGTAGATCAAATGATGGAAGATATGAATGATTTATGCTATGAACGATCCAAATCAGTGTTTTAGGGTGTTTAGGATGTATTTCACTTGCTATTTATAGGAGGGTAAGTTTGGTTAACCATATATTGGGTTAAATGTTAACCATGGTTAAGTTAGGACACATGTAATGATCTAAATGAACCATGGTTAGGATTAAGCAACCACCATGGTGACTCATACCATAAGAGTCGGTCACAAGGTGATGAGTAGGCTTAGATGATAAGTCTTGATAATATCTTGAGTTTAGAGTAAGATTTGGTTCCGTTAAATGCCAACCGTAAGTCGTTAAGCCATAAAACGTAAAATCGGGTATCGTAAAAATACGAAACTTGCAGGAATGATGAAACTCATCATTATACTCCATCTAAAAATATAAAATGAGTGATAAGTCTCATTGGGTGCAAAAACGCTGCTTAAAGCTGGAAACACGGGTCAAAAACGCGTAATTCGCAATTTATCAGAAAAAAAATGAGATTTCAGGAAAATGACCGTGAATTTATTTAAAGTAGACTAAAATTAGTCTAAAAGTGATATGATATGTCAAAATGTGGTTTTCGTCATACGTGGGATAACTTAACAGTTATACGTGAAGTCTAAAAGTTACGCGATTTAAGAAAAATGTAGAACGTACAAGGTTAATTTATTTATGGTCAAAGGAGGAGGGAAATATGTTTGAATTTTCCAAAAATGTAAAAGTGTCAAAACATCTTACACAGTGCAGGAATGGTTAAGTCTGGGTCTAAGTAGAATTGTTTAAAACGTAAGTTTAATCTCGTACGGCTCAGGGTTTATTTGGTAACATTTTAAATGAAATCTTAAAAATTCTCAAATTGATTATGAGTGATCTAAAAATTAATCTGATGTGAGGAAAATTATCAGAGTTGATTTTCGTTATGCGCGTGATGTTTAAATGGTGTTCCGACCAAAACGAAACTTTAAAACGATGTTTTCTTAATAACTTTTGTGAAGATGATCTAACGATTGTCAAACTCACAGGATATTAATAAAATAATTTAACTTACGAGAATGTGAAATAAAAATTTTACGGATGAATAGTGAAAGTGAATAGTAAAAGTGAATAGTAAATTCTCGAAAATGAAAAGTAACCTGAAAATGCGGGTGGTTACACGTTCCTTCGGTTTTGTTATAGCTCATCTCAGATTTTTCAACAAACGGTTTTCCTAGCACAACTTGGGACAAGCTATAGTCAATGACACATCCTATGTCTTCTAGGACCACAAAATCAACTAAGTAGGTGAAATTTCCTATAAAGACGTGTACATCCTTGACTCTTCCCACAAAATTGCAAACCCCACCCGGATACTTGGGGTCTCTCCTAATCTTAAGTCGCTCATTCATAATGTCATTGTAAACAGCTGATGACATCACATTAATAGGAGATTCCGTATCTATGTAGGCATGCTCGACATTCCTATATCCAATCATACAAGGGAGTTTAATGTTCCAAGGATTTCCTCTCCTAATCTTAGGACATATCCTAATGAAGGGTGATCGAGGGTTGTCGATTATGTATTGGTGGCAAGCAACCTCTTCCTTAGTGGGGTAAAGATTGAAGTAAGCATTATCCTCCTCATTCACATTTTTATTCACTAAACCATTATCCGAATTATTGCTAATCATAGAGCCAACAACTGAGGCGCTAACCACTTTCTCAACAGCATCCTTATTTGTACTGTCAAATACCATTTGTAAATCTTGAAGATCGTTGTTTCTACTAACATATCGGCTACGGCGATTGTGTTGGTCAATGGGTTGGGTTTTGAGTGAAAGTGGTTTATTTGGTGGTGGGTTATTGTTTGATGGGTTATCACCTTCCATGATGAAAAATGATTGGGTTACGAACAAAGGTCACGAAGAAGAGGGATAGACTACGAGGAAGCTAAAAATGAGAAAAAATCTTACTTGATAAGAATCAAGCAAGGGAACCTAAACAAGATAGACTCCTAACTAGATATTCTATTCCCCGGCAGCGGCGCCAAAAACTTGATACGCGTACAACGCGCGTTCGGGGTCAAAGGAAACTTCCTTTTCTTTGAGCAAGTTTTTCAACCACCTAGGCAGTGAACCTAATCGTTGTAGTGTAGTATTAGGGTAAGCCTCGGGATTGATATCGTTCTCTAGGGAAATACGAATGCTAGTGAGAAATTACTACGCTAAGGTTGGGGTTGAGGAAGATTTTTTTTATCTTTTTTATATTTTTTTAGAAAGTTGAAAGGTGCGAATTTCGGGGTATTGGATTTGGGGGGTGGTATTTCTACCGATTACTCTACTATTATCTAGTCTAATTAACTAAGCTAAGGGGTAGTCTATGTCTAATTGATGTGTGCTCGTATGATGATTAAAAATGTGTCTACCTAGATGCTATTACTCTCTAGTTATCTTTTATTGATGGTTGAATTGTCACGTCCTTATTCTTAACTCGTTGTGTCTTCTAAGGTCGTAGGGTATGCTTTTTTCCCTAACTCTTTGAGGATACCTTAAGGTTATTGCCTATAAAATCTCTAGGATTTGTAAACTAACTATAAGGTTATCTTTAGATTTTTAGCCTACAATAACTCTAGGCGATTATAAACTAATGTTCACAAAGATTATTCAAGCATTAAAAACACAACGATGGCCTATTGCAATCCTAAGCCAATTACAATTAAGAAAAGAGACAACCAATCAATATTCAATAACTAGGTTTCATAGATCTAAGCAAACACACAAGTAAATTAGCCGGACATGGTAAACATGCAAGCATACACACATACAATCGAAGACATAATGAAATCAATGAAGTATATTACTTATCTTGATGTACAATAGGGTATGAGAACCCTAAGATACTGCCCAAGATAACCAAAAATCGTTTTTAGGTTTTACTCCATAATTCTACCTCTCTAAAACTCTGAAAATTCGAATTCTATATATAGAGTTACAACTGCGACTGTGTCACTCTTTAATTGTGACGCCATCGGATCGCCGCCATTAGGGTTTGGTCTTGACCAAGTCAACTTTGTGACGTCGTCACGTTGATGTTGTGACGCCGTCGGCTTCATCTTCTTACGCCGTCTGAATCTGGATCTAGGTCGCCTGAGTTGTGACGCCCTACTCTTTAAAGCCTGATGCCGTCAGGTTCAAAACAACAATTTCACTTCTGAGCCGTCGCAATTAGAGGGACGGCGTCGCCCTTTATATGTGACGCCGTTGGGTGCATTTCCAGCAGCTTGAGTGTCTTGATCTTGACTCTAGCCATTTTCTTCACATATTCACGCCTTTTCATCCAAATAAGTGTTATTCCAGCATTTTGCCTTCAAGAGACCTAAAAAGTGAAAAGGAACGAAATTAAGCAGTAACGGCTATAAAAGTGGTCGATTAAGGGCTTAAATGACCCCTCAAAAAAGTGTACCTTTTAAATCCTTATCAGCTGACATCTCATACTATGTCTTACCCTACAACCTTCCTCCACCCACTATCAGTGAAGTCAGTGATAATCAATCAGTCCTCACTGGGATAGGCAATACTGAACCAAATGTTCAAGAACCTGTGATTCAAGAACCCCAACCTGAACAAAGCATCTCAACAGATGATCTAAATGATTATGTGGCTCCTGCACCTGAACTCACTCCTGAGTATCCAGTGACCTCTTCAAGCTCAGATCCTATACCACAAAGTAAGTGGACAAGATCTCATGACATTGAGCTTGTAAACATCATTGGTGAACCCATGGAGGGCATGCTCACTAGAAGCATGGCTGCTAAGTTAACTGCAGCTTCAGCCAACGAATGTCTATATTCTGATTTTCTATCAGAAATAGAACCCAAAAGTGTCACTCAGGCTCTAAAACATCCAAGCTAGGTTCAGGCTATGCAAGAAGAACTTCAACAGTTTGATAAAAACAAGGTCATGACCTTGATCAAATGTCCTCACGATGTCATTGTCATAGGAATGAAATGGGTTTTCAGAAACAAAACTGATGAAAATGGCACTGTCATTAAAAAGAAAGCCAGACTTGTAGCCAAAGGTTACAGTCAACAAGAAGGCATTGACTATGATGAGACATTTGCTCCTGTTGCAAGAATGGAAGCCATCAGGATCTTCCTTGCATTTGCTACCTACATGAACTTCAAGGTTTACCAAATGGATGTAAAAAGTGCATTCCTGAAAGGTGAACTCAAGGAAGATGTGTATGTTCAACAACCTCCTGGCTTTGAGAGTAGTGAATTCCCTGACTATGTCTGCAAGCTTGACAAAGCCCTATATGGACTTAAACAAGCTCCTAGAGCATGGTATGAAACTCTCTCAGCCTTCCTGATTCAAAACAACTTTGTCAGAGGAAAGATAGACAACACCTTGTTTATCTACAAGACAAAACAAGATGTGATACTAGTCCAAGTGTATGTTGATGACATCTTCTTTGGCTCAACAAATTATACTCTTTGCAAACAGTTTGAAAAACTAATGACAAAGAAGTTTGAAATGAGCATGATGGGTGAACTCACTTACTTTCTTGGACTACAAATCAGGAAAACTGATAAAGGGATCTCCATCTGTCAAGAGAAGTATACCAGAAATCTCTTGAAGAAATATGAGATCTCTTACTGTGCTTTAGTGAAGACACCAATGGTCCCTCCTCGCAACCTTGGACCTGATCTCACTGGAAAATCAGTCAACCAAACTCATTTCAGGGGGATTGTAGGCTCACTGATTTATCTTACTGCTTCTAGACCAGACATACAATTCTCAGTTTGTCGAATAGCAAGATATCAGTCCAATCCCAAAGAATCCCATCTTACTGCAGCTAAAAGAATCCTCAGATACCTGAAGGGAACTCCAAGCCTTGGACTTTACTATCCAAAGTGCTTAGGGTTTAACCTCAAAGGGTATTCTAACTCTGATTATGCAGGCTACAACATGGACAGAAAAAGTACCTCAGGGTCTTGTCAATTTCTTGGAGGAAAGCTGGTTTGTTGGAGTGCTAAAAAGCAACAATCAGTGGCTATGTCTTCAGCTGAAGCTGAATATGTGGCTACTGCAGGATGTTGTGCCAATGTATTATGGATGAAAAGTCAACTCAGTGACTATGACATCCATTACAAAATGGTACCCATCTTTTGTGACAACACCAGTGCCATTGCAATCTCCAACAACTCTTTCCTCCACCAAAGAACCAAACACATTTATATCAGATATCATTTCATCAGGGAGCACATCATGAAAGGAGACATAGAACTTCATTTCATCCCTACTGAATATCAACTTGATGATATCTTCACCAAACCCTTAGATGAACCTACCTTCAGGAGACTAAAAGCTGAATTGGGAATGCTAGACATTGAAAGTCAGCAAACTGAATCCCAATCTTAGTAAGTTTTCTCTGAAATGGTTCCTTCACCCTGAACAAAACCCAAATTAATCTCACTGAATGAGTAACACTCATTCAGGGTCCCTGACTTTGGATATTGAGCATTGAATGAGTAACTAAATGCACCAAGTATCAGTTACTTAAATGTCCTAGGTTGGTAAACATATCAATTTAATATAGGAATATATGTCTCTTTATCCTTCTGTCATCCAAGTCATGGGACCCTTTCAACCTTACCTCATCCCACTTGGCATTTATTGCCTCCTCTTACAAAATATCCTAAGGATATTTTAATAACTGTAAAATGCACTTTTACTATGCACTGCAACTGTTCCCTTAAAAACTGGGAAATTACTGCGGGTAGTGGAGTGGTGGTATTAAATGAGGTAAATGAAACGTTTTTAAAAACTAACTTTACAAATTCTCGTTAGTGCAAAACCTACCCTTCTCACCACTCTATAACCCCCCCCCCTCTCAAAACATCAAAAACACACACAAATTATTTCTGCATCAAAACGCTATCAAAACTCTTTCTGAAACCCAGAAAAACTTGTGTATTCTTTATAACTTCAACCTGTTTTTAACAAAAATCTTCTCTGTAATCATTTACAAAAGATTTTTCTTCATCAAACTCAAAAGGTTTTCAACTTGTTGATTGTTCTTGTCAAATATCTTCAAAAACCCTTAAATCTTTCAATGGAAATGGCAAGAACACAAAGCCTTCATTTTGCACCTCAGTGGATGGGCGATCTTGAAAATGTTGAATTCAAAACTAACAACATTATAGGTAATTTTGAATACCCCCTCATGTCCCAGCCTATAAGGGAATCATGAAATTCTTATTCAACTGCCCACTAAAACAGGCCTTTACTCAGTCCCCTTCTATATTGTACCAAAACCTCCTCAGAGAGTTTTGGGCAACAGATGTGGCCTATGACCCGACACCCTCAACTGATGAGACAGACCTTAGACCACTCAGGGAGTATCTCATCAAGTTCAGTCTTTTTAACGGGGAAAAGTCAGTCACCCTGGACTATAAAACGTTTTGTACATCAATAGGGCTTGACTATAATATTGGTAACTATGTTGCTCATGCTGAACCTTCCACAGTTAAGGATGGGTTAAAACAAATTGTTTTGGATCCAAAGTTTTTGGACAGAACCCCTGTCACCAAGAACTCTTTTCCCGCGGCTTGGAAGATCCTTGATGCAGGTTTTACTGACCAGGTTTTAATATTTATAAAGTCTCATTATACTTATGGTCTACCCTAATGCTCTAACGGGCAGTGTACCCGGTCGCGTGTAGTGTAGTATTCGGTAAAGCCGAGGTCGTCCCAAGAGCTATGTGTGTTGGATTATTACTAAGTTTAGGTGTCACAGATTTTAAATATGATTTCGATAAGGAATTAATTATTTAACTACTAAAGCAGAAAATAGCAAATAAAGGCAAAGGATAAATCAATAGAGGAGAGTGGTGCTACCCTAGTTATTCCTCCTAGCTAGTTATGTCTACGTCTACTTACTTCCAATTACTTCAGGTGGGGTCAAAGTCGAGAGGACAACATTTGGTCAATTCGCCCTAACCTATCAGCAAAGATGCCACCACAGGAGAAGTCAGGTGTCCCCTCATAAGTCATGTTGTTCCTGGTCCCCTAAGCCAAGTCATTAAGTACCGCTACATGCTAGATTTATAATAGTGAGTGCCCGAGCATTAGCAACTTAAACACTTACCCCCTAATTCTTAAGTTCATCCAAACGGTAGGTGATCAGTTGGTCAAATCGCACAAGTAGAAAGGGTCATCAGTTGGTCATATCTTACCCTTTCCGTCTCAGTCCACTCACCTAGGGTCAGTTGGTCATATCTCCTAGGAAATTGGCCTCTACCGCCATTCAAAACTACCGAAACAAGGGTAGCTACCAATAAACTATGCATGCATACATTTAGAAATAATTATACAGAAGTAATGTAAACGCAAACAAAACAATTAAGGAATCATAACTAGGCCAGCACCAAGAGGTGCTTAGCCGCTCATATTAATCATACAAATCAATTCAATATTCAAAGGTACGAAATACATGAATTGAAAGTAAAGAAAAGATAAAATGCTAATGCTTATCGTAGGAGAGTGATTTCTCCCTTGGAGACAGCTCCGTATGCTCCTCTAGACATGCCTTTGGCTTTTTCCCACGTTCTCTGGTTGTTGTGTGTGGAATGGGATGATTAGAAATGCTGGAATTCATGGGGTATTTATAGGCCAGATCTGGGTTACGGCGTAACTATAACAAGAGTTACGCCGTAACCTTCAATTCCTTTGTATTTTACACTAGATCTGCTAGTTACGGCGTATCTTTATTAGTGGTTACACCGTAGTCTTCAATATATTTGGTTACGCCGTAGTTGATGAAATAGTTACGGCATAGTTATCAGAGGCGTGGAACCTCATTTGACATAATATAGTTACGTCGTAGCCTTTGGGAAGAGTTACGCCGTAACCTTCTAATGAGTTGGTTTTCTGAGTCACGCTTTAGTTATGGCGTAATGTGATAGATGAGTTACGCCGTAACTTCTTCAAAGTCAGCATACTATGATAAATCTTTTGATATTTCTCCAGTTCCGCGTCTCTTTAGCTCCAATGCTCGTAATTTACCTGAAAGTGGAAAACAATGGAAAACAAGCGTAAATCCATATAAATGATATAAATTACAAGCATTATCGGGGGAAATTGACACTTAATATTCAGGACAATTGATGTTATCAAATATCCCCCACTTGAACTCTACTTGCCCTCAAGTAGACCTTATTAGAAAGATTCCTAAAAAGATATCTCCCAAAACCTGGAAAATATAAGTTTATAAATCCCTTATGCTAGATTAAAATAAATCCGAAAACCTCACGAAATGGGAACGAAACACTCAAATCTCTCAACTATTCTAAGTGTCAATTTCGGGGTGATCACTCAATCGCACAGTCATAGCATGTATTCTATCATAAGCTTGGCGGTTACACAAATCTCCACCACTAGAGTTAAGGGCTAAACAATTCTCGAAGGCAATATGGGTAGACACGACAAAGGTTATGGGGTGACTCGTCATTACTAACATGTCACGGCGAAGTGGACAAAATCAATGATACATGACCAAATCCATGGCCAAGACACCAAAGATTGCTCGCTGCATCACCTAGACACGCTTCATGACTAAAGGGTAGGATAAGACATGGGATATATAAATGGTGTAAAATAAAAAACAAGCAGGTAGTCTAAATCTATAACCAAGTCAACACCACTTACCGTCCGCCCAAAGTTCAAGCTTTGAAGTCAAGAAACCGGATCGTGGAATACTAGGTAGATGTGTCATTAGAGGACGTCGTGATGGGCACACTACCTTTTCTTCAACTGTTGGCATAATTACCAACTCCAATCTTCGAATGTGACCGAGGTGGCCTCCTCGATACTAAATCTATAAAGCTCATAACATAGTGCTTATAACATCGCACTTTACAATAACAAAATAACATAAATTTTTTTTTCAACATAACAATGATAACTAAACATAATATCCCCCCAGTTGAGAAGAACAATGTGAATTTGGGGGGTCTTCAATGATCTTCAAGAATATGTCGTCGACGAAAGTGTGATTTTCGAACCTTTCCACTTGAACCTTGAACTTAGGCAAATGATGACTTCCCAGTCACAAATAAAGACTACAGGGTAGGCTAAGGTGTATAGGTGTATCGAAACAATATAATGGGTTAAAAAAGTGTAAGGAATGGCTCACATGGGTGTGTCTAGGGGTACCATGCACTAAAGGTGAGTGCAACAAAAGAGTTTCACATAGGGGTCAAGAAGTCGAGGTGACTAATCGAAAGACACACAATGGTAGGCTATTTGGGTGATAATCCTATAATATTGTCTTCTAAAACTGAAAAGTCCAAATACATCGAGCTAACTCAACATACCTCGTCTATGGTCTCGAAATGATGCAAAGGCTAAGTTCTAAAGTTTACAAGCTACCGACACACTCATAATTTGGTGGATTTGGGGTAAAATACTGGAAACGGATAAGGCTAATCTCACCATATAATATCAAGGGTTGTATGTGCTCGGCTAAGGTCTAATCTAGTTAGGTTAAGAAAAACATGTCAAAATTTTAAAAATGGCATAATTTTTCAAAATAAACTAGAAAAACGAGGGCAAAATAATGTTCAAGAGATAATTCTACTCCCGTCCCCCCACTTGAATTGTAAAAAGTCCCATTTTTACTAAGCATTAAATAAAGGTGAAGAGAAAAGTAGAATTAGAGCGAGAACTTCCCTGAAATTTGCTCCAAAAAGAAAGAAGGCCCACGAAAAAGAGACGTGCCTTCGTATAAGCATCATGAACAAACTTCAATCCCTGAAATCACACTACCGACAAGCATAATTCTAAAAATAAAAAATGAAAAATGAAAAATGGAAAACAAACCTAACTCACTTTCGTAGGAATCACGGTTGCATTTAGCATATGCAACACGCCTTTTAAACCACTTGGTGTCCCAAGTGGACGAGTGAAGTCTCCTGAGGGTTTACAGGGAACACACCCACAAAGTTCATTTAAAATAATAATACAATGTTATTGTGTTTTAAAATGAAAGAATTAAAGCAGAGGAAGGTTACGTCGTAACTCTTTTAGGGAGTTACGTCGTAACTGGCAAAACCTGTTATAAGCTTCAAAGCGAGTGGTTACGGCGTAACCACAGAGATAGAATTACGCCGTAATTGGGGATACGTCTAAAATTCTGCTGCACAAGGTTGGTTATGGCGTAATCACATATATGAGTTACGCCGTAACTATGGTCAGATCAGCAAACTGCAGCAGTAATTACTTCCTCGTTTCCTGCAAAAATGGTTAGAAAACACAAAACCCTACAGAAATGGAAATAAAACAAAAGAAAGGGATAATTCGGGTTGTCTCCCGAAAGAGCACTTTTCTTTATCTACGAGTCTTTAAGTTAGACTCAGAGCCGCGGAGCTCTAGGCAGGGGCGAAGAACTCATCTCCCGAAAGCTTGCTAACATCTTGCCCATAATAAATTTTTGCACGGTGTCCATTTACCTTGAAATATACTCCTTCCTTGTTATGAACCTCAATAGTCCCATAAGGAAACACTTTACTTACTGTGTAGGGGCCAACCCAACGAGATCTCATTTTTCCTGGGAATAATTTGAGTCTTGAGTTAAAAATGAGAACCTCTTGTCCTACTTCAATTTTTTTTATCCTTTATTCGCTTATCGTGCCATCTTTTGGTCCTGTCTTTGTATGCTTTGGCATGATCGTATGCTTCCTCTCGTAATTCGGCTAAATGGTTTATTTGGGAAAATCGGTGTTCCTTAATCACATCAGCCTCTAAATTAGCATTCTTGAGAGCCCAATATGCTTTATGTTCCAACTCTACGGGAAGATGACATGCTTTTCCGTAAACAATCTTAAAAGGGGTGCTTCCAATAGGAGTTTTGAAAGCTGTTTTGAATGCCCATAACGCTTCGTCGAGTTTGTCGAACCAATATTTTATGTTACTGCTAAAGGATTTTTCTAAAATTCGCTTGAGTGCCCTATTGGTGTTTTCAGTTTACCCATTAGTTTGTGGGTGATAAGGTGTAGACATTCGGTGGAGTACCCCATATCTGTTGAGAACTTTCTCCATAATAGAATTACAAAAGTGTGTCCCTCGATCACTTATGATGGTCTTAGGGATCCCAAACCTGGAGAATAATCTTTTCAAAAAAAGAATGACACTTCTAGCATCACATGTTTGCAGAGCTTCAGCTTCGACCCACTTTGAAACGTAATCGACAGCTACAAGGATATAAATTTTATTCTTTGACGAAGTGAAAGGTCCCATAAAATCGATCCCCCAAACATCAAAAACCTCGCATACCATAATGTTGTTGAGTGGCATCTGATTTCGAGAAGAGATGTTTCCTGCCCTCTGACAAGCGTCACAGTCCCTTACATGTTTTGCGGCATCTTTGAAAATTCTAGGCCAAAAGAATCCGGCCTCATAAACCTTTTGAGCAATATTATCAGCCTCATAGTGTCCTCCTGTAGGTCCGTTGTGACAATGTTCCAGAATCTGTTTTTGCTCATTTCCAAATGCGCATCTCCGAATAATACCATCAGGGCATGATTTAAAAAGGAAATGATCATCCCAGAAGTAATATTTAAGATCTAAGAAGAACTTTTTCTTTTGGTCATATGTTTTTTTGCTTGGTAATACTCTGGCCGCGAGGTAATTAGCGAAATCTGCGTACCATGGTTCGGAACTGGAATCCTTAATTCTTACTGCCATGAGATGCTCGTCGGGGAAGGAGTCCTGAATAGTTTCTTTGTCAAGTTCTTCAAGCTCAGGGTTTTCTAATCGTGAGAGGTGATCAGCTGCTAAGTTTTTTGCCCCTTTCTTATCCTTGATTTCAATTTTAAATTCTTGCAGCAGCAGCACCCATCTTATCAATCTTGGTTTGGCATCCTGTTTATTAAATAAGTACTTCAAAGCAGAATGGTCAGTGTAGACAACAGTTTTTGACATTACTAAATAAGACCTAAATTTATCAAAGGCATAAACCACAGCCAGGAGTTCCTTTTCAGTGGTTGTGTAATGCTCTTGTGCCTCATTTAAGGTTTTACTAGCGTAATAAATGGGTTTAAATTTTTTATCCACCCTTTGTCCGAAAACAGCACCCACAGCATAATCACTAGCATCATACATACGTTCAAAATTGTTCCCCCAATCAGGAGCAATAATAACAGGGGCAGTAGTCAGTTTTTCTTTTAAAATATCAAAAGCTTTTTTGCAATCGTCGTTAAAATCAAATTTTGCATCTTTCATTAGGAGTTGGGTCATAGGTTTGGCAGTTTTGGAAAAGTCTTTTATAAATCTTCTATAAAATCCAGCGTGGCCAAGAGAACTCCTAATTCCTTTTAAATTGGTTGGATAAGGAAGTCGAGAAATAACGTCAACCTTAGCTTTATCAACTTCGATCCCGGTTTGGGAAATCTTATGCCCCAAAACAATCCCTTCTTTTACCATAAAATGACATTCCTCCCAGTTAAGGACAAGGTTGGTTTCTTCACATCTGGCAAGCATTTTAGATAAATTATTAAGACAAGACGAAAAAAGAGTTACCAAAAACCGAGAAGTCGTCCATGAAGACTTCCATAAAATCTTGACACATATCCGAGAATATTGTAGTCATGCACCGTTGGAATGTGGCGGGAGCGTTGCATAGTCCGAAAGGCATCCTTCGGTAGGCGAATGTTCCGTAAGGGCATGTGAAAGTGGTCTTTTCTTGATCCTCCGGGGCGATCGGAATTTGAAAGTATCCCAAAAATCCATCAAGAAAACAATAATACTCATGTCCAGAGAGTCTTTTCAGCATCTGATCAATAAATGGAAGGGGGAAGTGATCCTTTCGTGTTGCGTCATTTAATTTCCTGTAATCGATGCACACCCTCCAGCCAGTGACCGTTCTAGTAGGTATCAGCTCATTATCTTCATTAGTGACAAATGTCATTCCTCCTTTCTTTGGCACAACATGAATAGGACTAACCCAAGGATTATCGGAAATAGCGTAAATTAGACCTGCATCCAGAAGCTTAATGATTTCGTCTTTTACCACGTCTTGGACTTTTGGGTTTAATCTCCTCTGTGGCTGTACTACAGATTTAAAATCATCTTCTATTAGTATCTTGTGAGAGCAGTATGAAGGGTTGATCCCTTTTATGTCAGAGACTTTCCACGCGATTGCCCCCTTGTGCTTGCTTAAAACCTGCAACAGCGACTCAATTTCTTCGTCAGATAATAGAGAAGAACTCACTACAAGAAAATTACGATCCCCATAAATGAATGCATATTCTAAATGAGGAGGGAGGTCCTTGAGTTTTGGGGTAGTATCAGCTTCTTCCGGGGTATTTGTTGAACAAAGTGTTTGATTGTTCACGGCCAGTTCTTCCATTTCGCTTTCTCCGTAGCTAGATGTCCCATCATTATCTTCAAATTTCAATTATTTCAAAGGCTCGGGTAGAAAGCATTCCTGGGCATGTTTCTGAGTGTTAGCTTCGATAAGGTCGAGATCATTAAGGTTGTCGTCAGTGAAAGAAGCATATCTCATTGATTTTTCAAGATCGAAGGTAATCTTATTGCTTCCAATTTCCAATGAAATCTTTTTGTTAAAGACATCAATCATAGCATGTGCGGTGGCAAGAAAGGGTCTTCCAAGCAAAATAGGGATATCATCCTCTTCCATTTCAGGGACTACGAAGTCGACCGGGAAGATAAATTTATCGATCTTAACGAGAACATTTTCAGCGATTCCTTTAGGATATTGAGTTGTTTTATTAGCTAGCTCAATGAACATTCTAGTTGCTTTCAGCTCCCCCAATTCCAGACGCGAATAGAGAGAGAATGGCATAAGACTTATGCTTGCTCCAAGATCGGCGAGGGCCTTGTCGAACAAAATTCCCCCGATTGTGCAAGGTAAGGTGAAACTCCCTGGATCTTCTTCTTTGAGAGGCATATCTTTTAGAAGGGCGGCAGAGCACCTTTGATTTAAAGTTATCTGCATTCGATCAGAAAGTCTTCTATGGGTTAGGAGACCCTTCATGAATTTAGCATATTTGGGCATTTCCTCAAGGGCTTCAACGAGAGGAATATTAATGCTGAGTTGTTATAATTTCTCCATGAATTTCTGAAATAACACTCGTTCTTGTTCCTTTTTAATTCTTCTCATAAATGGTATTGGTGGAACGTAGGGACGGACTTTCTCGACAGTAGGTTGAGCCTCCTCGGTTTCTTTGTTGTTGTCTTGAGGCGTTTCTTCAGTCAGATCATTCGAGTTTGAAGGGTAGGCTGGTTTCTTATAATTTAATCCACTTCTGGTTGTAATAGCATGAGCTAGATCTCGAGGATTTGGTTCAGTTGTGCTAGGTAGTTCTCTTTCATCTCTCATTCTGATAGATTATGCGAGCTTTCCGACTTGATTTTCAAGTCTTCTTATAGCAGCTGCTTGTGTTCTCAGCACATGGTCGTAATCTCGCTTGATATTCCAAACCAATTTTTCGTTCTCTTCTTGTTTTCTGCTAGATTCCTTGACAAGCTTCTTCACAGCCTTTTCCAGATCTGTTACTCTCCCATCAATGGGTTTATCGAACTTGTGTTTAACCATCTTGACTTCCTCAGTAAGGGATTGCATATCTACCTCAAATTCCTCTAGATTCTTTATCATTGATTGTTTCTCGATAGGATCTTCATTCTAATCTTCATTCCAAGATGACGAGTGGAGAGCTACTTCTTCAACTCTTGTCCATCCTTTATCCGCAGTCATTAACGGGATAGGTTCTTTTAAGTCTAATAATTGCCGAGTTTTTATGTTCAACCCATTGTAAAATATTTGCAGTTGCTCGTGCTTGTTGAGTTTATGCTCGGGGCACTTGAGGGTGGCTTCGTTGAATCTTTCCCAAGCTGTAAACAGTGGCTCATCGTTGAATTTGATAAACCTCTTAATTTCATCAACTTGCTGGAGGATTTTTGCAGGGGTTCGATATTCCTTAATTAAGGCCTTCTTAAATGCACTCCAAGTTGTGATAGATCCAGATGGAAGTTTCTTTAACCAACCTCTAGCTCTTCCTTTTAGGGTAAAAGTAAATGCCCTCATCATAACATGATATCTGGAGACCCCATGCGCGTGGAATAAATCGGCGATTTCACATACTTTTGCGATGTGCTCGTGTGCTTCTTCATCTTTGGTTCCATAAAAGCAGCATCTTTTTAGTT
The DNA here is from genome assembly GCA_019973895.1 of Chrysanthemum seticuspe. Taxonomy (NCBI): domain Eukaryota; kingdom Viridiplantae; phylum Streptophyta; class Magnoliopsida; order Asterales; family Asteraceae; genus Chrysanthemum; species Chrysanthemum seticuspe. The sequence goes on along the minus strand of BPTQ01000007.1, from coordinate 231,372,444 downwards.
CTTCAAGACAGAGTCCCCAGAATTCAAATTTTACATTTTCTTCAAGAGCCGGAATGGTGATTCCCTGTTTACTTTTAGAGGCGGTGAGATAATCATTCATAGTGAGAGACATAATATTAGAACAAAACTAAAGACTAAATAAAAATCCTAATATAACTCGCCGGCAGCGGCGCCAAAAACTTGATGCAGGTTTTACTGGCCAGGTCTTAATATTTATAAAGTCTTGTTATACCTATTGTCTACCCTAATGCACTAACGGGCAGTGTACCCGGTCGTGTGTAGTGTAGTATTCGGTAAAGCCGAGGTCGTCCCAATAGCTATGTGTGTTGGATTATTACTAAGTCTAGGTGTCACAGATTTTAAATATGATTTCGATAAGGAATTAATTATTTAACTACTAAAGCAGAAAATAGCAAATAAAGGCAAACGATAAATCAATAGAGGAGAGTGGTGCTAACCTAGTTATTCCTCCTAGCTAGTTATGTCTACGTCTACTTACTTCCAATTACTTCAGGTGGGGTCAAAGTCGAGAGGACAGGATTTGGTCAATTCGCCATAACCTATCAGCAAAGATGCCACCACAGGAGAAGTCAGGTGTCCCCTCATAAGTACTGTTGTTCCAGGTCCCCTAAGCCAAGTCATTAAGTACCGCTACATGCTAGATTTATAATAGTGAGTACCCGGGCGTTAGCAACTTAAACACTAACCCCCTAATTCTTAAGTTTATCCAAACGGTAGGTGATCAGTTGGTCAAATCGCACAAGTAGAAAGGGTCGTCAGTTGGTCATATCTTACCCTTCCCGTCTCAGTCCGCTCACCTAGGGTCAGTTGGTCATATCTCCTAGGAAATTGGCCTCTACCGCCATTCAAAACTACCGAAACAAGGGTAGCTACCAATAAACTATGCATGCATACACTTAGAAATAATTATACGGAAGTAATGTAAACGCAAACAAAACAATTAAGGAATCATAACTAGGCCAGCACCAAGAGATGCTTAGCCGCTCATATTAATCATACAAATCAAGTCAATATTCAAAGGTACGAAATACATGAATCGAAAGTAAAGAAAAGATAAAATGCTAATGCTTATCGTATGGGAGTGATTTCTCCCTTGGAGATAGCTCCGTATGCTCCTCTAGACCTGCCTTTGGCTTTTTTCCACGTTCTCTGGTTGTTGTGTGTGGAATGGGATGATTAGAAATCCTGGAATTCGTGGGGTATTTATAGGCCATCTGGGTTACGGCGTAACTATAACAAGAGTTACGTCATAACCTTCAATTCCTTCGTATTTTGCACTAGATCTGCTAGTTACGGCGTAACTTTATTAGTGGTTACGCCGTAGTCTTCAATATACTTGGTTACGCCGTAGTTGATGAAATAGTTACGGCGTAGTTAACAGCGGCGTGGAGCCTCATTTGACCTAATATAGTTACGTCGTAGCCTTTGGGAAGAGTTACGCCGTAACCTTCTGATGAGTTGGTTTTCTGAGTCACGCTTTAGTTACGGTGTAATGTGAGAGATGAGTTACGTCGTAACTTCTTCAAAGTCAGCATACTATGATAAATATTTTGATATTTCTCTAGTTTCGCGTCTCTTTAGTTCCAATGCTCGTAATTTACCTGAAAGTGGAAAACAATGGAAAATAAGCGTAAATCCATAAAAATGATATAAATTACAATCATTATTGGGGGAAATTGACACTTAATATTCAGGACTATTTGATGTTATCAATCCTGTTCACATTTGTGATTCAGGTTCTTGGCGGGAACCACTCATCCACTGGACAAGTTAACTCTATTCAGTTGATGATGGCATATTGCTTGATGACAGGGACTGCTGTCGACATATGGGAGATCATTTACAGTGATCTCGTATCCAAGCTACTGAGCAATACTAGGACAAAATACGTTTCGTACCCTAGGTTTGTCTCATGCACTTTTCAAGTGTTCCTGGGTTGCAATTATCCTCAGGAATACAAATATTGTGCTTTACCTGGCATCCTAAGTCAATCAAATTTTCAAAAAGACCCATCCCAAGTCACTGAAATCGAATTGACGGCCCATATGGTTGTTGTAAACAACCAGAGGGATTCAGTGTCTCCTAACGCTGCTCCCAAAAATAGAAAGGGGAAGTCTCAGACTGGGACTAAAACCAAACCCAAGTCTCAGGGCCTTGAGGCTTCAGGAACACAACGTAAAGGCAAAGAAAGCCCCAGACTGAAAAGACACCCAAGGGTGACCAAGAAACATCCACCATAGTGACAACGAAGGACACTGATACATCACAGTCAGTGCCCTTGGTCCCAACTACTACTCCCTAAGATCCAGAGGGAAACAAACATCCCGCTATTAGGGGAGCGCCTTCCACACAGCCTAAGGAGGACATTCGCCAATCACAGCTTTTATCTGAGGGCAAAACGAATGATCCCAAAGACTCAAGGGAAACGAACAACCCACTGATAGGGATCTCACTGCCACCGCTTCTAAGGATAGCATTGGGAATCACCCACCAGTGCTTGAAGGAGCACAGGGGGACTAAGACTCAAAGGGACAAATACCACCCGCTGATATGAAACCCATCACCACCACTGGCTTGTTAACTGTTGCTGAGGTCACTGATATATTGTTCTCTGATGAAGAGCTTGCTGACAGTGAGGAAGATATACTTTCAGCAGGAGAAGAAATGGACGCTGATGTTCAAACTCAAGAACAAGAGCATCAGCCTGATCCACAAGAGACTGAAGAGTCACCTGCTCAACCTGATGAAAATGACTCTGACTCCTCTTTTTCATCTTGTCCTGAGGAATTCGAAAAGTATGATAATATTCTTCCACTGACTGAAAGACAGCTGGTTATGTGGATCACAAAGGCTTCCAGGAAGTTATACTCTGGTGTTACTGATGTTCTCCGGGATCAGCATGTTGAAGCAGCTTCCAGTTATGCAGATCTAAAAGCTAAAGTGCTCACAACCAATACCAACACTGACAAGCACAGGGAGCTAATGTATCAGCGTCTACATAGACTGGATGAAAACCTGGTTAAATTTCTCAAGTACTTTCAGGAGTCTCACACTAATTTGGATGAAATCAGGGATTCTGTTAAAGAAGACCTAGCACTTAACTCCAAAGTGCTGGAGGCTACTGAGGTCTACATGTTGAATTCCTCCGGTCTCACTGAACTGATCAACATGCTTCAATCTGCAAATGTTCAGGGTCTTCAGTCTTTCATTCAGTCTCTTCAATTAACACTACGTTCACTAGATCCTCAAGTTACTAATCTGGCTAAAGAATCGTCTTCTATGGCCTGGAATCTTGGGCCTAGAATGACTGCACTGGAATTATCTCAGGCCAATCTTGTTGAAAAGGTCACAAGTCTTCAACAAGATACAACTAACATCAAGGCCATGGTCTCAGAGATATATCAAGCCTTTAAAGGTCAAGCAGCTCCTACTCCCTCTGTCTCCAAAGCAACTATTGCTCTCACTGACGTTGCAGCAACAGTTGAGAGGGAGAGGACCACTGAAGAGACTCCTTCTTACACTGAGGGGGAGCCTACTCAACCAATATCAGCAACACCACTCTCATCAGTCCCACCATCATCAACAACAGTGACAATGACAGTAGCAACAACACCAATCATCACAACACCTCCACTGGTAGCATCCTCTTCATCTACTCAGGACAAAGGAAAAGCCATAATGGCCACATCAGAGCCTGAGAAGATTCCCTATGTCATCGGCAACACAAAGTGCCTGCCCACTCCAGCACAGCTAACTGCCTACCTTGAAAAGGAAGACAAGCGAAAGAAACTGGCTGAGGAAGAAAGGAAAAGCAAAGAAGCACTGGTACAAGTTGTGGCTGAAGAAGCTGAAAAGCTTGGAATTGATCCCAAGAAGCTTGAAAAGGGACAGGCAGGCCAAAAGTCAAAGAGGCTCAGACTGCTCAAATGGTTGCCATGAGAAAGAAACTAGATGAAAAGAACGGGAAGGCTGCAGCCATCAGGCAGGAAAGGATTGACCACTACAATTGGTCAATGACAAGCAAAAGGCTACCTGAGAAGATCACAGATGTAAAAATCATCCCCAAGTCCAAACCACTGGCAATGAATGTCTACAGAGGGATGATAAAAGGCATTTTGAGGTTCATGATCCCATGAAGTTCACTGACTTTGGGATCACTAAACTTGATGAGCTTGGTCCTATCATAGCAAAGAAGCAGAATGTAGTGGTCAAGGAGCTGATGAAATCCTTAAGCAAATGGTATGAAAGACTGAGGGAAGCACCAGCACAACTTGGGATTCAGCCAGCTTTAACCGCAGCTCAAGGATCTCAGTCTCAGCCAACCCATGGTAAAAGGAAAAGGGTTGAATCTGGAACTGAAATCAAGGTACCTGGCCTGGACTACAACAGGGAGCTACCTGAAGGTGTGAAGTTTGTGAACTGTCTGTGTATTGAAAAGCCTGAAAGAGGAATTTTCTTTATTGATGTCTATGGGAACCCATCATTCCAAAGGTGGAGTGACATTGATCTTGCAGGGGTGTCTACAATGGCAAGCTATCTACCAGTGGCCTCTCAAATCCAAACTCCATAAAACATCAGGTTCTGCAATGACCTGAATGCTAAGATAAGAGAGCACCCTAACAAAGAAACACTCCTCAAGAAGAAAGTCAAGCTAGAAGCACTGGGAATCCATCTTGAGTGACATCATATGTTTTATCTTTTGTACTAGTGATAGGAACCATGTAATCTGATCAATAAAAGATGTATGTTTTGTTAAAATATTTTGTGTTCCTTATTATGTTCATTAGTACATTCAGTGTAAGAAGAATCCATTTGCTCACTTACATTGATCAAACACTTAGGCTATTTGTATATCTAAATAGGGGGAGACTGTTGGGTTCAGTAAATACCCAAAGCCCTTAAGTCTAGGATTTGAATAGAAAATACCCTAAGTGTTTAATCCTTTAAACATTAACAAGTCACTAAGCGTATAGTCTCTCAGTGAGCTGTCTTCAGAATACTCAGTAGAGACAAAGAAGAAGTCTCTCCACTCAGTAAGGTGGAACTTAAGGGGTAAAGACTGAGCCAAGAAGAAGATGTTGGATTCAGTGAGTGATGACAATAACTCAATGAATCCCGAAACTCCTCACCAACTACTAACACTAAAGACAAACTAAATACTGAAGACTAAAGGCTATAAAGACTGAAGAATGAGCGGGACAAGGCGGGATAAGTTTGAACAGATAAGACGAAGTCCTTATCGACCAAAGTAAAACTTTCCTTGAATCGTTAATATCAGGCTCAGTGTCATCACTGACAAGAAGAAAGCAGCCTTGTCACTTACCCAATATAGCCAATGTAAACAGAGACAAAATACATCAGTATTTTGTCTTCTGTAACATGTCAGTTTATCCTCTAGGATAGAGTCAAAACCATACTTGTATAAATAGCATAAGAGATGGAGTGGAAGAACTTTAAGCTTTTGGATTAATTGTAAAACACACACACAAGCCATCTTCCTCTTCTCCAAATACAACTTTGTCCCTGAGATAGCTCAGTGGTTGTGACACCCCCAAAAGTTGGGTTTTAGCGGAAGCATACAAGTCTTGGGTGCTACTAATTGGTATCACAACACAAGTATAGAATAACGGGTCTATTTTAAGAAAACTCATTTATTCAAAATAATTCAATGTTTACAATAAAAATTGATGTGGAAAACAGGCCCATAATAAGTAAGCAGTCCCCAAGTACAAATATCAGAGTCGTCTATGACCATGCCATTTCCCAAGCGCCTCCAAAAGTAAACTATGTCCTCAATACCTCAAAATACATGCTAAAAGTGTCAACACGAGGTTGGTGATTCATAGGTTTGCATAAAAGTATAGCGGATTCAAAAGAGCCTTTCGATCATTTTGGCGCCCACAATGTCGCAAAAACAAAGTTTACCTTTAAGCAAAATAGTAAGGTGGACCACAAGGTTTTCAAGTACAAATCAATTCTCAATAACAAGTCAAATTCTACCAAGGCATACCCTGCCTAAATTACAGTATCAAAACATTTATTCACAAAATAGCTCATAAACAACCATTTGGACCATATCAAAAATCAAACACTACCACGAATATAGTGTCACGCAAGCTTAACTATTACGCAGGCTAAGTCATAAAACCAACGCTAGCCAGTACACAAACAATCGATATGTTATACGTCCCCCACATGAGCTATGTAGGTCAGACGGGGTGGCCATTCCCAATAGAGATATTCGCAACACTCGCACCATCCTGAGCCAGGATGTAACAATTCATAACAACGCTTGGGTTTCTAACCTTAACTTAGCATGTAATAGCTTACAACAATATTTCAAGGTCCAAATAAAATAGTTTTCAAGCACTTGTGCCCAGTTAAAACATATTCAAGCCAAATCATGCATTTCATTAAAACAAGTAACAATCGGTTATTCAAATCAATCAAACAATTCATTTAGTAAAAATGAGCATGTATTCTCCCCCAAAACAGTTTAAAAGCAAGTAAAAGTAGGGGCCATGAACTCACCTCGATACAAAGCAACGCAAGAATCACAACTGGCATCAGCTGAACAAAGCACATCAGTCTCACAAGAAAACCACAACGATATCCAAAGGGTACAAGCACAACGGTACTACATCGACACAACCTAAAAGCAATTTGCTATTTCAGAATACGTCTAGCAAAGCAAAATAATTTCCGAAGGACAACGTGTCTTAGTTTTCGTGCAATACTCGTATCAAAGATTTCAAAATAATCCATTATTGATATCACAAAAGTTTAGTTTTAACTTTCGTGTGGTGGTAAGAAGACATTGTTAGGAATTATTGTAACAGTGGGTTCCTGCTGATAGTGCAGTTACTGCTGATAGTTATTTCTGTTTCTGCGGATATGTATTTTTCGTATTATTAGTATTTAGTTAGGATATGCATGAGTTAATTTAGGAAGAGATAATGCATATCTTTTAGGTGTTTTGTAAGCTGCAGAATTAGGGTTTCTGGTAGTATAAAAGAAACCTGCGGCTAGGGTTTATGTACGCTTTTCAATAACATTAGTGAATCAATATAGATCCATAGAGGATCAAGTAATTTGTGTTTATTATCTTCTTAAACTCTTGTTTTTATATTCCACGTAAGCATAAGTTTTATAGAGGTTCTCCATAGTTTGCTTGTGATTACACAGGTTTACTATACATTCATTAAGGCACTTAAGATCTATCTGGGACTGATCCAACAAGTGGTATCAGAGCCTGGTGAGAATCTCTCTAAGAAGACATCCCTACTCTCTCTTTTAAAACCCTAATCACTCTAACAATGACATCATCAAACCATTCAGACTTAGAAAATGATAAGGACAAGCCTGAGTCATCCAATGCTCAGTCTCAGACCATTCAGCAGGTTGTTACCACCATGTCTAACAACAATGCAAAGTTTCCCTATCTGAAGAAGGACGAATATGACATATGGGCTATGAAGATGGAAAATTACATCACCAATAATGACTACCATCTCTGGAACATTGTTCTGAAAGGCAACAGTAAGAAGAAGATTGGTAGAGATATTGATGGTAATGGGATAATTCTTCCAGCATCATCAACTGAAGAACATATTTCTCTTCAGAGGGAAACAAAGGCTAGGACTACCTTGCTCCAAGCACTACCAGATGAGCATATGAGTGACTTTCATCATCTTGATGATGCAAAAGAGATCTGGAAGGATATCAAGGCAAGGTTTGGAGGTAACGAAGAATCTAAGAAGATGAGGAAGTCTATGCTGAAGCAGAGCTTTCAGGGGTTCACAATTTCTGAAGAGGAGGGCATACACAAGGGGTATGACAGGTTTCAGAAAATCATGAGCCAGCTCAATCAAATGAAGTCCAAACCTGACAATGAGGAGTGCAACATCAAGTTCCTGCATGCTTTACCTTCTTCCTGGAGGCAGGTTTCTCTCACTCTCAAGGCAAAGGGTGGCCTTGATTATTTAAGCTTCGATGACTTATACAATAAGCTGAGAACTCTTGAAATTGATATCAAGGGTTATTCTACCTATTCTCCAACTTCATCAAACTCAGCTTTTGTTAGTGCTACCAGTGCTAACACAATGGTGTCATATGCTGAGAGTCCCACTTCTTCATCAGCAGCAACCAGAGCACACACTTCTTCTGCAAGTAAATCAAAGTCTAATACTGTAATAGAGGATGTGCTTTACTCATTCGTTGCTGAGACTGAAGACCAACAGCAGTTGGCTTATGAAGATTTTGAACAGATGGATAAATGGGATCTGAAGGAGTTGGACATCAAATGGCAGATGGCTATGCTTGCTGTAAAAGTCAACAGATTTCAAAAGAAGGCAGGGAGGAAGATCAGCTACTAAGGAAAAGAGACAGCCAGGTTTGACAAGAAGAAGATCAGGTGTTTTGAATGCAACCAAGTGGGTCACTTTGCTAGAGAATGCCCAGATAAGAAGGGAAGTGACAGGAGAAGGTATTTGCATTCAAGAACAAGGAAGCTGAGGATCAGAAACCTAAAGCTCTGTTATCTCTGGACTCAAGGGTTGACTGGGATGCTTATGTGAATGAAGTTCAGGATGAAAATCCTCAGGTTGGATTGGTTGCTGATGCTGCTGAGGAGTTTGCACTGATGGGCATCACATCTCAGGTACAAAATTGTATTTTTGGTTGTACTACTAGATATGATGCTCTTAAAAGTGAATTTGATGATGTTAATGGCCAATATAAAGAAAATTTTATTCAGGTCCAAGCCTATAAGAAAACTGTTAAAACTTTAAAAAAGCAAAAGGTTTGGTACCAACAAAATCAATTGGCTCTTGAAGAAAGAATTAAGGTTTTTGAGAGGGATTTGGAAAACACCACTAACTTGTTAAAATTCTCTGAGAAAGAATATGTAAAAGTTAATATAGAAAAAGAGGGTCTAAAGGCAAATTTAGATACAGAGGTGGCTAGACATAAAGAGTGGCAAGAATAGGCTAAAAATCTAGACAAATTGTGGAGAAGTTCTATTTCTGTAAAAACTAAGATAGGATTGGGCTTCAAGGACTATATTGGTCCAGATGAGGTTTACGACCCTAATGAATATAGTGTTTTTAGTCTTGTCACTGATGAAGAGGAAGAAAAATATACATATGACCTATGGCCAAAAGTCTAATGACTTATCTGACACTGGCAGTGAAACTAATGATTTTGTCTCTTGTTCTTCCAGTGATAGGACCTCAGAGACCCTGTCTAGAGACTATGCTAGTTTTGATTCAAGTGAAGAGTCTAAAACTCCCAAGTCTGCCTCTCCCAAGACTTTACCTGTTCACCCTACCCCAAGAGTTGCTGTTGATGAATCATCTTCAAAGAAAGCTTATTTTAAAAACATTTCTTGTTCTTTCAATTCTGTTAAAAACAATTTTGTTTTTTATTGTGGTTTGAAAAAGTTTGTTTATGATAATACTTCTCCTGTTATGAACAAGCATTTTAAGAAGAAATCATGTTTTGTTTGTGGTAGTACATTTCATCTTATCAAATATTTTGATTTTTATGAGAAACAAATGGGTGTTTGTACTAATCAACAGAGACATAGACCAATATGGAATGATGTGACCAAAATTCCTCCATTTGTTCCCTCTGGAACACATGTGAGGACAGGCAAAACCAATTCTGCTGATAGACCAGTTACTGCTGGTAGACATGTTCCTGCTGGTAGACTAGTTCCTGCTGGTAACCCAGTTTCTGCCGATAGACCATCTTCATCATGTTGGAGAAGAAATGTTCCTAGGCCATTAATCAGACCTACTAGTACTTATTTTCAAAATGGATATAGGTCTGTTAATAATGACCCATTGAATAAAAGGGGGGCAAGGTGGGATACTGCTGTTAAGCCCTTAGCAGGTTGCTCTTGGACACAAAACAGATCATCATTCATGAAGGATTCCAAGAACAATAATGGATCTCATCAATCTGTAGGTTTTACTAATATGATCCACAAGGCAGGCCCAATTCAGTAATGACTTGGGTCTCCATGTATACTAATGTTGTTGTATATCTTGTAACTTGTAGGATGATCCTCATACAAATAAAGATTTAGGTATTGTTGATAGTGGATGTTCTAGGAGTATGACAGGGAACAGAGACAGATTGCATAATTTTGTATCACTTCATGGAGGTACTGTTACATTTGGAGGTGGAGATGGCAAAATCACAAGGAAGGGAACTATTAGAACTTCCAAGCTGGACTTTGAGAATGTGTATTATGTGGAAGAACTTAGAAATTTTAATCTATTTTCTGTGTCTCAAATCTGTGACAAGAAAATTTGTGTTCTATTCACTGATACTGAATGTCTTGTACTTTCCAAAGACTTCCAAATACCTGATGACAGTCAAGTTGTGCTGAAGGTACCTCGGAAACATAATCTGTATACATTCAACCTCAATGATGTTCAGCCTGAAGGAGACTTAGCTTGTTTGGTGGCAAAAGCATCCTTGGATGAATCTAATAAATGGCATAGAAGGATGTCTAATGTCAATTTCAAAACTATCAACAAGCTGGCAAAACATGGTTTAGTTCATGGACTTCCTTCCAAAGTCTTTACTATTGAGCACAATTGTGTGGCCTGCAACAAGGGAAAGCAGCACAAGGCTTCCTATAAATCCATTACTGCTGTCAGCACTATCTCAGAATCATTGCAGCTCCTTCACATGGACCTCTTTGGTCCCACATCTATCAGAAGCATTGATCACAAGTACTATTGTCTGGTGGTTACTGATGACTATAGTAGATATTGCTGGGCATTCTTTTTGGGAACTAAGGATGAAACGTTTCAGGTTCTTCAAAACTTTATTGCCCTGGTTGAGAATCAGCTGAATAAAAAGGGTAAAGCCATCAGATGTGATAATGGGACAGAGTTCAAGAATGCCAAATTAATTGAGCTTTGTGCTTCTAAGGGGATAAAAAGGGATTATAGCAATGCCAGGACTCCACAACAAAATGGAGTTGCTGAAAGGAAGAAACCCTTATTGAAGCAGCAAGTTCTATGCTTGCTGATTCCAAGTTACCTACCATGTTCTGGACTGAAGCAGCCAGTACTGCCTGTTATGTTTTAAACAGGGTGTTGATAACTCATCCTCACAATAAGACACCTTATGAACTTTTGTCTAGCAAGATTCCCACCATAAGCTACTTTAAGCCTTTTGGTTGTCATGTGACCATCTTAAACACCAGTGATCATTTGGGTAAATTTGAAGGAAAGGCTGATGAGGGTTTTGTAATAGGCTATTCTGCTCATAGTAAAGCTTGCAGGGTCTATAACATCTCTACAAGGAGGATAGAAGAAACACTGAATCTGAGATTTTTGGAGGACAAGCCTAATGTTCAGGGAGCAGGTCAAGAATGGTACTTTGATCTTGACTATTTAACTGATCACTTAGGTTATACTCGTTATAAATCTAATCTTTCTGCAGAACCACAAGCTTCTCAAACTAACATTGCAAGTTCTTCAGATGATGAATCAGACTCAGATTGTGGTGAACAACTTATTGTTGTTCCTTCTTTTCCTACTAACCACTTTTTAGGTACCAAGGCCACAGATTCTTCTGATGTAACTTCAAGTGATTTAGGGTATGCAGAAGAACTTGTGAAGCTTCAACGCCAAGAACATGCAGCAAAGCATGATGCTGAAAAGAATGGTTATGAATTCTCCAATGAAATAGAGGAATGATAAGTTCGTTTTTGTACAGATATTTTCCAAAGAAATACAAAGGTATGTATTTTCCCGGGTCGTTTTCCCAACGAGGGATGAATGGAGTTTAACAACTCACGTCGCGTGATTCGTGATTCGAATGGGGAAAAAGAATTTTGGGTGATTTCTAATCTACAATGCACGGAATAATAAGGGAAAGCAATTTAAACCACTGGATCAATGATGCAAACAAGTAAATGCGACTAATTATGCAAGATTAAACTAAAAACGTAAATAACGTAATTAATAAAACGTAAATAAAATGCAAACTAATCCATTTTAACTCCTAAAAGTGAACTACTAATTTTCTACAAATAAGAATGTTATTTGAAAATTATTTAAAATTTAAAACTAATTTTTTTTTGTTTTTCTTGATTTATTTTGAACTAAAAACTAATTTTAAACATTTAAAATAGAGCTAAAATACTAAAAACTATGAAAACATGCAAGAAAATTATAAAACTATTTTTCAAAAATCTTAAATAACTAAAAAGAATTTTAAAAACTAGAATCACATTTTTCTGACTTTCTCTCTAATTATTATGAATTTAAAACTATTTAAAACTAATTAAATTCTTAGAAAATACTGATTAAAGTAAGAAAAATCTGTAAAAATAATTTTTCTGATATTTTGAATATTATAAACCTAATAAAATTGAAATTGAATTTTTCTGAACCTTTTATGATTTATTTGGATTAAAAGCTAATTAAAAATGCTTAAAACTGAATTTAAATGCAGAAAAATAGAAAATGACCATGGAAAAATATGGGAAATTACAGAAAATTCTAAAATAATACTTAGAATCAAGGAAAAATAACAGAAATAACTATTCAGAAATGGAGGTATGATTTGGGCACATATCTGATATAATAATCACATGAAAATAAGCTGAAAGCCACTTAATAGTAACCATAAGCTACCACTAGCCTAAACTAACCTAACCTATGCTAATGCAACTGATTTGGACCTAATAAGCACAAATTGGAATCATTTAAGCACAAAAACAGGTTCAATGATGTTAAATCCAAACACCCCTATCAGACCTACTTTATGCCTTAATTAAGCTAACTTATAAAATTCCCAAAATCAAACTAAAATTACTATGATAACCAAAACCTACCAAAGAGCTAAATTACAAAGTTTCAGCTACTAAGGACCTAAGATGAGGAAACTAGAAATCAAAAATTAAAGACTATTAGGGACTAAGGCTTATCTGATGCAGAAACAGTGCTGGGAGAGACAGGTCCTAATTAGCTACTGAAATGAGAAGAGTAGAAAAATAATAAATTAAAACTAAAATGGTTCTGCTAAAAACAACCTACCAAAGATCTTAAATCTAGAATTTAAGCTAATTTGGATGAAAAATGAGTAAATGAAAAATCAAAAATAAAGGTGGATTGGGACAAAGAGTAAACTGATGTGCAGAAATGTAGATGCAAATGAACAACTAGCGGGCCTAATACAAGCTAGGTGAAAAGCTCCAAAGTGCAATCAAAACTCAAGCAACTAATATTAATATTGAAAACTACTAAGATAGGCTAAAATCAAACACTAAATAACTAACATGAGCAATTGAAGAGTCTAAAAAAATTGCAGCAGCAGAAATGATAGCAAATTGCAGACCTGATTAAATTCTTGAATAAACTCCTAAATGCAACTAAAGGCAGAAATACATCAACTATATTTTATACTACAAGTAGATTCAGCATTTTAATCTAGATACAGAAGCAAAGAAGCAATTAAACTAACTTACATGGCATAAGAATACTGAAATCAGATGGCAAACTAGAAATCAAGTAGTTATGAGAATAACCTTGAAAACACTTGAGAATTTTGAATTAGAAACCTCTAATTCTATCTACCAATTCAGAATTACTCACTAGCAATCTTCCAAAAACTCAAATTCAAAGCTTTACCAAACACCCCTTATAACATCAAATTGACAATTAACCTCTGAAAATTTAAGAAAACTGAACTCAGGTTAATCCAACTGCTTTACAATACCTTTAAACTCATTGATTTAACAACTTGAAACAGAAATTATACTAAAAATCTTTTGACCTTGAAAGTAGACTTATGTTGACTTTTTGTAAAATCTGAATTTGAAGCACAATTGAAACACAACCAATTCACATAAGCTGTGGTGAGCTTATGTGAGCTTAAAGAGCAAGTAATGAAGCTAATGGAACAGTAACAACTTGAAAACGATTTAACAATTTTAAATTGAAAATTCAACTTTCATTAATAAAAGAAATTATACAAATTTTAAGAGAGAATTACAACTTAAAACTTAATCTAATAAAAACAGTAAATGACAGAAAATTAATGGTAACAAATTCTCTAAATGCAGTGAGAAATTGGACAAGTCTACAATTGTGAATGACGGGGTTTATATAGCTGATGGGAGAAGCCTTGGGTTGATCTCAGAAGCATCCAGAAGTACAATCTTCACCTTAGATTCATCTTTTGCATCACTCATTCTAATCTCATCCCTTGGATTGCTTGGGTGAGGTGTTTGAACCAATGATTGTGCTCCATTCGTCCACAGTGTCATTCCCATCACATGGATTGCCAGCTTGGCATCTTAGATGCTTAGTACTATGTGATTGAAGGGGCAAGGTGGGTATTTTAGTTGGAGAAGAAAGGGAAACGGTGGGTTTACTGTTTGGCGGGGAAGGAGTTATTAGACATTTAATAAATATTGTTTGACTTGGTATTGTGGGGTTGACCGGTGGTGTTTGTTTGACCGGGTGGTTAAAGAAAGGGAGGGGGTCCAATGAGGGTTCATGTGGTTATTATGAAGGGTTAAATGATGATAGGGTCAAGTTTAATGAAAGGGCTTAAGGGTTTATTGAACTCTTGAATTTATTTAAAAGGTTTTAAAGTGAAAAAGTTTATTAATAAAGGGTGTAATGTGTAATTTGGTAAAAGTGGAAAGGGGTTTTTGGGAAATTAGGCACAAGGGTGTAATTGGTAAATATGGGTTTGTGATGGGTTGAAATGGTAAATTATGGAAAGTTGAGGGGTTATTTGTGTAAAATGGTAAAGTGAACGGTAAATTGTGAAAAACTCCCAAATCATGTCCCGAACTCCGTAATTTGATCTTTTAAGCATCAAAGTCCTTAAATAGCATCCCGGCATCGGCTTTTGCACTCTTCTTTCTCTCGTGCCCGGTTTTCTTCGGTTTTGGCTTTCTTTTGTCTGTTTTGTCATATCCGTACCTGCACAAGCATAAACTCAAGAAACACGCAAATATTAGACATAAACGGCTCTTTCTTGGTTATTTTGGGTCTATTTCGGTAAAGAAATGGTATGTGTTTTAGCACATATCAGAATACCCAAGACTAGACGATTGTCGTGTCCTCACGCAATGTAATCAACTCACGCTTCTAAAACCAAAGATTTCAATCTCTTTCTACTAAACCTTTGAAAAGTAGCAAAGATTCCTCAAAAGAGATTAAGAAACCCTTAATTCTAAAAACGCCCTGTTTACCTTTTAATTCACATATAGATATTACGATTAAGCACATTCCGATTATGAGTGACGGTTTGTTGAACTTTCATGTCGATCAATAACTCCAACATTTTTCAAACGACATTTTAGGATCACGGAGTAGGAAACACAACATAGCGTGAAGTGACCATACGGATAGAATACATCGTCCATGATTTTTCACAAGTCCCCAAACTAAGCGTAAAATCGAAATCATTGTTAAATATGACTCTAGATGCTAACACTACCCATGGAAGTTACTTGTGTAATTACCTTTTGACCCAATTTCCTATTTTTCCTCTATTTATTTTATTTTTGGTGAGAAATGAATTTCTTCAAGTTTCTCATTTCGATAATTTTTATTCCGATAAAGATATAAAGCTAAGTCGCTAATTAGTTATCCATCTTCCCTCGAAAACCGTTGCAAACAAGAATGAGGTCCACATCAAGGTCCTAATTTAACACGATTTTGGGAGATATCCTTTTTATGGCGACCGAAACAACTCATCTACGAGTCCAGAGACAGAAGCTTTATTTAGATATCTCCCGGATCCAAAGCTTGGCTTAACACTTATTTCAGCACATTTGCATTTTTTGCAATTTAGCCCTTGGTCTTTTCAACCACTAACTCAACGGGATTACCGTTTTATCAGAATTCTTATTATGACTTTGGATTTTCCTCCACCTTTTTGAAGTCCATGACAACGGGGGTACCGTCGGACATAGAAAACTTTTATGGCTTTGGATTTTTCACTTTAACACATTTGGGCTTTATTCAAGTTAATTTTTTTGCCAAACTCCTAATCCTACAGCTATTATACCGCAACACTGACAGTACCTCGATGTGTACCCAACTCTTATGGGCAAGGATTCTATAAAGAAGATAAAGAACTAACTATCGCCAAAAACTCAACATCTTTAATTATTTATTCACAGATATGGGGTGAGACAATTTTGTGGGAGCAAAAAGCCACAAGTACCTTCGATGGGCTCTAAAGAGAACCATCTACTCCACGCTTAGCATCTAAACTCATAAGTAACTCTATCATTCCTCGATCTCCGCAAATTTAAAATCCCAAATAATGAGATCCGCGGATGCTTAGCCGATAATTAAATTATCTATGGTTAAGGGAACAAGCTAGGGCTCAACACGCCCGGTCAAGTCAGAATTCTATTCCTACTCTCACTAGCGGAAAGTCAACAAGGTGTCAAAACATATATTAACTTAGCAAATGCTTCGTCAATAATCTCAAGTCTCGCATTTTTAAAGTCACTTATTAGAAACTAGCAAATTCTTGTTTAAGCTTTGCATATTTAAAATCACTTAGGGAAGCTTGCAAATTCTTGGCCTTTTGAGCTAGAATCGCATTTTATAGCCTCTTGTCTAAGCAATTAGCAAAGGCTTTTTCAAGAAAACGCATATTTAAAGTAACTTCTAAGAGACTAGAAAAGACTTTTCAATCATAAAACTAGCAAAAGCTTACAAAAAATTTTAAAGTTTCTGATGTCTCAATTATAATATAAGAAAATATCAAATTACGAAATAAGTGCGAGAGAATTACAAATCAACCATTTTAGAAAAAAGGTCGACACGCAAAACCCGCGAATACTCGATAAGTGATACCGGGCAAGTGTTTACCGGTCGTTTCCCAACGAGGTGTGAATTGACAGTTACGTTTGGTTTGGTATTAAAATGCTTGAATGGATCGGGAATTTACGTTTTTGATTACGTTATTCTACAAATTAAAGAACGAGAATGAAAATAAAGCACGTAAACGAAGTAAATGACTAAATTAACTACTACTAACCATAAGAAACAATAAAACGAAGCTAAATTAAGTCCAAAGGCACTAAAACTATAAAAACGCAAAAAACCGGTAACGCATTAATACTACTAACTTTTAGTGTACCTCTATAGAACACCATTAATACTACTAACTTTTAACTTTTTAAACAAATATTTTATACTAATAAAAACAGTAAACAAACTAGTTAAAAAAAACTTGAAATATTGAAATGACTAAAACTAAATTGCGTAGAAGAGAATAAAACTAAAAGTGATGAAGGAATCTTGAAAAAAAAACAACTACTGATGACATGAATTAAAAATAGAAACAAAAGTAAATGTCATGGAGAGTTATTAATAAGAAAATAATGGTTAAATAAAACAATGAGTACATACATGAATTTAACAAGTATTTGTAACCCGCCGCGATGCGGCGGGATTTTTTATGGTGTTTCGCAATAACAACACATCAGCCACACTCTTCAAACAACACATATCTTTTGAATAATTTTTTCTGCAATTCGGCAATTTACAAAAACATTACACGATGAATATCTATGATAGATCGACTAAGTTGGATTCCAAAATTTCGCCATAGAAGAAGTTGTTCATCAAGTAAATTTATTCATCAGATACATTATTCTTAAACTAATATATCGATCTTATTGGTCTACATTTTATTTAGTATATGAAACTTGACCAAGTCTCTAGCTTGCTTGTAAATTGAAATTACTGGCTTCTCCATTTTATTTTGTATCCTGCATAAACGTTTCCACAATTATGTTAGAAGAGATATAAGCAAAATTTGAACGCGTCGCTTCTATATTTACTGTAAATGAAAAATGCATGCATAAATCATGTTAAGGGAAATTGTATGAATATATATACGCTGAGCAATCAGTTGTGGGGTTGATCTCATAAGGCAGGTTGACTCCGCATTTCCCGGGAAGGCTTCTAGCTTTCTCAAGGTTGAGATCCGGGAACTGAGAGGCGGACTGTTCAGCACTGGTAACCACCTAAAATCATCTTACCCAAACAACCCTCTAATACCTTATAACAACATGACAATCAACGTTGGTAATCTTGAATTTAGTACGTATTTGGTATACTTATGCACGACTTTGATATACTTATAATATCATAAGGACGTATTTGGTATACTTATATACAACTTTCTATTCTAACCAATTTAGTACCGAATTTATATACGACTTTGGTATACTTATATACGACTTATATATTAAATCGTATATAATAATCCCTACTCCTGCTAAAGACAAAGTTGTACATAAGTATACCAAATATCCCCTAAATTGCATAAGCAAAACAATCTCTAACCATTTCGTAATCTTCCTTCTAGGTTCATCCGGTGGTGAAGACAGAGTCGTATATAAGTATATCAAATGTCAGTATATCAAATCTCAGTATGTTAAGCCCGAGCTTCCGTATCCTTCCATATATTCACAGCTATGCCTAGAATAATCACCACTACAATCTAAAAATGAATATAGCTCCAGTCAGCTTCTTTTTTTTATATACAATGCCTATCAAAAAGAGAATGTAATTTTTGCCTATTTATTGTTTCAAGTTTTCCAAGTGAATATATATTTCTAGAAACACAGTTAGTTGTTTCAAAGCTGGTAAAAAATGATACACCCAACAAAGCGGTTGTCTCACCTGTAACTGTTGGATAGAAGTTGGTAGCCCGACGGTGCATTTGCGACATCTGTAAAACCATATTTTCTGCAGGTTTCGGCTGCTGCTATGCAAGGGCTTTAGCCGGTGCTCGTGTTTCTCTCTCCTGAATTGCTGCAATGCGAGCCAGCGTGCAATGAACCAATTGTTAACCACTGCTACCTAAAACATGAACGAAACTTCAGATTTAATAGGTAAAAGTTGTTCTTTTATGAATTGCGTAAAATTAGTAATCTCTATATATATTAAGGGGGCGTTTGGGGTCAGCTTATATCCGACGGTTTTTCGCGGGACAATGTCTTTTTTTCAGCTATATCCAGAAATGTTACACCTTAAACAATGAATGCATAAAATGGTAGACTTACTTACCATGATCAGCGGGTACAACAGGTTCTTTGTACATCTTTACACCTTCATCCTTCCTCAAATCCCCTGATACACCAAACTGGACAATTGTCAGTGTCTATGAATTTTGAAGCTTTACTTTTTCCAATCAGTTTCACTGTAACCAAATAAGAGTAATGTGTTAATTAGTATTAGACAGTGTATTCCATATACAAAGTCACAAATGGAGCATTTAACTGCCATCGTTCAAATATCTAATACTACATCTCATAATTTCTTGTCCTATCTCGTTTAGAGCTGATAGTTACAGTACTAATTACATGGCCAATGCTTCATACAGAGAAAGTGACCAAACACAGAATACTTGTAACTTAAAAAAATAAAAGATGGCTAAGGAGGGTGAATCACTACTTACGTTTTGTTTCGTTCCTAACCGGATACCCCACTGCAGCGTCTTTGGGTGGTGGTGTTGTATTTGAAGTTCTAACCGGATACTCCGCTGCAACAGGATTGGTTGGTGTTGTTGTATTGAGGTTCTAATTGGCATGGTGTAACCACCCGCATTTACAGGTTACTTTTCATTTTTGAGATTTTACTATTCACATTTACTATTCATTTTTCACTATTCATCCGTAAAATTTTTATTTCACATTCTCGTAAGATAAATTATTTTAGTAATGTCCTGAGAATTCGACAATCGTTAGATCATTTTCGCAAAGGTTATTAAGAAAAACATCGTTATAAAGTTTCATTTTGGACGGTCCATCGTTTAAACATCACGCGCATAACGAAAATCAACTCTGATAATTTTCCTAATATCAGATAAATTCTTAGATCACTCATGGTTAATTTGATAATTTTCAAGATTTATTTTTATGTTAACAAATAAGCCCTGCGCTGAAAAACTAAACTTACGTTTTAAACAATTCTACTTACATCCAGACTTAACGATTCCTGCACTGTGTTTCTAATATGTTTTTGACACTTTTACATTTTTTGGAAAAGTCAAACATATTTCCCTCCTCCTTTGACCATAAAGGAATTAACCTTTTACGTTTTACATTTTTGCATAAATCGTGTAACTTTTAAACTTCACAAACAACTGTTAAGTTATCCCGCGTATAAATAAAACCACATTTTGACATCTCATATCACTTTTAGACTAATTTTAGTCTACTCTAAATATATTCACGGTCGTTTCCCTGAAATTTCGTTCTTTTCCGATAAACTGCTAATTACGCGTTTTTGACCCGTATTTCCAGCTTTAAGCAGCGTTTTTGCACCCAATGAGACTTATCACCCATTTTATATTTTTAGATGGAGTATAATGATGAGTCTCATCATTCCTGCAAGTTTTGTATTTTTACGATACCCGGTTTTACGTTTTATGGCTTAACGACTTACGGTTGGCATTTAACGGAACCAAAACTTACTCTAAACTCAAGATATTATAAAAACTTATCATCTAAGCCATCTAGAAGTGTTGTGGCCGACCTAAGGGGGGAGAGTCATCAATTTGGTGGCTTAATCCTAACCATGGATTATTTTGATCATTACAAGTGTCCTAACCTAACCATGGTTAATATTTAACCCAATATATGGTTAACCAAACTTACCCTCCTATAAATAGGAAGTGAAATACATCATAAACTCCCTCACTTACTGATTTGGGTCGTTCATAACTTAAAACACTCACATCTTCCATCATTTGATCTATAAACTCCAAGTTTATGCAAGGAAGTTCCAAAGATCAAGCTACTTCATCAAATCTCTAGCAAGGTTAAGTGATCTTCTTGAGTTTACATCCACTCAAGTCACTTATTACTTCATCACCAACTCTTCAAGTTTGCAAGGGTGCCAAGGGGTGGAAATCTAGCTCAATCCAAAGTCTAAAGTGATCAATCAAAGTCCTATCCTTACTAAGTTACTCCTTTCTATTTGAAAGCCAAAAGTTGTAAGCAACTTATCACCACCATCATCTCATCTTTATTATTCATAATCTTAACTATTTCATGCTATATATATAGTTACTATGTTGATTCATGATGTACATATACTCAATCACTTGTTTTAATTCACATATTGTCATAAAAGTAACAAACTAGTAAACTAGTCATATTCTACACATGAGAGACCATTAAAAACAGTAACATAAGGACTTTATAACTTACATAATATGATAGACAAGATAAAAAGGTAAACATAGCAATTTGAATCACCCGAAACGGACAAACGAGTCAAAAGTTATGAGCAAAAGAAGTTAGCGAAACCTAAACGCCAAAACTACCATGTATAAGCTGTTTTCAGTTCTGTCTTTTTAAAAGTGGTACTTCTGGTCCGAATCATTAAAAAGTTAAAACACGAAAGTTGTCCGGAACGACGTTTTCCTTTAATAGCAAAGAAGCTCGGACCTTGAAAACGCATAAATAGGCCATAATCTTTCAAAAACAGAAACTGTCGTAAATAAAGTCTCACAACTATACTTTTGTCACAACTAAAAGCAAACCAAGAGGCCTAATGGCCATTAGCCAAGACCACGGCTACGGCTAAGGCCAAAGCTCAGTCTCAAGACCATGGAAGTCAAGACCAAAGTCATGGCAAGGCCATGGCTAAAGCCTCAAGGCTTGTTTGAAACGAAGAGAACTTGTAAAAACTAGATAGTTATTAAAACATGATAAACTTTATGTTATAACAATCTTCACTCAAAACATATGTTGTATTTACTAAGTGCTACAATAGTAGGGAGCTTCATGTGAGGGGTTTCATTTGATTAAAACGTATCGACGAGTTGCTGGATTTACGAATTAAAGTGTCCTAGCTCCTCGAACGTTTACTGCATGACCTCTGAATTATGATGGCCCGAACGGTAGTACGATATCTATAAACTAAATAGGTTTTCACATATTAAAGATCTTTCTATAAACATCATATGATAATTGACTACATCATGATCAACATAGGAATATATATATATATATATATATATATATATATATATATATATATATATATATATATATATATATATATATATATATATATATATATATATATATATATATATATATATATATATATATATATATAGGATGGTTTATGTTTTCTTAAACATTATTCCAAACTTAAGTCGCAACATTTCATTTTTAGGTTGCACGTAGAAGTCTTCCGACTTATCCATCACATCCGTTAGTACTTAACATCATCAACTCTCGGTGAGTTCATAGCCCCACTTTCTATTACTTAATTGTTTTACAAACCCTTGGGGGAGATACATGCTTTATTTTAAACCGAACACATTGCTTTCAAATTGTATGCTTATCTGATTGTTTTATTAGTACTAAGTTACCGCATTTGCCAAACATAAGTCCCTAAATGAATATTGTGAATAGATCTATTGGGATTGACGAATCCCGTTTGTGTTGGCCCCGTTAAAGGCAAACAAACGCACTATATTTGAGTAACATTAGGTAAAAATGGCAATTTTAC
This sequence comes from Chrysanthemum seticuspe, assembly GCA_019973895.1. Lineage (NCBI taxonomy): Eukaryota > Viridiplantae > Streptophyta > Magnoliopsida > Asterales > Asteraceae > Chrysanthemum > Chrysanthemum seticuspe. The sequence continues at coordinate 231,349,876 of BPTQ01000007.1, read as the reverse complement.
CTATTAGGGCACGTACCAACAATTTCTCCAATTAAATTTGGAACACGTTAACGCCTTGATTGCATGATGCTTAGTCTAATAATAACTGTTTTGTTTTCAAACCATTGGTGTGAGTCTAATTAACTCACGCTACCAACATAATGTGTTCAACCATTTAACAAACTCTATGAATTTCACTCAACCTTTGTGTTGACAGTTTTAAGCATGTATTTCAGGTCCATAATGTCGGAAGCTGGCACGGAAGGGCAAGATCAAGAAGGCTATATAAATAAATAATTTATCATTCACAAAACATCAAAAACTTTATATTGATGTGTTTTGTAATCAATGGAACCAACTGGGACCTATTTTGTAAACTCTGATATATTTGAATGATAAAGTCTTTTTAAAACGACTCCTTTAGAGATCGTTTTCTATTATTATGACTGTTGTGCCATCAAGTAATACCCAGTTTGAATTCCGCTGCATATCAAGAATTGGGGGTGTTACAGATTGGTACCAGAGCCATAGTTATAGAGAAACGAGTCTAAATTATGACTTAAGCTATAACTGCTTTTACAAACAAAAACATTTTTATAGCCTTCCGTTCTCCGTGCCTTCCATCCTCCAGACGATTATGGACTTTCAAGACATGTTATAATAACATGAACATATTAGTATATTGATATATACGCTTGAATTATTTAAAACATTCCCCGTAAATATTATAACTATTTTAACATCATATCCTTTTGTAGTCACTATGTCTGTGCCTGCATCTCCCGAGTACGTTCCGGCTTCACCCGAACCAATTCCAAACATTCCAAATATTCCAGAACTTGACTTTCCTGATATAAATGATGATTACCTCGATGCCGTTGATTACGAAGATGAACCATACGAGGATATGGACGACGAAGAAGAAGAGGATCCGGTTGTACCAGATTCTCCGGAATATAATGTTCAAGATTGGGTGGAATCCGAGGATGATCAAGAGGAAAACTATGTATATGGTGTAGCACCATTATCACCACCTCCTGCCTTGGAAACCTCTTCCGAACCAAATCTTGCTACTCCTACTCAAGGACCAACATCCACTTATGAGGATGGTGGAACCTCCTCGGCAATGGCCATGAAACCCTCTCCCCAATACGACCTATATTGCCTCAAACGAAAATGCACCGAACTACAAGACATTACCAAAAATCTATCGCAAGAAATGAAATTGCGTAAAACAGAAACTTCTGAAGCCCAAGATGAGGCTGAGAGAGCCCGCAGACGCCTCGAGATATACATCCTCGAAGAAAACTATAACGATGAACGACGAGAAAGGAAACACAACATAGAAATCAATATACTAAAACATCAGTTAACATCCGCTCAAATCAGTAATGACTTTACAAGGATTGATCAGAATAGGCTAGAGAGAGAGCTACACCAATTACGATCATGGATTGCAAATACATACCCTGATATGTGCCGTACGGGCAATAATAGTATTGATGCTCTTGCGGTCAAAGGGAATTCTCAACCACCACAAAAACAACCTAGCCCGAAATAGATTAGCATATTAATAGTAATATTTTGTAATCACTAAACTGATTAGACTCAGTTAGTTCTATGTAACTCATGTAATAGCTAGCAGTAGTAAAACATTGAAATTACTAAACTAAAAGTTTTAGTTAGTAAATTTTGAAGAAGCTTGTAATAGGTTTCGATTTTGTAAATCAATCAACGTTATGTGAATAAAAACTCTTGTTTTATGCTATCATGTGTTATGGTTTAAAACTCCAAACTTTATTATTTCTAACCTTCCATCAAAAATCATGATTTTTTTTTAACTCTTGATATCTCTTTTTGATAGAATCATGCCGCCAAAGAAAACTAAAGCACCTCAACCAATGACTCCAGCTGCCATCGATCGAATGATTACTACCCGAGTGAATGCAGCAATTAACGCGGAACGAGCAGCCATAGCCGCTGAAGCTGCCGTTGCCGCGGAAGCCGCTGCTGCAGCCGCCGCTACCGCTGCTGCAACAACCGCAGCCGCTGAAGCCGCCGCAGCCGCTGAAGCCACCGCAGCCGCTGAAGCCGCCGCTGCCGCTGAAACTGCCGCAGCCGCTGAAGCTGCTAGGCTTGCCGCAGCTAGTGCAACTAGAGGTTGCTCATACAAAGAATTTATGAGTTGCAAACCCACAAATTTCAAGGGTTCAGAAGGAGCCGTGGGTTTAACTCGCTGGTTTGAAAGAATGGAGTCTGTGTTCTCAATCAGAAAATGCGCTGAAAATGACAAAGTTCAATATGCCACTTGTACACTACTGGATCAGGCATTATCATGGTGGAATTCAGTTGCTCAACCAATAGGCATCATGAGTGCTTATCAAATCTCTTGGGTTGCTCTAAAGGGTTTAATGATCAAGGAGTATTGCCCTCGTAGTGAAATACAGAAATTGGAAGTAGAGTTTTGGAACCATGTTCTCAAGGGTGTTGACATTGCAAGTTACAACCGCCGATTTCAAGAATTGGCGATACTATGTCCATCAATGGTTCCAACAACTGAAAAGCTGTTAGAGAAATATATCTGGGGACTTACGCCTATCATCCAGGGAAATGTAACTTCGTTTGATCCAAAGTCACTTGATGATGCTATGCGAATGTCTCGAAGTCTCATGGATCAAGTGGTTCGAACAGGAGCTACCCAAAGACAGAATCTCAACACTACCACCAACAACACCAACTACCGTAATAACAACAACCATACCAACAACAATAACAACCGAAACAACAACAACAAACGAAAATGGGATAACAACCAAAGAAACACTTTCAACAACCAAAATCGTAACACCCAACACCATCAGCAACAAAACAAAAGACAAGAAGCCTCAACGGCTTATGTTGCAGCACCAGCTGGAGGAAATTATGGTGGAACCTACCCAAAGTGCAATAAATGCAACTATCACCATATGGGTCCTTGCCCAGCCAAGTGTCACAAGTGTCAAAAACCAGGACACCTTGCTAAAGACTGTAGATACAAAGTTGTGGCTACTGGAGCTAACCTTCAACCGATAGTTACATGTTTCGGGTGTGGGGAGAAAGGACATGTCAAACCCAATTGTCCTCAAAACCGTGGCCAACAAGGCGGAGATGCTCGTGGTAGAGCCTATGTGATGGGCAACGGTGAACCTCAACAAGACCCGAACGTAGTCACTGGTACGTTTTCACTCAATAATCATCTTGTTAAGGTCTTATTCGATTCCGGTGCTGATATGAGCTTTATATCTTCCAAAATTGCACATTTACTTAATATTGCACCAACCACTATGGATACTCACTATAGTATTGAATTAGCCAATGGAAACTTAGTAAACACCAATACTGTACTCCAAAACTGTACCCTCAACCTTTTAGATCATCCATTCAACATCAATCTCATGCCAATCGAACTTGGAAGTTTCGATGTTGTTATTGGCATGGATTGGTTGTCAAAACATCGAGCCAACACCATATGTGGCGAAAGAGTTGTTCACATTCCTTGTAACAATGAAACTTTGGTCATCCGTGGTGATTGATGAGTGTCTAAATACTCATCATTTTTATACTATTAGAATGCCAAAAACATCTGAAAACACTCGGAAACACATCAAAATGATAAAAATATCATAAACAAGTGTTTTATATGTTTTAAATGCAAAAACATCAAAATCTGATGAAAAACGTATCAAGTTTGCATAATTGGCAGTTTTAGTCCCCTAAGTTTCAAAAGTTGTCAAAATTAGTCCCTGGTAATTCAAAAACTTGTAAAATATCATTTTAGGTCCTTGGGATTCACAAGTTGTTCAAAATAATCCTTTGAAGTTTAAAATCACAAAATTACAACTTTGGTCCCTCAACTTTGCAAAAGTGTCAAAAATAGTCCTTAAGGTTTTAAAATTGGAAATTGATCAAAATAAACCTTGTACTATTCATATTTGACATAAATGGTCCTTATGAGAAAAGTTTTGGGAAAATTACAAGTTTAACCCTTCAAGTTTTAGAAAATTACATAATAGGTCCTTAAGGTTTAAAAATGGAAAAATATTCATATATGGTCCTTGTACTAACCATATTTGGCAAGTTAAATCCTTGTGAGAGCTTTGGAAAGTTGTAAAGATCAGTCCTTGAAGAATTGGCAAATTACATTTATGGTCCTTGTGATTATTAAAGCTACAAACCAAACGGATTCTTTGTTATTAATAACAATCCAAAGCCCAGCTGTAGCCCAACACCCAAGCCCAATTTTTAAAACAGATAGAACCGCGCCACTGTTCACCATCTTCAACCCCAACACCTGTATCCACTAACCCCCCTCCACCTGCTCAATACCACTTTTCCACACCACCTCCTAACACCTGTATACCAACTCCTTCCACCTCCACATCCAACAAAAACCCTTAATTGCTAAAACCTACTCTATCCAGTCAAAAGATTTTTCCCGCCAAAATTACACATGGACGATTAGGATGAATTCAAGAGTAGAAGTCAAGTGGGATATGTTCAGAATGTCGACAAAGGTTAAAAAGATCAATATAAAAGGAAAAAGGTGCAATGGAGAAGACCAAGTAGTGTAGCTTAGTTTTAGTTTATGTCGTTTTAATAAATTTTTAAATTCCAGTGTAATTTTAATCTTCCAAGTACTGTTTTAATCAAACTTAATGTATTGTGAATCTTTTTTGATAAGCAATTTCAAGTTTTCAATTTCAATTTCAGTTGGTGCAAATTTCAAGTTCAAAATTTTTAATATGTTGTGAATGATGTTAGTAGCTATTGTTTTGGATCCTTAAGCACATATAAGCTCCTAGGAAGCTTATCAAAGCTTTTAGAACCCTTAAAATCAGTGTAGTAGTCAAAAGAGAAAAATACCAAAAATCACCAATAAATTAGTTAAAAATAAAAATCACATGGAGACATGATCAAGATAATGTTGCAGTGCTAATGTTGGATTGCTTACTGGTATAGAGCTTCTTGGGAAGCATTAGGATTGATCCTCAGACCTTGGTTATCTGTTTAAACTTGGAAGCCTCTTGTAAGCTTTTTGATCATTTTTGTGTTTCACTGTTTAAGCTGTTCACTAGCTTGCATCTCTGTTTCTTTATGCTCATTAGTCATAGCTAAGTGTATTTAAGCATTAAAATCACTTGTTTGTTCTTTGGAATTCATAGTTGTTTTAAAATCTCATTTTCACAGTCTTAGTAGCGTAATTGGTGTTTCTCAGTTTTATGTAGTTATTATTGTTGTTTAATGTTTACTTAGTCCTAATAATTAATAATACAAGTTCTGTAATCAATTTCATGGTCTGAGTCTGTGATAAGCTTTGAAAAGCTCCAATACAGTCCTTTTAAAGGATGTTTGGATTTGCTTATTAAAACTGTGTTTAAGGTGTTTTTAGCTTTGTTCTTGATTAGTACATGTTACATTAGGATAAAATAGATCAGTCAAACCATTAATCCTGTTCTTATTTAATAAAAAGTCAAAATAGTTTCTATTCTCAATTTGCAGCTTACTGTTAAGACTTTAGGATTACAAATTTCATCACAGTGTTAGATAACTTGTTAACATAACTTATTATAGTCTTATTATAGCTTAATACCACATAATAAGTCCATACAATCAGTTATAAGTTCATAAAAGTCAGCTTATTAGTTTTCTATAAAAAGTCAAATTATCCTAGGAGCTGTTTTTGAATTAAATGAATAATTTTGTGTAGGATTCATTACTAAGTTTAAGCTTATGCCCTTTTGGGATTTCAATATTTAGTTGCTTAAGTAAAATATAAAAATATTAGTTCATATCTTCTTAGCTTATTAATAGCTTATTTCATAGCTTGTTTTAGAACCTTTTTCAAAGAATCTGCCCTGTGCACAGTTAGTTGCCTAGTTTCATAAGCTCATTCAAAGCTCATCACAGAGCTTTAGCCTATGTAATTTAGCTTTTTGAGAAGCTAACCTGGTCATCTTGAAGTACCAATGCTTATTTCTCAATTTTCAGCTTATCTGATAAGCCTGCTAGTTACTTTTAGATCTGTCCATTTTTTATCTAGTACAAATAAGTCAGTGTTTTACCAATTTTTCAAAAGCTAGTTAAGAGCTTATTAGTGGCTGCCAAACCTTGTAATTTAGTTTTTTAGAAAATTCAGCTGGTCAACTTGCTTATTCCAGTAACCCTTTTCATTACCTAGCTTATCTTAATGCTTAATAAGTAGCTAAAAAGTACCTAGATAACCAAACAGGACCCTGTTAATTTAGTTAAGCTTATGCTTATTTTTGCTTATATAGTGCTTATTCCTAGTTAATTTTACTTTTTCAATTGTTGTATTAGCTTATTTAAAAGTTATTAGCTTATTTCTAGTTTCCATGTTGCTTATTTTCTAGCTCATAAGCCAACTTGGCTTTAATCTTGTGCTTATTCTCATTTTCACCCACTGTTGAGATAATAAGCTCAATACAGAGCTTATTGTTAGTTTTTAGGAAAAGTCATAGTTATTAAAAGTGCTTATATTCATGTGCTTAAATAGTTTGTAAAATAAAAATCACAAAAAAAAATGTTTGGCAAAAAGGTGGGGAGGCAGGCTCGAACCTGAGACCTCCCACCTTAGAAGGGTGATAGAGCGTACCTGGATACCATGCGCCCTTGGGTCTTTTTCGGTTATATCTTGCAAAATTAAATACATAACCCTCTTTTCCTCTTTTAAGCTTATACGAGCTTAATAGCTTATTTAGAGCTTATTCTTAGTAGCTTTTTCAGTGTTTGTATTTTTTATAAATTTGTAATAGTATAAAGTATTTTTACAAAAAGTTTCAGATTTTTCTAATTAGTTTTAGTATTTTTAAACATTTAATTAGTGTTTTATAGTAATTAATTCATAATAAAAAATATAAAAGTCTAAAAAATATAAATCTTTTTTCTAAAATTTTCTTTTGTCATATAGTACGTAATAAAATTAGTTTTACATTCGTAGGCCTTTTATTTCATAAATTTTACATTTTTGCTTGCGCTCCAGCGTAATTTTTAAACGTAACGCTCGTTTTTGTTTTAGACCACGTTTTTAGATATTTTGAGTTTACGTTTTAGTTAAAATAGTTTATTTAAGTTATTTTGTTTTATAAAATAAACGTGCATCGATCTGTAAAAATAGTGATAGCATTTATTTAATAGATTTTAACTTTTTAATTTCTTTTAATTTGCATTTAAGTCGCTTTAATTTGCAAATCTTTTCTTTAGGTAATTTTCCATCAATATCCTTATTGATCACTATCCTTAGTGATCATTCTATCATCTGAAGTTGTTTAAACACCAATTCATCCTCCGTGGGACTTAACGACCCAGGAATTCCCTATATTCCTCTGATCTTAATTGCATTAGTGTTTGAGCTGTTTTAAGTTTGTTACGGTTGACCATTCACAAGTGGTTAGCTTGTGTAATTAAACTTGACGGTTTAGCACCGATCAGTGATCGAAGTGGAACTCGCTTAAACATCATCTCATGTATGAAAACCATGAAGTACATTGAAAAAGGATGTTATGCATTTCTAGCTCATGTTACCGAGAAGGAATCCAAAGAAAAACGACTTGAAGACGTTCCTATCGCTCGTGAACTTCCTGAAGTTTTCCCTGAAGACTTACCCGGTCTTCCACCATCCCGTCAAGTAGATTTTCACATTGATTTAGTGCCAGGAGCGGCGCCAGTGGCCCGCGCACCCTACAGACTAGCACCATCCGAGATGCAAGAACTAGCAAATCAACTACAAGAACTCTCGGACAAGGGGTTTATCCGACCTAGTTCCTCACCTTGGGGAGCTCCCGTCTTGTTCGTGAAAAAGAAAGATGGATCGTTACGAATGTGTATCGACTATCGTGAGCTAAACAAATTAACCATAAAGAACCGATACCCTTTGCCAAGAATCGACGATATATTCGATCAACTACAAGGTTCGACCTATTATTCAAAAATAGACCTTCGATCGGGTTACCATCAAGTTAAGGTTCGAGAAGAAGACATTCCAAAAACAGCCTTTAGAACTCGCTATGGTCATCACGAGTTCCAAGTAATGCCGTTTGGCTTGACGAATGCACCAGCCGTATTCATGGATCTCATGAATCGGGTGTGTAAGCCATACTTGGACAAGTTTGTGATAGTATTCATCGATGACATTCTCATATACTCCAAAAGCGAAGAAGAACATAAAGATCATCTGAGAACGATTTTAGATTTGCTCAAGAAAGAGAAGTTGTACGCAAAATTCTCTAAATGTGAATTCTGGATTCAGTCAGTACAATTCCTTGGGCATGTTATCGATAGCACAGGTCTACATGTTGATCCCGCTAAAATTGAGGCTATCAAGGATTGGCCAACACCTACGACACCTACAGAAATTCGTCAATTTCTAGGTTTGGCCGGTTATTATCGAAGGTTTATTGAGGGGTTTTCCTCCATAGCCAAAACTTTGACTACGCTAACTTAGAAAAACAAGAAGTACATCTGGAACGAAGATGAAGAAGAAGCTTTCCAAATCCTAAAACAAAAACTTTGTAGTGCCCCTATTCTAGCTTTGCCAGATGGGATCGAAGATTTTTTAGTCTATTGTGATGCTTCGCACCAAGGATTAGGAGCCGTACTCATGCAACGAGAAAAAGTCATGGCTTATGCTTCACGACAACTCAAGAAACATGAAGAAAACTACAATACTCATGACTTGGAGTTAGGAGCAGTAGTCTTTGCACTTAAGATCTGGAGACACTATCTATACGGTACTAGATGTACTGTGTTTACCGACCACAAAAGTCTCCAACACATTCTCGATCAAAAGGAATTAAACATGAGGCAACGACGATGGCTAGAATTGCTGAGTGACTATGATTGCGACATTCGCTATCATCTGGGAAAAGCCAACGTAGTAGCAGATGCCCTGAGCCGGAAGGAAAGGGTTAAACCTCTACGAGTTCAAGCTTTAGTCCTAACCATCAATTCAAATTTCCCTGCTCAAATACTCAATGCTCAAGCCGAAGCGGTAAAACAACAAGACATTGAGAAGGAGAAATTAGATGGCATGATACAGAAGAAATTTGAAACCCGTTCTGACGGAACTTTATGCTTCCAAGGACGAAGTTGGTTACCACTTTATGGTGGTCTACGAGATTTAATCATGCTTGAGTCCCACAAATCCAAATATTCCGTACATCCAGGATCTAATAAGATGTATCATGATCTAAAACTACACTATTGGTGGCCAAACATGAAAGCCGACATTGCCACCTACGTCAGTAAATGCCTTACTTGTTCCAAAATGAAGGCTGAACACCAAAAACCCTCCGGTCTCTTACAACAACCCGAGATTCCGATATGGAAATGGGAACGAATCACAATGGATTTTATCACTAAACTCCCAAAGACATCCAACGGTTATGACTCCATCTGGGTCATAGTGGATCGTCTCACAAAGTCCGCACACTTTATACCAATCAAAGAGACTTACAAGATGGATCAGTTGACTCGACTATACGTCAAGGAAATAGTCTCAAAACATGGTGCACCGATCTCTATCATATCTGACCGAGATGGTATATTTACCTCAAACTTTTGGCAGTCACTCAAAGATGCCTTCGGAACAAACCTAGACATGAGTACAGCGTATCACCCTCAAACCGATGGTCAGAGTGAACGAACCATTCAAACGCTGGAAGACATGCTTCGAGCTTGTATAATCGACTTTGGAAAAGGATGGGATAACCATTTACCATTGGTCGAATTCTCCTACAATAACAGTTATCACGCGAGTATCAAGGCAACACCCTTTGAAGCACTTTACGGTCGAAAGTGCCGATCGCCTGTCTGCTGGGCCGAAGTGGGAGATGTTCAACTCACTGGTCCAGAACTCATTCGTGAAACAACAGAGAAAATTATACAAGTCAAAAATCAGTTACAAAAAGCAAGAGATAGACAAAAGAGTTATGCCGATGTACGACGCAAACCCTTAGAATTCCAAGTTGGAGACAAAGTTATGCTAAAAGTCTCACCTTGGAAAGGTGTCATACGATTCGGTAAACCTGGAAAACTAAACCCAAGATACATAGGACCATTAAAAATCCTAGCTAGGGTTGGTCCAGTGGCGTACAAACTTGAGCTCCCATCAGAACTCAGTAATGTACATCCCACTCTTCATGTATCCAACCTAAAGAAGTGTTTATCCGATGAATCGTTAGTTATTCCACTCGACGAGCTCAAACTCAGCAATGATCTACACTTCATTGAACAACCTGTGGAGATCATGGACCGAGAGGTCAAACAACTAAAACAGAGTCAAATACCAATTGTCAAAGTTCGCTGGAACTCCCAACGTGGCCCAGAATTTACATGGGAACGAGAAGACCAAATGCGTCGAAAGTACCCTCACCTTTTTGAAGGAGCATCAATATCAAGTAACAAATAAATCACGAGGATGTGATTTCTCCAACGGGGGGAGACTGTAACCACCCGCATTTACAGGTTACTTTTCATTTTCGAGATTTTACTATTCACATTTACTATTCATTTTTCACTATTCATCCGTAAAATTTTTATTTCACATTCTCGTAAGATAAATTATTTTAGTAATGTCCTGAGAATTCGACAATCGTTAGATCATTTTCGCAAAGGTTATTAAGAAAAACATCGTTATAAAGTTTCATTTTGGACGGTCCATCGTTTAAACATCACGCGCATAACGAAAATCAACTCTGATAATTTTCCTAACATCAGATAAATTCTTAGATCACTCATGGTTAATTTGAGAATTTTCAAGATTTATTTTTATGTTAACAAATAAGCCCTGCGCTGAAAAACTAAACTTACGTTTTAAACAATTCTACTTACATCCAGACTTAACGATTCCTGCACTGTGTTTCTAATATGTTTTTGACACTTTTACATTTTTTGGAAAAGTCAAACATATTTCCCTCCTCCTTTGACCATAAAGGAATTAACCTTTTACGTTCTACATTTTTGCATAAATCGCGTAACTTTTAAACTTCACAAATAACTGTTAAGTTATCCCGCGTATGAAGAAAACCAAATTTTGACATCTCATATCACTTTTAGACTAATTTTAGTCTACTCTAAATATATTCACGGTCGTTTCCCTGAAATTTCGTTCTTTTCCGATAAACTGCTAATTACGCGTTTTTGACCCGTATTTCCAGCTTTAAGCAGCGTTTTTGCACCCAATGAGACTTATCACCCATTTTATATTTTTATATGGAGTATAATGATGAGTCTCATCATTCCTGCAAGTTTTGTATTTTTACGATACCCGATTTTACGTTTTATGGCTTAACGACTTACGGTTGGCATTTAACGGAACCAAAACTTACTCTAAACTCAAGATATTATCAAAACTTATCATCTAAGCCATCTAGAAGTGTTGTGGCCGACCTAAGGGGGGAGAGTCATCATATTGGTGGCTTAATCCTAACCATGGATCATTTTGATCATTACAAGTGTCCTAACCTAACCATGGTTAATATTTAACCCAATATATGGTTAACCAAACTTACCCTCCTATAAATAGGAAGTGAAATACATCATAAACTCCCTCACTTACTGATTTGGGTCGTTCATAACTTAAAACACTCACATCTTCCATTATTTGATCTATAAACTCCAAGTTTATGCAAGGAAGTTCCAAAGATCAAGCTACTTCATCAAATCTCTAGCAAGGTTAAGTGATCTTCTTGAGTTTAAATCCACTCAAGTCACTTAGTACTTCATCACCAACTCTTCAAGTTTTCAAGGATGCCAAGGGGTGGAAAGCTAGCTCAATCCAAAGTCTAAAGTGATCAATCAAAGTCCTATCCTTACTAAGTTACTCCTTTCTATTTGAAAGCCAAAAGTTGTAAGCAACTTATCACCACCATCATCTCATCTTTATTATTCATAATCTTAACTATTTCATGCTATATATATAGTTACTATGTTGATTCATGATGTACATATACACAATCACTTGTTTTAATTCACATATTGTCATAAAAGTAACAAACTAGTAAACTAGTCATATTCTACACATGAGAGACCATTAAAAACAGTAACATAAGGACTTTATAACTTACATAATATGATAGACAAGATAAAAAGGTAAACATAGCAATTTGAATCACCTGAAACGGACAAACGAGTCAAAAGTTATGAGCAAAAGAAGTTAGCGAAACCTAAACGCCAAAACTACCATGTATAAGCTGTTTTCAGTTCTGTCTTTTTAAAAGTGGTACTTCTGGTCCGAATCATTAAAAAGTTAAAACACGAAAGTTGTCCGGAACGACGTTTTCCTTCAATATCAAAGAAGCTCGGACCTTGAAAACGCATAAATAGGCCATAATCTTTCGAAAACAGAAACTGCCGTAAATAAAGTCTCACAACTATACTTTTGTCACAACTAAAAGCAAACCAAGAGGCCTAATGGCCATTAGCCAAGACCACGGCTACGGCTAAGGCCAAAGCTAAGTCTCAAGACTATGGAAGTCAAGACCAAAGTCACGGCAAGGCCATGGCTAAATCCTCAAGGCTTGTTTGAAACGACGAGAACTTGTAAAAACTAGATAGTTATTAAAACATGATAAACTTTATGTTATAACAATCTTCACTCAAAACATATGTTGTATTTACTAAGTGCTACAATAGTAGGGAGCTTCATGTGAGGGGTTTCATTTGAGTAAAACGTATCGACGAGTTGCTGGATTTACGAATTAAAGTGTCCTAGCTCCTCGAACGTTTACTGCATGACCTCTGAATTATGATGGCCCGAACGGTAGTACGATATCTATAAACTAAATAGGTTTTCACATATTAAAGATCTTTCTATAAACATCATATGATAATTGACTACATCATGATCAACATAGGAATATATATATATATATATATATATATATATATATATATATATATATATATATATATATATATATATATATATATATATATATATATATATATATATATATATATATAGGATGGTTTATGTTTTCTTAAACATTATTCCAAACTTAAGTCGCAATATTTCATTTTTAGGTTGCACGTAGAAGTCTTCCGACTTATCCATCACATCCGTTAGTACTTAACATCATCAACTCTCGGTGAGTTCATAGCCCCACTTTCTATTACTTAATTGTTTTACAAACCCTTGGGGGAGATACATGCTTTATTTTAAACCGAACACATTGCTTTCAAATTGTATGCTTATCTGATTGTTTTATTAGTACTAAGTTACCGCATTTGCCAAACATAAGTCCCTAAATGAATATTGTGAATAGATCTATTGGGATTGACGAATCCCGTTTGTGTTGGCCCCGTTAAAGGCAAACAAACGCACTATATTTGAGTAACATTAGGTAAAAATTGCAATTTTACCTATTAGGGCACGTACCAACAATTTCTCCAATTAAATTTGGAACACGTTAACGCCTTGATTGCATGATGCTTAGTCTAATAATAATTGTTTTGTTTTCAAACCATTGGTGTGAGTCTAATTAACTCACGCTACCAACATAATGTGTTCAACCATTTAACAAACTATATGAATTTCACTCAACCTTTGTGTTGACAGTTTTAAGCATGTATTTCAGGTCCATAATGTCGGAAGCTGGCACGGAAGGGCAAGATCAAGAAGGCTATATAAATAAATAATTTATCATTCACAAAACATCAAAAACTTTATATTGATGTGTTTTGTAATCAATGGAACCAACTGGGACCTATTTTGTAAACTCTTATATATTTGAATGATAAAGTCTTTTTAAAACGACTCCTTTAGAGATCGTTTTCTATTATTATGACTGTTGTGCCATCAAGTAATACCCAGTTTGAATTCCGCTGCATATCAAGAATTGGGGGTGTTACACATGGCATCTACCACATCAGACTCCTCACTTATAGAAGACACTTGCTGTTTAGCATTTTCAGCTGAGGGTGCCACCAGCACATCAACATCCTTATCATTCTCCATGGCACTTGAACCGACCGTATATGTGTCACATGATGCTAACATGGTCTCTACCTAACGAAACAACACAAAAAGAAATCAATTTTCTATTTTTCTATCCGGGCAATATCCTAAAAGTCTAATAATCTGCTATAAACCACACCTCTTTCAATTGTTCAGGGGTGAAAACAACAGGAGTATAACTTTTCACATTAGTCAGCATCCTGTAAAAATAAAAGATAGTATAGTAAGCATGTCAGAACTATCCGAAAGCAAAAGTACACTCAAATTCGGTAACATATTAAGATACAAAACCTTGATAATATTTGCCTATTCAGTTCCTTTTCATTTTGGCCCATAGAACTAAATACCTACAAATAAACATTCTCACAACAATCAGAACAAAAAAGTAATCTACTTTAAAGCAAAAACGGAGTTTTTGAGGACGTGCCATTCATAAACCTAACTAAAGTAATGATCTTTATCATAATATCTTACTGAAATAACAGTCCGAATAGAAAAAAACGCCAACTAAAAAATCATCTTTACTCAAATTCTCATTATCCGAAAGCAACGTAGACGAAGTGTCCAGCAAGTCCTCAATTCTCGAACAAACATCTTCAAATGATCTACAACCAAACCATATCATCATTACTTACTTTAAAAAACCACAACACGCAAATCAATCAAATTTAGTCCTGCTTAATCAAATTCACAAACTTACTCCTTTCCATCATTCACAGTCACGCACTGATCTCTTCACAATCTGATATCTCACCTTCTTCTATTACATCTTTATTATTAGCCATATCTAAAAAATTATGGTTTTGATGGTTACAAATAAGGCTAAGTATAGAAAAGTGACACCAAGTCATCAAAACATTTTATCAACCACCTCATATGCAATTTAAAAACCACCACTGATTTAGTCATCCAAATCACATAAAACTCATAAAACACATAACCAAGTAAATCATATAAAAATAAAACAATACTTGAGCACAATGAAAACACCCAAAAATCAAACCAAACTTACAATGAAGCACCTGTTTTGGTTAATCACCACAGCTATGCCTGTGTGTTGTCTTTGCGTTATATCACCACAAAAAGCACAAACCCAAAGGCGTTCAAAGAGAGAGAGAGAGAGAGCCGGTGAAATAGAATCTGAACCTGTATTTGGTATCAATCTGGAACCGATTAGTAATAAGTAGATATGTTAGATAGAAGACACGTGCTGAAAGTCGGTCTCTTCCACTACTATCGAAAAGAAAAAGAGCTAGGACTTTGTATCTGTGATAAAGGTCCAAATGCAAGCGACAGTCCAAAAGCCCAACAAATGGTTAATATAATAATATATTTAGGAGGTTCCTTGTGCCATATATACTTATAAGAATATAAGAAGAATTAATTGACATGGTGGCTGTGTGCATATCAGATAAAAAAAAAAGCAAGATGGGCAGCTTAGGGGCTAGATAAGCTACAAAAAAAGCTAGGGAATAAGCTAAACGCAATGACCCTAATCTAATTTACCTAACAAGTTATAAAAGGGCTCTAAATAAGCAATTCTAATCAGCCTAATAAGCTCAAATGGCCATAAAAAGGCTGCTGCACAACAGTTACAAAACAGGCCAAAAGGGCAAATTTGTGCTTAAAAATAAGTACTCTAAGGGATCCTAAAGTCCTAAAAGAATCTAAATAGATAACAATTGGACTACAAGGTATCTAAAAAAGCAAAATGGGGCAAGTGGAAGGTCCTTGACAGCTTATAAATAAGCTGTCAAGTAGGCTGTGAGGGCTGCTGATGCAGCAGACAAAGGCAGCAAAGGGGGAACTTTCAAGGCACAATTAAGCGGTCTAATAAGCTCTAAAGTCAAAAATAAGCTAACATATATTGAAACTATACTTCAAACTACTAATGCAACAGAAATTTAATCCTAATTCTAATTCTAACCTATCTGAAATTAAGCTAAAAATGGGCTAGTTAGGGACAGTGAACTAAACATTTGAAAACTTGAAATTTGAGAAAACATGTAAAACTACTTAGAATTATCTGAAACACTTTAATAACTACTACTTTGACTAAATTAAGACTGTAGGAACTACTTTGACTTAATTTTTGACCCATTTTGACACTTAAACCAAACACCCTTCCAAAGGCAGAAACTTGGTTTTTGAAATTTGTTGAGACTTTGAGACTTAGGAAAACTGAATTGCATCCTTAACAAGAACCTAAAATGAGCTTAAACAACTTTGAAATAACTTGCAACAAACATGACATCAGACAAATTTTTAAGAACACAAACAGAATTTAAAAATTGCAAACTGAATTAAAAACTTGAAATTGCATTAACTTGAAATGAAAAAAAAAAACTACATGTGATGAGTGTCTAAATACTCATCATTTTTGTACCATCTAGACTGCAAAAACATCTGAAAACACTCAGAAATGCATCAAAATGATAGAAATATCACAAATAAGTGTTTTATGTGTTTTAAATGCAAAAATATCAAAATCAGATGAAAAACGTATCAAGTTTGCATAATTGGCAGTTTTAGTCCCCCAAGTTTCAAAAGTTGTCAAAATTAGTCCCTGGTAAATCAAAATAAAGCAAAATGTCATTTAAGGTCCATGAGATTCAAAAGTTGTCAAAATAAACCCTTCAAAGTTTAAAAATTATAAAATGACAACTTTAGTCCCTAAAGTTTGAAAAATGTCATAAATAGTCCTTGGTAAATTTAAAAATGGAAATAATCAATAATAGTCCTTGTACTAATCATAAATGTCAGGAATGGTCCTTGTGTGTTCTTTGGAAGGATGGCAGTTTTGATCCTCAGGTTTGGCCTAATTACAGCTTTGGTCCTTGTGTTTATAAGCTACAACAACCGGACCCTATATTAATCTAAACCCAAAGCCCAAACCTAATATCAAAACCCGGCCCAAAATTTAAAATAAAAATACCGCCACCACTGTTACCCCTTCTCCTCCACACCTGTTAAACCAAAACCAGTGGTTTCACCACTGGTTTCCACCTCTCCCCACCTTTCCACCTCTCCTACCTCTCACTATCACACCTTTCCACCTTGCAAGCCAACTCACTACCCCATTAAATGCATAAAACCTGCTTTATGACTTTTTGGCGCCAATTTGCATTTCAAAGGTCATGATCACTTTGACTGATCCAATGGCCATAACTCAAAGTGGGAATTGATCAGAGATGTGAGAGGAAGCTTTTGGTTGATAAATAGAAGAAAAAGGAACTGAGAAAAGTAGTAGTTAATTTTTAGAGTAGAGTAGTTTGTCGTTTTTAGTATAATTTCAATTTTCAGTGTAATTTTAAGCTTTCTAGTATTAAACTAAGTTAACTCAGTGTATTTCAACTCTATTTCAATAATCAATTCCAGTGTTTTTAGTACAATTTCAGTTTTATGCAATTTTACCTTTGAAAATCTTAAATTACTCTTGTAATGTTAAAAGGTATAGGTTACTGTTTTGATAAGCTTTTATAAGCTCTCCTATAGCTTATTGATTGCTTGTATAAGTCACTACTCAGTTTTTACTCTCAAAATCACCTCAGTCAACAAAAGTCAACTGTGGATTGAATCAATTATGCAGAGTTGGAAATGGGGTGGAATCAGAGTTATTTTGGTTGATTCAGTATAATGTGTGGTTGAAATTTATAGGATAATGGTTCTTTGATCATTGTGCAAGCCATAGTGGCTAAGGACTTAAGTAAGTTTTACAAATTTAAATATGTTATAATCTGTTATTTAGGATATTAATTGATGACGTATAGTCTGGTGTCGGGTCATAAACCCGACCACGCTCCATTACTAACAAAGCCCGGTACGACCTGGGCCACTTTCAATAACGGTTTGGGCTCATGAAAGCCCAAGCCCAAATCTATTTACGGAATGGATATAGATATCTTCTAAAATATGAAGATAATTATTCACAACCGACTTAGGCGGGATACGCCGAAGGTTGGGGAACACGGAACCAACAAGGATTCCGTGCATATATAAAGGGTATGATACCCCTCGTTGAAGGTACGATCTCACAACCCTAAACTCCTTAAACCCTAAACCGATTACTTACTCTCACGCCGGAGGATAATCGTGGGAGACAATCCCACGGTAAGCCTAACGGTGTTTCTTGTCTCTTAGTGCGCAGGTCTCAAGCAGCAATTCTCAATTGGTACGAGAACTGGAGCTCCAAATCAGGAACGTCCATCTTTTGTATCAACAAGTGGCGCCATCCGTGGGACCCTACACTAAGAATCGATACTAGAATGACAAAACACGGCAATCAGCGACCGCAGCCAGATCTTATGGGGAAGAAATCACAGAGTGGATCAACCCCTAAGCAGACCTCTGGGACAACCAGCGCTGCTAAAAATAAGGGATCAGGTCAAGACTTGATTTTCCCTCTGGTAGAACCGCACTCGGGAGTAACCCAGGTCACTACAACCACCACGAGTGGAGTAGACCCATTGCGCACTCGGGAACAACCCGTCTTTACTACTCCCTTCCAATCGGTGCTAGAAACTGACCTGACAAAGGTACCTGAGGCACATGGTCGGGATAAGAGTGCAGCAGTAGAAACAAACGCACTCACTCTCGAGGGAGTCGCACCAGAATTAGCACCAGAAGCTTTCGTATCCCAAAACTATGAAGCATTGGCTGCCCTCATGCAAGAGGAAGAGAAGAATAGAACAGGGCGGAACCTGAAAGCCCGACTCAATTTCGACTCAGAGTATGATACTTCCCCACCGCGCCACCAAAAGGAAAAGCGCAGAAGAAGCGGGTATAAACCCCCAGTATTCAACAGAATTGGGAGGAGAATTGAGGGTGATGAGACATCTCACTCGCAACACTTGAGTGATAGTGATAGAGAAGAACGGCGTACCAGTGTTTACGCCAGACTGGGTAGCCGTAGGGTGCATGACAGACTGGGGCGAAAGTATTCCCCAAGTGAAAGCCCTTCAGATCCAGACTATGAGTCAGATTCTGAGGATGGCCGGCGCAAACGCCGTAAGAAGGTAAACTCATCTTCTGACAACTCCTCGGACAACGAGGATAGTGATACTGGGCATTGGAAATCCAGAAGCAGACGCGATAGCCAAGAGGAAGACATGTCTCTCCCATGGCGCCGTCAGAAAGTGGATGCGTTCACCAGACGCATTAGTGATTTCTCTGAGAACAAGAAAAGGCGCATGCCTGCAAATGTTAAAACCTATGATGGGACAGGTGATCCTGATGATCACCTAAAAATTTTTGAATCAGCCGCGACCATCGAAAACTGGCCACAACCAGTTTGGTGCCACATGTTTAATTCCACACTGGTGAGAAGTGCGCGGAACTGGTTCAACAAACTCCCACGAAGGAGCGTGAATGGTTTTGAAGAGTTGAGAAAGGCGTTCCGCCTAAATTTTACTCAACGCAAAAAGTGTGCTAAAAACCCTGTCGAACTCGCCAGGGTAAAACAAAACCAAGGAGAATCCACGAGCGCATTCATGGAACGCTTCAAAGATGAATGCATGCAGGTTAAAGCGTGCCCTGAAGTCCTAAAGATCTCGGGCTTCATGAATGGGATTAACAACCCAGAACTCATCAAGAGATTGAACGACAAGATCCCTGAAACCTTCGATGAACTCATGAAGCGCTCTCGATCTTTTGTCCAGGGAGAAGCCGCCGCGGCGGATAGCAAGAAGAACCATTCCAGTTACCGGTCACAGGAACAACCGGGGAGACAATCCAATGACCGAGGTAATAACCGTAATCGGAGCTATCGCAGCCAGAGGAGCGGCAGAGATAGGGATAATGACAGGTATACTCCCCTGATCAAAACCCCAAAGGAAATACTCGCAGCAGAAGGAGCGAATTTCCCAAGACCGCCGCAGATGCGCACACCAGAAGATAAGCGCACTGGGAATGGATACTGTGACTACCATGCACAAAAGGGTCACACCACTAACGAGTGTGTCCAGCTGCGCCAACTCATCGACAAGATGGTCAAAGGGGGTAGGCTAGACCACTTAGTTAAAAACATTAAAGAGGGAAGAGATAAGCAAAAGAATGAAAGCAAGAAGGAGACACCCAAGGATAAGGCCGACACAATCTATATGATACAGACGTGGCAGCGAACCACCAGACAGAAGGTCAGCCAAGAGTTTTCCCGAAGAAGTGAAATCTCTTTCCCTACTTTGACTGCGGACAACGCAGCGTCAGAGCCCCTCACCATTGAAATTAGTGCGGGTGGTCACGACATACACCGCATGTACATCGATGGTGGGGCATCGGCAAATATTATGTATGAGCATTGCTTTAAGAGACTACGACCTGAAATACGTAGTCAGTTAAATCTGGTCAACACCGCACTCACCGGTTTCACAGGTGAGAAGATATGGCCTATGGGCCAACTGCGATTGCTAGTCAGTGTTGGCAACATAGAGCACTCTACAACAACCTGGATGGATTTCATGGTGATCAAATCCCCTTCATCATATAATGGCATTATTGGGAGACCCGGGATATCAGCCATGCGCGCGGTGCCGTCAACAGCGCACGGGATGCTTAAATTCCCAGTTGAAGGGGGCATTGTCACTCTTTACAATGCCACGGTGCCAAACAGAGAATGTAACACAGTCACATGCGAAATGGAACCAATCCCGAAGCAGTGCGCAGCCAAAATTCCAAACTTTAAGGTCGCAATTCACCCAGAATATCCGGACCTGGAGATAACCATTGGAGGATCATTGTCGGACAACGGCAAAGCGGCTGTGTGCGCGCTCCTACAAAAGAACGTGGATATTTTCGCATGGGAGCCCAGACACATGACTGGAGTACCACGCTCGATCACGGAGCATAAACTCAGAGTCCGACAAGGATACTTACCCATACGCCAGAAGAAGCGTGGTCAAGCTCCAGAGAGGGCGCAGGCAATCCTGGCAGAGGTACAGAAATTGGTAAACGCGGGAATCATGCGTGAAGTCTATTACCACGACTGGCTCTCTAATCCAGTAATGGTCAAAAAAAGCGATGGCAGCTGGCGAATGTGTGTAGACTTCACCGATCTCAATAAGGCATGCCCGCAGGACTGCTATCCATTACCAGAGATAGATTGGAAAGTAGAGTCCTTGTGTGGATACCCGTTAAAGTGCTTTCTTGACGCGTACAAAGGGTATCACCAGATACAAATGGCCCAGGAAGACGAGGAAAAGACAGCTTTCCACACAAGCCAAGGCGTGTACTGTTACACAAAAATGCCGTTTGGCTTGAAGAATGCAGGTGCCACCTACCAGCGGCTGGTAGACAATGCCTTTGAAAAACAGGTGGGCCGCAACCTGGAAGTCTACGTGGATGACCTGGTCATTAAAAGTCACACTGAAAGTGAACTTGTGCGCGACATAGAGGAGACATTCAAGACTCTACGAGAGATCAACATGAAGCTAAACCCTAAGAAATGCACCTTCGGCGCTACCGAAGGCATGTTCTTAGGGTACTTGATAGAATCTGATGGAATAAAACCCTGTCCGGAAAAGACCAAGGCAGTAATAGAACTTCCTTCACCACGCACGCTGAAGGAGGTCCAATCCCTCAATGGAAAACTGGCCGGTCTCAACAGGTTCCTATCTAAATCAGCAGAAAAGTCACTGCCTCTTTTCAAAACACTCAAGAAGTGTATAAAAAAGGGTGACTTTCGGTGGACAACGGAGGCGGAAGAAGCTTTCACCACACTCAAACAGCACCTAGCAACGCTCCCAACACTCGTGGCACCCCGACCAGGGGAAGAGCTGATCATGTATCTATCAGCAACTCATGGGGCAGTCAGCGCAGTGCTACTAACAGATAGGGACTCGGTGCAAATCCCTATCTATTTTGTCAGCAAAGCTCTCAAGAAGACGGAGATGAACTATAGTGCCATGGAAAAATTGGTCTTGGCATTAGTGTTTGCCGCCAAGCGTCTGCGCCGATACTTCCAAGCGCACCCGATAGCGGTAATCACAGATCAAGCCATCAAACAGATCATCTCCAAACCCGATGCGTCAGGACGACTCCAGAAGTGGAGTGTGTTGCTAAGCGAACATAACATCTCTTACAGACCACGTACCGCAATAAAAGGACAAGTTCTGGCGGACTTCATCATCGAGAAGCCAGATACTGACGAGATACCTACACCAAGCGAAAAAGCACTACAAGATCCATGGATTTTGTTTACAGATGGGTCCTCATGCGTGGATGGCTCAGGAGCTGGCCTTATTCTCACAAACCCAGAGGGAATGGAATTCACTTACGCACTGCGTTTTGAATTTACTTCGACAAACAACGAGGCAGAATATGAAGCCCTGATCGCTGGACTACGCATTGCAGCTCGAATGGGTGTACGTAACTTGGAAGCAAATGTGGACTCCCGGCTAGTGGCCAACCATGTGTTGGGTGAATACGTGGCCAAAGAAGAAAATATGATCCAGTATCTTGAAAAGACTAAGGCACTGATCAAAGGCTTTGACAGATTTACTATCAAGCAAGTCCCTAGAGGAAAAAATCGCAAAGCAGATGCACTGAGCAAGATAGCCTCGACAAGCTTCGCACACTTATCAAAGCAAGTGCTGGTGGAAACACTGAAAAGCAAGTCAATAGCGGAGATGGAAGTCTCCGCAATCATAGAGGAGGATGGTCCTACATGGATGACACCGATTGCGGAATTCCTAAGCAAAGGTACCTTACCCCAAGAACAGACAGAAGCTCGCAGAATACGGCGCACAGCGCAGAGATTCGAATTGCGAGACAACATACTGTATCGACGTTCTTTCCTCCAACCATGGCTCCGCTGCGTCGGCCCCCTACAAGCTAACTACGTGCTGCGAGAAATCCACGAAGGTTCATGCAGCATGCACGCCGGACCACGGTCTGTTGTAGCACGCGCCATGCGATCGGGATACTACTGGCCAACCATGCATAAAGATGCGCGGGATTTGATAAGGAAGTGCAATGATTGCCAAGTCCACAAACCCGTACCGCGCAAACCACAGCATGAGTTAACACCAATCACGGCGCCGTGGCCATTCTACAAACGGGGCATTGATATCGCCGGTCCTTTCCCAATAGCAGCAGGCGGTCTCAAGTTTCTCATAGTAGCTATAGACTACTTTACCAAGTGGATAGAGGCAAAAGCAGTGGCGACAATTATTGGCAACCAGGTGAAACGCTTTGTCTGGGACAACATTGTATGCCGCTTCGGATTACCTGGCGAAATCATCTCGGACAACGGGAAACAATTCAGCGACAATCCCTTCAAGGATTGGTGCGAAAAGCTAAACATCACCCAGCACTTTGCGTCGGTTACACACCCACAATCCAATGGTTTAGTCGAGCGCGCAAATCGAAGTCTGGGTGAAGGAATCAAAGCACGCTTGGACAAGCACAAAGGAAGGTGGGTCGAAGAACTTTCACATGTACTATGGGCGCACCGCACCTCAGTTAAATCCAGTACAGGGGATACCCCCTTCTCTCTTGTCTATGGGACAGAAGCCGTTATACCAACTGAGATCGGCATGCCAACTATCCGCACTACGAAGATTAATGTGACTACGAACGACGACGAAAGACGTGTCGACTTGGACCTACTGGAAGAAAGACGCGAACGCGCGGCCATACGGGAGGCAAGGTCGAAGTCAAAGATGAAAGGATACTATGATGCCAAGGTACGCAGTGTTTCATTCAGACCAGGCGACTTTGTCTACCGCGCCAATGAGGCGAGCCGCGCTGAAGATACAGGTAAGCTCGGACCAAAGTGGGAAGGACCTTATGAGGTTACTGAAGCAACGGGCACAGGCGCGTACCGGCTACGAGGTTTGGATGGTCGTGATCTACCGCGCACATGGAATATCAGCAACCTCAAGAGGTGCTACCTATAAGGATGGCTACGGCATAGCGCGCAGACATTCATGTACTCAGTTTTTATTTTTCATATTTACTGTTTTCTTTGTTACTTCTTGATAAACTTGCAAGTATTAATAAAAACGTCGCGGTTTCTAGCTAACTCCGCGACACATTTTAAAGTTGTTATCTCCATATACTGTATGTGTTAACAATTTTTTATTTCTTGCCCACGATGGCGTGCATGCACCACAAGTAAACCCACGATGGTAACAGGATAAGTTGACCTACTAACTGACTTGTTGAGTAAGAGGGTTGCAAACCCATCAATAATGGATCACGTATCCTTGTTAAACACCTTGTTCTCAAGACGTTGGAATAAGCCATTTGCGCATCCCACGACGGTTGCGCATCAATGCATACGTGCACGTTTAACAAACTTAGGAACCAAGATACTTGCTTCCTTATTGCGACATTTACAGTACGCTGTGAATCATAACATACACGATTATGACAAAGTACTTAGAATTATTTCTTAAAGTATAATACGGTTTTTTCGTACATGATTACGGATTTCCTGTAGCCGCACCAAAGCACATGTTTGTTCCTTCGGCCACAAATACATCTTTTACATAAAGACAAACAGATATATATGCATCACAAAGTTCACAGCAAAACAACAGATACTTTCATTTATGACTACGAGTTATTACAAAAGATAAAGTATTTTGCAACAGATCTACTACCAACTGCTACAACGCTTAAGGGAAGAGGTCCCAACATCTTTGACCTCACTAAACACATCCGCACCCTGACGCGACACGGTAGCCACACTAACAGGCACTCCATCAGACCTTGGCAAGTGAGCCGCACCTACCCCACACAAAGTGGCCTTACCGGCGATCCCCTTTTTCTTAGCAAGACGGGTCGCATGCGCCTCCAAGACCTCCTTCAGAGGTACTTCCTTCTCCAAAGCAAAGGGATCCTGACTATCCCTGGGACGCGCAAAGACAGGAACTTGGAGCTGAGACTCATGCGGTTTCAAATAATAGTCTGGCTGCGCTTCAGCACTCTCGGCACGATGACGCGCCAAGGTCAACCCAGCCATAATCACATTTATGGGATAATCTTGATCGCGCTCCATCTCAGAAATCATGGGCAGCTCCAAATCCTTCATTTTCTGCATGGCAGCAACCAAGTGGTCATAGGACTCAGCGTCATAATTAGGTACCTTATCAACGGGTGACTTCAGCAGTTTGGCCTCGTGAAGTTCCTCAATCGCCTCTGATTTACCACGCTGAAGAGCGCACTGCACAACTTCTCCGAAGGCATTAACTACCTCCGATGATTCCAGAGTGCTAAGCGCAGCAAGGCGAAGACCGTGGCCTATGAGCCATCTGCGCTCTGCTATGGTGGTCATGAGCTGAGGATACAATTCCTCGTCGTACTCAATGCTCATCTTGCGCAGTTTGGCCTCCTGCACCTCCAAGGACCAACTGACCGTGGTCCCAAGCTCCTCCAACTGTGCAAACATATTTTCTTTGCCCTGCTCTAGATGTTTAAGGGCCCAGCGGCACGCAGACTTATACCTGGCAGCCTCAGCACGATCCTGACTTATTTGACACATGAGCGCCATCTTGTCCTCGGACTGTTTTTGCGCATAAGCACTGAGATCACTAGCCTCCGCACGGGCGCTATCCAGTTGTGCTTGGGTACTTGCCAGCTGCGCCTCCAACAGAGCTATGGTTTGGTCCTTCTTTGAGCTTTGGTCCTCTCCACCAGATACTTGATCTTTCAGCTTCACAATCAACGAAGCTTGATGGGCGGAAACTTGAACCAATTCTTCAACTATTTGATTCAGGGGCGCATCGGCATCAGCTTGATTTTCAGTCTCCTGTGAATGCGCTGACTGTGTTGGACTCACCTTGGGGGGTGATTCTATGACCTGCTCTATCCTGCAAATGATCACCAGCGCCATGTTAAAATCACAAATAGCACATTCACCAACTAAACAGGAGGATATACACGTATGGTTTTACTTACTTGGGCTCCGCATCATCGGCGGACGGGTGCGACGATGCTTCATCCGTGGAGGACAACTCCACAGTTTGAATCACAGGACGCTTCTTCCTGGACGGGCCTGCACCATGATCTTGTCGAGACCTTTTGCGACTCAGCGCGACTTCTTCTTCTTCCTCTTCAGGCTGCGCCACAGCTAGGAGAGATGACTGCGCCACCACCGGTGTCACCTCAGGATTAGGACGACTTTGCAAAGGCGTTGCCTCCACCGCAACGGAGGAACTGGTCCCTGTATCCCCTGCGGCCAGTTCCATGACCCGCCCTGCCGTCGCAGCTAATATTGGTTCCTCGTCATCCCTCAGCGGTCGTACTCCTGTCTTCACGGCTGTGGGCTTCGCTAGCTGTACAACTGTAAACAGATCCATCTCTGCGCAAGACAAAAACGCATATACACACAAGTTATATTATGCGCAACATGTATGGAAGATTGTTCTTACAATATTTACACATTGAAGTACAGAGGAACAAGTACCCACCCTGGCCACTGGCGTCTAAGAATATAGGGATCTCATCTTCAGGGCCATAATAATTGCGGCTGATTCCCATGTGCACCAAAAATCCCTCAGGATACGCACTGATGGGGATGCGGTTTGCATTTATCAGTTCCGCATCCTCGACGTTATACGACCCAGGCACTGGGTACTCATCCCTCTGTAGCGTCCCCTTGGTATAAAAATCATAATTCCAAGGAAAGCATGTATCATCTATCCAGAAGAAGTATTCCCTCCAATTCCTAAGCGCATCTAACTTATCGGTGTAGCACTGTAATCTACCCGCGCGTTTTGAAAAGGAAACCCACCCATGCGCCCATGTGGTGTGATAAAAAGCGCGGAATAAGTGGATGGTAGGGTTAATCCCCAACAGACGGCAATTTACCTCGAAATTGGTAATTTTAGCCGCGCCAATACAATGCAGCTGCGATATGTGTAAGGTATAATAGTTTAACACATCGCACAGAAAGCGTGATAGGGGCACACGTTGATTCGCAAATTCGAATAACCGTGTATATACACCCACTTTCCCTTCGGGGAAATCCGCAATCGTAGCACGTGCATCCGGGACCACCGGATGCACGTCCCGGGGTATAAAATAATCAGAGGTAAATTCCATCAGGTCGATCAAATTAAGGTCGGAGGTGAAGTCAGACAACTGTTTCACCATGGTGATATATTTTTCTGTTATCACGCACGCGCGGTTACCTTTGTGGTTGGTTGCTCTTGGATAAAGACTCTTGCTTTGCTTTAGAAATGGTGGAAGGTGTTTTTTTTTTACTGTGAGAATTGCGGTGAAAATGAGTCCCCAAGTTATATACTTCTCCCCTTCCACACGATTGGCGACACGTGGATCCCACTAGGCTTCATTGTGTGGACGAGATGCCTTGATGTGACAGCGGGGCAGTAACTTTCCCCCGATTAACGAGGCTTTGACTATTCACATGGATGTCTCGATACATTGTACCTACGGGTAAGTATATGGCTTCTTGGATACGTTTCTTATATTATTTGTTTTTTGGGACTACGGTCATTAGTCTAGCATCCGCAGTTACGCACTGCGCATACTAGACTGGGGGGACATGATGACGTATAGTCTGGTGTCGGGTCATAAACCCGACCACGCTCCATTACTAACAAAGCCCGGTACGACCTGGGCCACTTTCAATAACGGTTTGGGCTCATGAAAGCCCAAGCCCAAATCTATTTACGGAATGGATATAGATATCTTCTAAAATATGAAGATAATTATTCACAACCGACTTAGGCGGGATACGCCGAAGGTTGGGGAACACGGAACCAACAAGGATTCCGTGCATATATAAAGGGTATGATACCCCTCGTTGAAGGTACGATCTCACAACCCTAAACTCCTTAAACCCTAAACCGATTACTTACTCTCACGCCGGAGGATAATCGTGGGAGACAATCCCACGGTAAGCCTAACGGTGTTTCTTGTCTCTTAGTGCGCAGGTCTCAAGCAGCAATTCTCAATTGGTACGAGAACTGGAGCTCCAAATCAGGAACGTCCATCTTTTGTATCAACATTAATCATTTGATAGTAATTGTTGGTAATATGGTTTCATTTAAGTGTTAGTTAATTATTTGATTCAGCTTAAGAGTTAGTATAAGCTAGTTCTAGTGGTTAGCTTATTCAATCTTCAAAACAGTTTCTATAAGTGGTGTTTGGATCTGCTTATTATTATGTTTTAAAGGTTGTTATTACTATTGTTTTTGTTTGATACCTGTTATATTAGGTCATAGCAGTTCAGTGTAGTCATTAAACTTAGTGCTTGTCTAGTAAAAAGTCAAAATCATTTTGTATCTGCTCTAGTTTCTATTTCTGTTTGAATCAGTTAATGTAATATTGCATATAGGTTTAAAAGTTAGTAATATAGCTTGCATCAGTGTTATTTTATCACAAGTTATCATAATCAGTTCACAAATTTGATTCAAAGCTCACAAAAGTCAAAAAAATCCAAGTCTGTCTTAAAAAGTCAAAAAATTGAAAAAACAGGTTTTTGCAAAACTTTGTGAATCCCTCATGTACTCAATTCTGGTTCAAATTCAATGAGACTTTGGGATTTCTTAGTTTAGTTGGTCTAGTTTAATAATCTCATATTTGTTTTCCTTTTATTAAATGTCTATAAGCTATTAATCAACTTCCAATAAGCTACCATTTGCCCTGTGCACATACTGAGTGTACACAGGTATCTTGCAGCCTTTGCACAAGCTTCATTCAAGCTTGAGAAGGGCTGAGATTTGGTCCATGTGTAGTCTGGTAGGTGATCTTTAGGTTCCAACTTCTGCTTTTCACCTTAGCTTATTAGGATCACTTATGCATTAGCTTAAAGGTCCCCCTTAAATACTGTTTTGCTTAAATTAATCCAATAAGCTCAAATCTAGTTTAAACTTATTTTATGATCTAGAGTACTGTTAAATAGTTAAGATAGACTTAATTTAGCATCAGTTAGCTTCTGTGTTCATTTGGTGTCCATTTGTGGACTTTGGCTTATTTTGAAAGTGCTTATTCATAAGCAGTTTCACTGCAGCTTCATATTCTCACACATAAGCATATGTTTTTATATTTTTTATAGACTTAGAATAATATTTTAGTATTTTCCTGAATTTTTCATATTTTTCCAGCACTGTTTGATATTTTTCTTATTTTAAACTAGTTTTTAATCCTTTTTAAATAGTTTTTAATATAAATAAATCAGAAAAGCTTCATAAAAATAATTTTTAATTTTTCCTAGATTAAGAATAATATTTTAGATTTTCCTGTAAAGTTTCATTATTTTTACTGTTCATTTGTTATTATTTTTAATTTTAATTAGTTTTAAATAGTTTTTAATTAATAATAAATAGATAAAAAGCTAAAAAAATATATTTTCAGTTTTAAAATAAGTTTTATCATATTTTAGATTTTTCTAAGTTATAATTTCATTTTTCTAGGTTAATTTTGTATTTTCTTATATTTTAATGCATTTTAAATACTTAATAAATAGTTTTTAATTAATAATAATTAAATAAATAGTTTTAAAAATAATTTTCTTTTTCCAATAATTTTCTTTTATTATTAGGATTGTAAAAATATCATTTTCATATTTGTAGGCCTTTTACTTCTTTATTTTCACATTTTATTTCGTACGTTACGTAGTTTTTTTTATTTAAACGTAAGTTTTAGGTTTTAAACGTTCATCAATTTTAAATATAGTGATAGCGTTTATTTAATATATTTTAACTTTTTAATTTTCTTTAATTTGCATTTAAGCCCCTGTAATTTACAAAACTTTTCTTTAGGTATAAATAACTCAAAATCCTTACTGATCACTATCCTTAGTGATTATTCGACACCTGATCGTGTTTAAACACCATTCATCCTCCGTGGGACTTAACGACCCAGGAATCCACTATATTCCTCTGATCTTAATTGCATTTGCTTCTGAGCTATTTTAAGTTTGTTACGGTTGACCATTCACAAATGGTCAGCTTGAGTGATAAAACCTGACTGTTCAGGATCCAATCAAATTTTGGCGCCGCTGCCGGGGAGGCTGTAAGCGTGTTTTAAGCATTTTCAGATCCATTCTTGCACATATACCACCTTTTTGTAAACAGTTTTTTTTGTAAAGTTAATCAAAATCAAAAAGTTCATTAACACTTTTCCTAAAGTGTTAACAACACCAAAAATATTTTCATTCTTTGTTTTTACAAAATGTTTATCCAAAAAATCCAAAAATATTCATCTTTACCCTCTTACCCTTTTTGATTCTTTATTCCTTTACCCTCTATCCATTTGATTCTAACTTCTTCTATTCTCATGGAATCTCTCGACTACGACGAATTCTGGAACGAAGTTGAAAAACTTCATACTTTATCACAAATGTCAAGAATTCATGTTGTTCGTAATGATCCATTAATTCTGCGTAGGGAAATGGAACGAGAAACCGGGGTGACAAAGGACCAGGTACTTCCCTCTAATAATGGAGGTGCTAAATACGTCCAACCTACGTTTATCCAAAGATCTAACCCCTCGATTGCTCCTAAGCCGTCTAAAATTGATCCTACACTTTCACAATTTACGGTTAAAAGCAAACATGCAGAATTTAGACCGGTGACTAGCAAGAATGACTTGCCTAATCTTCACGTTTCTCAAGGACCCGAATCGGAGACCATAACGGAAGTGGTGGAAATTGCTAGCTCTCAGAGCACACCACTTGTCCCACCTCCGGATTTTTCAAAATGTTCTTCGAGACTTAATAGTCATTCGGATCACCATGTTGGTTTTGTTGATTCTTTGAATGAACCGATTCCTTCTCATAACTCTCAAATAGAATCGTTTATTCCTTGTGTCGGTTGTGGTGAGCCTCTTTTTGGTTCACCCTGTCGCTGGTGTACGTGTGTACAGTGTGGTAATGATATTCATAACGGGAATTGTTTGTTTTGTGGTTCGAGGAATTCATTTGATTATGATCCTAATTCGAACTCATTTAACGACCCCTCAAAATTTTCCAATTACCCACCACAGCCCGACTTATCTTCATATAATCAACATAACTGCTGTGAATTTGGTGGAGGTCCTCACCAAGGATTTGAGTGTCAATCCGGAAACACGTTTGTCTATGAACAGTTTTCCGGTGATGCTCAGAACTTTGGATATGACCAATATCCATATGATTCACCAATCCAGGCTCAACAGTTTTACTGTTGTGAGAACTGTGGAGGTCCCCATTTCAGCTCTGATTGTCAAACAGGGAATCCATTTCCTTGTAACAATTACGACTATTCATATCACGACCAACCTCCACAGTGCCAAATGACTCAAACTCCTCAACAAACCCAACAAGACACTTATCTAGAGCTTCTGGAGTCAGTGAAAAGAACTGAGGAGTTGAGTAAAACAGCATTTCATAATGTTCCCAGTTTTTCTTGTGTATATTGTGGGGGTCCTCATGATGATTATCAATGTCAACCTTCCGGTTTTGACAAATCTCCACTCCCACAATGTCCCGTCATTCAAAATTCACATGAGAAATCCATGGAAGAATTGCTAGCTGAAGAGCAGGCTGCTAAAATAAATTCCCAAATTGCTTTTGAAAAATCTATTAGGGAATCAATTGCAAAAGAAAAAGCAGCCAGATCTAGCTCTCAATTTCGTTTTATTCCTGATGACAGTGATGATGAGGATGCACATGGTATCCTACAATTTTATAAAGATTCATCAAGTTCATCAGTTGATATCCCAGCAGTTGAGATTCATTCTCAAGCAACTGCCATCACACCCGAAGCTCCCACTCACTCTCTGAACATGGGGGACGAGCATCTTGACACTGTTCCTGAAAAGGAATCGGACGAATTCATAAAGTCAAGTGTTGAGAACCTTGTCCCAATCCCTAGAGAGTCACAGGGAATTCTTGATCATGTGTGTGATATCCCTCCTCCTCTTGTCGACCAAAATGATCATATTGAGATGTTCTCTGATTCTGATGAGGACTATTCTTTATCTTGTGGAGACATAAGTTATGTGGGGGAATTACCTTCTGAGCTTGTCAGCTTAGGAGAAGAGAATGATGAAGAAATAATCCAAGACGAAGCTCTTCGTCTTACATTATTGAATGTTAATCTTCTCATTTCTAGAATCGAGGCTTTTAATGAAAAGCCTACTTCATATCCTATCCCCTTTGAGGATAGTGAACTTTTGTTCAATGATTCTATTCCCGAATTGCAAATGTTCCATTTTGATCATATGGGAGAGAAGATTAGTGGTATTACCACTTCTCATTCTCATAATTCTCTCCCGGATTATGAATCATTCACTTTTGAGGAGTTCCCCAGTGAACTCACTCAAATCAATCCCGAATATGAATCATTCGCCTTTGAGGAGTTCTCCTGTGAACTCACTCATATCATATCTCTCCCGGAGTATGATAACTTCTACTTTGATCTAGACACACCCGGGATATGTCTAGACCAATTGAGTTTAAAAGATGAAATTCATGCTATTATAAATTCTCCTTCTGATGATGATGAGTTAGTCAAGATTATTATCATGACTTTCTTTCTCTTCTTCACCTATCCCGTGGCTTCTCCTGTTCTTCACTCCTTCGGGAATGAAGACATTATTTTTGACCCAGGCATATTCATTTATCATTTGTGAGCCGGTTCTATGTATATCTCATCGGTGTGGAACTTTCACGTGCTTCAAATGTTTGTACAAACATCTTGAATGAAAGTCCGATGGAAATTGTCTCTTCCACTTATTTCCCCATGAACCATTAATTCGGGGTCGAGTCAAGCTAGCGACTCGGTAATCAAAAACAGTAGTTAAACATAAAATGAAAATTGTAAATATTAAAAAAGAGAATAATTGTTGTGTTTCTACACTTGGCTAGTAATGTTATCTTTTTACGTTCAAGGATTCGGCATAATAGCCTGGACTTTGAATATTGAGGACAATATTCATTTCTAAGTGTGGGGGGGAAATTCTGGCGAATTTGATCATAAATGTACCCTTTTAGTCCCTTTTTCCCCCAAAATGGCCAAATTTTAAAAAAAAATTATTTAGTGGAAGTACTATGTACTAAACACAACAAATGGTAATCAGTCCACCATGTCTAACCCACATAAGGATTGGCTAATCCAGGAGCAAACGGCTCTTGGTAAAGATATCTCAAATCCGTTGATGGCTTGCAATTTGCCCAAAATTGTATGGTATTCAGCTCACCATATCCTAAAAAGTAAAGAGTTGGCTAGCCCGCAAGTTTATGGCTTGTGGTAAAGGCAGTGGGAAATCCATAATTGGTAATCGACTCACCAAAGATAGTATATATTATCTAAGAGTTGGCTAGTCCAGAAGCAAACGGCTTCTGGTAAAGACAAATCAAATCCGTTTACAGCTGGTGATTTGCTCAAAATCATTTGGTTATCATTGTGCCAAAGTTCTTACTTGAACTGAAACAATTGGCTACTCCAGAAGTAATGGCTTTTGGTATAGATATAAAATCCATTAACTTTTCATAAAACATTGCTAGGGACTAGCAATATCTTAGTGTGGGGGATTGATGAGTGTCTAAATACTCATCATTTTTGTACCATCTAGACTGCAAAAAAACATCTGAAAACACTCAGAAATGCATCAAAATGATAGAAATATCACAAATAAGTGTTTTATGTGTTTTAAATGCAAAAATATCAAAATCAGATGAAAAACGTATCAAGTTTGCATAATTGGCAGTTTTAGTCCCCCAAGTTTCAAAAGTTGTCAAAATTAGTCCCTGGTAAATCAAAATAAAGCAAAATGTCATTTAAGGTCCATGAGATTCAAAAGTTGTCAAAATAAACCCTTCAAAGTTTAAAAATTATAAAATGACAACTTTAGTCCCTAAAGTTTGAAAAATGTCATAAATAGTCCTTGGTAAATTTAAAAATGGAAATAATCAATAATACTCCTTGTACTAATCATAAATGGCAGGAATGGTCCTTGTGTGTTCTTTGGAAGGATGGCAGTTTTGATCCTCAAGTTTGGCCTAATTACAGCTTTGGTCCTTGTGTTTATAAGCTACAACAACCGGACCCTATATTAATCTAAACCCAAAGCCCAAACCCAATATCAAAACCCGGCCCAAAATTTAAAATAAAAATACCGCCACCACTGTTACCCCTTCTCCTCCACACCTGTTAAACCAAAACCAGTGGTTTCACCACTGGTTTCCACCTCTCCCCACCTTTCCACCTCTCCTACCTCTCACTATCACACCTTTCCACCTTGCAAGCCAACTCACTACCCCATTAAATGCATAAAACCTGCTTTAGGACTTTTTGGCGCCAATTTGCATTTCAAAGGTCAGGATCACTTTGACTGATCCAATGGCCATAACTCAAAGTGGGAATTGATCAGAGATGTGAGAGGAAGCTTTTGGTTGATAAATAGAAGAAAAAGGAGCTAAGAAAAGTAGTAGTTAATTTTTAGAGTAGAGTAGTTTGTCGTTTTTAGTATAATTTCAATTTTCAGTGTAATTTTAAGCTTTCTAGTATTAACCTAAGTTAACTCAGTGTATTTCAACTCTATTTCAATAATCAATTCCAGTGTTTTTAGTACAATTTCAGTTTTATGCAATTTTACCTTTGAAAATCTTAAATTACTCTTGTAATGTTAAAAGGTGTAGGTTACTGTTTTGATAAGCTTTTATAAGCTCTCCTATAGCTTATTGATTGCTTGTATAAGTCACTACTCAGTTTTTACTCTCAAAATCACCTCAGTCAACAAAAGTCAACTGTGGATTGAATCAATGATGCAGAGTTGGAAATGGGGTGGAATCAGAGTTATTTTGGTTGATTCAGTATAATGTGTGGTTGAAATTTATAGGATAATGGTTCTTTGATCATTGTGCAAGCCATAGTGGCTAAGGACTTAAGTAAGTTTTACAAATTTAAATATGTTATAATCTGTTATTTAGGATATTAATCATTTGATAGTAATTGTTGGTAATATGGTTTCATTTAAGTGTTAGTTAATTATTTGATTCAGCTTAAGAGTTAGTATAAGCTAGTTCTAGTGGTTAGCTTATTTAATCTTCAAAACAGTTTCTATAAGTGGTGTTTGGATCTGCTTATTATTATGTTTTAAAGGTTGTTATTACTATTGTTTTTGTTTGATACCTGTTATATTAGGTCATAGCAGTTCAGAGTAGTCATTAAACTTAGTGCTTGTCTAGTAAAAAGTCAAAATCATTTTGTATCTGCTCTAGTTTCTATTTCTGTTTGAATCAGTTAATGTAATATTGCATATAGGTTTAAAAGTTAGTAATATAGCTTGCATCAGTGTTATTTTATCACAAGTTATCATAATCAGTTCACAAATTTGATTCAAAGCTCACAAAAGTCAAAAAAATCCAAGTCTGTCTTAAAAAGTCAAAAAATTGAAAAAACAGGTTTTTTCAAAACTTTGTGAATCCCTCATGTACTCAATTCTGGTTCAAATTCAATGAGACTTTGGGATTTCTTAGTTTAGTTGGTCTAGTTTAATAATCTCATATTTTTTTTCCTTTTATTAAATGTCTATAAGCTATTAATCAGCTTCCAATAAGCTACCATTTGCCCTGTGCACATACTGAGTGTACACAGGTATCTTGCAGCCTTTGCACAAGCTTCATTCAAGCTTGAGAAGGGCTGAGATTTGGTCCATGTGTAGTCTGGTAGGTGATCTTTAGGTTCCAACTTCTGCTTTTCACCTTAGCTTATTAGGATCACTTATGCATTAGCTTAAAGGTGCCCCCTTAAATATTGTTTTGCTTAAATTAATCCAATAAGCTCAAATCTAGTTTAAACTTATTTTATGATCTAGAGTACTGTTAAATAGTTAAGATAGACTTAATTTAGCATCAGTTAGCTTCTGTGTTCATTTGGTGTCCATTTGTGGACTTTGGCTTATTTTGAAAGTGCTTATTCATAACCAGTTTCACTGCAGCTTCATATTCTCACACATAAGCATATGTTTTTATATTTTTTATAGACTTAGAATAATATTTTAGTATTTTCCTGAATTTTTCATATTTTTCCAGCACTGTTTGATATTTTTCTTATTTTAAACTAGTTTTTAATCCTTTTTAAATAGTTTTTAATATAAATAAATCAGAAAAGCTTCATAAAAATAATTTTTAATTTTTCCTAGATTAAGAATAATATTTTAGATTTTCCTGTAAAGTTTCATTATTTTTACTGTTCATTTGTTATTTTTCTTAATTTTAATTAGTTTTAAATAGTTTTTAATTAATAATAAATAGATAAAAAGCTAAAAAAAATATATTTTCAGTTTTAAAATAAGTTTTATCATATTTTAGATTTTTCTAAGTTATAATTTCATTTTTCTAGGTTAATTTTGTATTTTCTTATATTTTAATGCATTTTAAATACTTAATAAATAGTTTTTAATTAATAATAATTAAATAAATAGTTTTAAAAATAATTTTCTTTTTCCAATAATTTTCTTTTATTATTAGGATTGTAAAAATATCATTTTCATATTTGTAGGCCTTTTACTTCTTTATTTTCACATTTTATTTCGTACGTTACGTTGTTTTTTTATTTAAACGTAAGTTTTAGGTTTTAAACGTTCATCAATTTTAAATATAGTGATAGCGTTTGTTTAATATTTTTTAACTTTTTAATTTTCTTTAATTTGCATTTAAGCCCCTGTAATTTACAAAACTTTTCTTTAGGTATAAATAACTCAAAATCCTTACTGATCACTATCCTTAGTGATTATTCGACACCTGATCGTGTTTAAACACCATTCATCCTCCGTGGGACTTAACGACCCAGGAATCCACTATATTCCTCTGATCTTAATTGCATTTGCTTCTGAGCTGTTTTAAGTTTGTTACGGTTGACCATTCACAAGTGGTCAGCTTGAGTGATAAAACCTGACTGTTCAGGATCCAATCAACATGTAAACTTAAATGACAATGAAAATAAATTGGTACTAGAACAAGAATTCTAGACAACTTTCTACATTAATCCTAAATTTCTATTAATACTAAAATCAAAACTGTCTTCTCTCCTCTTTCTTTGTCTACTTCTTGTTGTGTTTGTTTTGTGAGAGAGTTGAGAATGTTGAGTCCATGTGCTGCTTTTCAACAAATCAGAACCATTGATCTTGCCTTGGTCCCCAATTCAGTGAATCTTAACCATTAATTGTGCTCTTTTGTGTTCACATGGATAGCCACAGTGGCAAGAGAAGCATGTGACCTTTGCTTGTTTGCTTCTGGGTGAGAGAGACAGGAGTGAGAGGGACAGGATTTAGGCGCCAAGGTGAGTTTTATTTTTCTGGGTTTGATCAGAATAGGTTGCAATGGGTAAAAAGTATTTTGGGTGACAGGGCAATGGGTAAAGGTTTAAATGGGATTATTGTTTAGTTTTAAAAAGGTTTAGTAAAGTTTTTTTTTTTTGTTTATATGTAAAGGTTTTAAGAAAAAGTAAAATTGGTTTAAATAAAAATAATTGTTTTAAAAATAAAAATTGGTTTTAAATAAAAATTATTGTTTTTAATGAAAAATGTTTTGAGTTTAATTTAAAA
Organism: Chrysanthemum seticuspe; assembly: GCA_019973895.1. Classification (NCBI taxonomy): domain Eukaryota; kingdom Viridiplantae; phylum Streptophyta; class Magnoliopsida; order Asterales; family Asteraceae; genus Chrysanthemum; species Chrysanthemum seticuspe. The sequence continues at coordinate 231,312,384 of BPTQ01000007.1, read as the reverse complement.
GGGATAAAAGGGTAATTTTGGATTGGGGTGAAGGATAAAATGGTAAATTGGGTTCGGGTAAAGGGTATGCGGAAAACTAGAAAGGGGGTTGAATAGTTTTACCAATTTAAAACTTCCTTTTAAATATTTAGATCGACTTATGTCAATCTATTTAGCTGTTAATGTTGGATGTTGGTAGATAGATATATAAACGTGTAATGAAAGATAAAGAGTAAGAAGCACATCACCACGACACAAGTATTTATAGTGGTTCGGCTACAAGGACACCTTCCTTGCCCTACTCCACTCCCCGAGTCACCTACTCGAGAGTTCGTAAGCACTACACCAACTCCTTATGGCGGAGAAGCCTTCACAGCGTCGCTTAACCTTTTTCCGGTACAAAGCTAAATACCGAGTTCCTTCACACCAAGGCGAACCACACCTAACACAACGTCGCCTACCCTTTATACGGTGCTAGGCTAACCACCGAGTTCTTTTACACCAAGGAGAACTAATCCTATCACAACGTCGCCTACCCTTTATTAGGTACTAGGCTAAGCACCTAGTTCCATTACTATGGAGGAACTACTACCCTTCACAACACAACACCTAATATCAAGGAGATCCACTCCTTGTTACAACACCATCAAGGATATCACCATCCTTGGAAATAAACAAATACTTATATGTATAATGATGCACCTCATCGATTATACGACCTAGGCATTCTTCCCAAATGCGACTTTGATTTGATTCTTCGGCATCCTTTACTAATGCCTTTGACACTACGCTTGGCACCCTTCACTAATGCCTTCGTCTTGACACCTTTAGCATTCTTCACTAATGCTTTGACACGAATGATGAGCACCTTTCACTAATGCTTTCATCTTGACACTTTCGGCATTCTTCACTAATGCCTTCAACCCAACATTTATGGAGAAAGAAAGAACTATCAACAAGAGAACCTTAGTTGTCTTGATGATGACGAAGCATGGCAACTCATGGACTTGAGCTTGCTCGTCTTCAAGAAGTGGTGATCTCGCCTTTAAGAGGAACCTAGAAGATCACACAAAAACAAAAGACAAACTACATATATCACTTGGATCTGAGGTTAGAGGGTTATAATACTTGGGGAAGTATGTGTGTGAAGTGGTGAGTAGAAAGGAAGAAATGGCTCTCTATTTATAGAGAAAATTCTTTACTGTTCCCCGGATCCCACGGATCCCTACCACAAGGGATCCGGCTAGCACAAAGCCAGGGATCCGTGGAACGCTCCTCTTTGCCCATGGGTATTTTTGGTCATGGGTCATGGGTTATGGGTTGATCCATGGTTTTCTTTCTAGATACAATGTATCTTAAGGATACAATGAACTTGGTTAAGTGGTATATATAAAACCATGGGTTATGGGTCAATACCATTTGCTAGTTTTTACCCATTTTAGTATATACATGTTTTTACACATTTTAGTATACTTAGTTTAAGTATATGCTAACCCAATATGTAAACACTAGTTGTTGTACATATGTATCTAAATCATAAAATCACTTATACTTGTTTTAGTGTTTTATGTGAAAACGTAAGTGTGTTAGGAAACTATTAACTCAAACTATTTACGTATTCTATTTGTTTCGTTAAAATAATTTTACGTTTGTTATCGACAAAACATTAGAAGATCGTAAAATATAAATAAACGTTTTTACGGCTTATTTGTATTAACAATCTCCCCCTTTTTGTTGATGACAAAACATAAAATTATTTTAAGGAAAAGCTAAAATTCGTAAAAGTTTGAATTTGTAGTTTTTACTTTCTTCTCCCCCTTTTTGTCGAAACAAAAAGTGTTAAAAGAGACTAACACAATTTTTATAAGAAAAAAAATACGTAAAAATGTAAAGAGAGCAAGTGACGGGAATGGTACTCGTCTTAACTCCCCCTTGACGAGTCCATCCCTTTGAGAGGGCGTCAAGGACATGACGTAAAATAAACTAATTGTGTTTGCAAATATGTTTGCAAGTGGTTCGTCATAGTGACGAAAACGTGCTCCCCCTTGAAAATTGCAAAGTTGCAATGGGGTGTCATGAAGTATAGTCCAAAATCGGATTAAGTTGCAAATGTTTTTGCAATTTCGTTTGACACAAAGCTCCCCCTAGCTTTATGGTGTCAAAATCTTCATATGTATTTTGAAAATCTACAAAGTAAAGGTTAGAAAACAAGAGTATAGTGCATAATTTCCTGCAAATAAACTCAAGTTAGTAGAAGTTTGTGCTTCTGATCCACGGATCCTGCGGTTCCCTTCTTGGAGGGATCCGGCTAGGCATTTTGTAGGGATCTGGCTATCTGGTGATAGTTTCTTCAGCAGTGAAGATGTGTCAAACAATGCTAGTGAGGAGATAATATGTGTGCAATAAAGAGCACAACGCACAAAATAATCATAGCATATAAATGTTCATTCAATAAAATAAGAGATATCCAAACAAATCTCTAAAACTAAGAGAATGAACTAGAACATACAAGTACCACTAAATACTAACTAGTTACTAGACTTAAAACGCTACAATGTGCTTGAGTCTAGGGATGAGTGGACCTGTTGATTTGATCCAACTTTGCAAGAAGATGATTAAACATGAAATGTATCTCATTTCGTGCTTCTTGAACAAGTCCTTGAGTGTTTAGACAATTTGGACAATTATTGTCTTGGTTTGGACCTAGAGGGAAATGGATATTTTGAGGAGGCTCTATGTGTGATTGTGGGTCTTCATTTTGAGAAGTAGGAAGAGGCTCTAAAAATGAAGGTGGTAATGGAACTTCTTCCATATGATCAAGGTTGTTCCTTGTCTCCCATGATGGACTAGTTGGTGTTGTTGGTGGTTCCCTATTCAATGAAAAGGTTGGTGAATGGGAGGTTCTTGGTGGTGAATGATCCAATGAGTAGATGTTTGGGTGAGGGAGAGGCTCATTCAAGTAGTGTAGTCCATGCTTAATGAATGAGGGCTGTGATGGCTTGCTAGAACAAGTCAAGTTTGGTTTTGAACTAGATGATCCTTTGTCTAGTCCGAAAGGTTTGATGCTAATCCTTGCGGTTCTCTTAGCCTTTGTTGGATGAGTTTGATGAGATGGGGTTCTAGTATCATTATCTCTAATAGGGGATGTTTCGGTGGAAGAGATTTCATGGATCATTTGACCCTTTCTTTTGGATGATCCTAAGGTTGAGGAGTTGTTGCTAAGAGCCTTAGTCATGGTGATGATGATGCTAATGTGAGCTTCTAATTGCTGATTTTTGAAAGGTAAGTGAGGATGGTGCCTTAAACTTAAGGTTGTTTGGTTTATAAAGGATAATTTGAATTAGGAAATTAAATTCTTGGTCATTTAGAAGACTAAGCATGCTCTTAAGGTTTTGATCAGCTCTAGGAGGATAATTAATGAATGCTAAAAGTGGTTAGAGAACCAAAAGGTGAATTAAATTTGAATATGGAAGCTGATTGAGGCTTTCTGCAGCTACGGATCCCGCGGATCCATCTCAGCAGGGATCCGCCTGGTTAAAGACCAGGGATCCGACTATCAGACAGGTTTTAGGTGAAATCATTATGTTTTTGTAAGGTTTATTATTAATGGATTTCGAGGTTTTCACTTAATTTTGAAGTCTTTAGCTGTTGGATATCTCAAATCCTCAACCATAACAAGGTATGGTGCTTAATGATGGTTTTGGGCAAGAAAATTAACCTTGGGTAGTCTAACTATATGTTTGACAAGGATTCCATTTAATTTGATATGGAGAAATGGTGATAACAAGTCCTAGAAGTCAGATGATGTCCTAAGAGGAATTTACTAAAATCTTTAAAAATAAAAATAAATGAAAAACTAATTTTTGAGCCTAATTTTGAGTCAAAGATGATTGAGATCAATTTGCTAAAATTGAAGGATAGACCAAACTAAGTGCTATCAGACATGATAGATAATGTGTGAGTGTTGGAGCGGAATTATGGTGAGTTTTGACTAGTTGATAAATCAAAAATACTTCGAAAATATATCCTAGATAAGCCATGGATGAGAGTGAGGTTTTCAACTATTTGAGGAAGACTTAGTTGGCTCTAGTATCTTATGTTTGACTTGTGTGAGGTGATCTAGTAGACTATTTTGATGTAGGCAAATCTGTATTGCTTATCAGATGGCACGGATCCCGCGGTTCCCTTATAGGAGGGATCCGGCTAGTTCAAATGATGGGATCCGCCAACTGCAGATCAGAGAGCTTTCAGGAAATGTGCAACTTTGCACTTTATAGTAAATGCTTTTCCTAGTTGTTTATATAGGGACTAAATGCAAGAACACAACTAATATAATGTATATCAAAGTAGGAAAAGCTAAAATTCCTAGAATGAGTGATGACGACCACTCAAGGGGTCGTAAAATCTCATTTTCCAAATACCTAAGTTAGGATTGTTTAGTGCCAAGATATGGCGATACCTACATACTACGAGCATAGTTTAAAGTGTTACAAACCATTGTTTGAAATTGTTCATCATACATTTGGGTCCTAAGACCTTACCTCTCTTCTCCTCTCCATCTCATCTTCACCCATCCTCCACTCTACCTCTTTTTCTTCAAGAAGTTGGCAAAGCACTTGAAGATTCCCTTGGTTTGTTGCCATTCGGGTGATGCACCAGGAACATCCGGCAATTGGTTGATATACTCCAAGTGGTCGAGTTCGATATTTCCGAGTGGGTTGCTACTTCCTTCACCTTCTCTTGGTCTGTCCCTTTCTTCCGAGGAATCCGTGGGTGGGTGAGGCCTCTTGCCATCTACCATAAACCTCGTGGTTCTTCCCTCGGTCAATGGTACCATAACCTTGTTGCAAAAACTATGGTCATGTGTTTGTGGAGAAGGGTCTAATGCAAAGATGAATTTAGCAAGACGAGTTAGGAGCATTGCATACGGGAGCACCATCTTGTCCATGCTTCTTACACTTGCCATTCTCTTGACCATGTAGTAGGCAATGTTGAAGCGAGTCTTGGTCACTAGACAATAGATCATGAAGCTTAAACATGCGTTGGGGTGATCCTTGTTTCCTACTAGACACACCACATTCTCCCTTATCACATCTTCCCATTTTCTATACAACCCGTACATCTCCGAGAGCTCCATTTGAAAAGGATCCCTATAGATCACTTTCGACTTCCTAGTAACCCTTGATGGGGATTCTCTTGGCATAAACACGGTGTCCCTTACCGTGGTTGCTTCCGGGATTGTTGCGTGATAAATGTCGTGATGATCAACCATAGAGTGTAGCTCCTCCAACGACCACTCATTAGAATACATGCAAACACCATCATATGGAACCCCTATTATTCTTCCAAACTCCTCAAGTGAAAGAGTGTACTCATGTCCATTTATGGTGAATTCAATTGAGATGGACCCATCATCATTTCTAATTATACCCATAGTCTTGTAGAACTCAAGCACAAAGACCGGGCAAATTTGCTCGTTTATATCCAATAAACAATCAAACCCAATAGTTCCAAATACTTCCCTTATGTCGGTATTTGCAAGAAATGATGGATCAACAACTCTACCTTCATGAAAGAGTTTCCTTTCAAGCAACTTAAAGGCTTTCCTATCGTCCGGACTTAATCCATTTTTCCTATGGTACATGGGTATGTAGTGAGCGGTATCTTGGTAATCTTGTTGCTTGTTGCTTTGCATGATGTTCCTAAACAATACAACCACAATGTGGTGTTAATTGTGAATAGTAACCTAGAGGGTTTGATCACAATTTTGCTCTCATCATCTTTGTTGAGTTCAAGAAATGTGTTTAATTTGTATTAACAATGTTAATTCTTTGATTTAGATTATCTTAGAAAACAATCTGGTGACAAATTATGATAAACCATTTGAACCCAACTCTTAAAGATGAAGAAATTGTAATCTTAGAAATCAAAGAATTAAATTAACAATGTAGTGAAGATTGTACTTACACAAGTGATTGTTAAACTTGAGAGGAATGATCAAATTGCTCCTATGAACAGTACCCTGGTTTTTGTTCGTGAGTCTTTGAGGTGAGTATTATTGTGGAACATCCACAGTGATCATTCTTGAGCATATACTGTCTTCTGTTGCACGGATCTCGCGGATCCCTCTCATATGGGATCCGGCTAGTATAAACGAAGGGATCCGGCATGACAGCAAAATTCAGCTCAAATATTCCTTGATAACTTTTGGTTTGGGAGTTCTAAAACGCCTAGTGTTTTGATGTTTAAGGTTCTAAAACTTGTGGTTTAAGGTTTTGACGATTTAATACTATTCCTATTGAACGAGGTTCCCTTTTTAAGAATTAGTCATAATTCTTGGGAAGCTTTTCAAACATTATAATAAAATCCCATTTTATCATAATATAAGAAGTTTCACATGGATATTTATTGACATAGATGAAGTGTCAATAAATCCTTTGTGATGACTAATGATTAAGGTTATCGAATAACCAATATATCATTATTACGAGTTGGTAATGTAGTCTATACAAATAAGTCGAAGAATACTATTTAGATGATGACTATAATATGAATAATTACTTGAACAATTCCTAATAAATCATGCAACTAAGATTTTAATAATAAAAATAAAGGTAAGTAATTAAAGATCATACCTTTGCTAAATATTCTTTTTAAGAAAAGAAGTATTTAGATGTTTTGTGATCTTCTTGGAATCTCCAGATATATGTTGTAAGAATACTAAACATTCTTTTTGCGAAAAGAAATATTTAGATAAATTCTTTATGATCTTCTTGGTAACTCCAAATCCAAGTATGGATAATGCTAAAAAAAAATGTTAGAGCATTCTATCATTGTCCAACAATAAACAATATAATGATTTTTTTTTAATATGACAAAAATAATCCTTCTTTGTAGTTTTCAAACATACATGGATCGTATCAAGTTTTTAAAGTACAACATACTCTAAAAAACTTGGTAACGAAGCTCTGATACCAATTGAGGAAAACTAAAAGGGGGGGTTGAATAGTTTTACCAATTTAAAACTTCCTTTAAAATATTTAGATCGACTTATGTCAATCTATTTAGTTGTTTATGTTGGACGTTGATAGATAGATATATAAACACGTAATGAAAGATAAAGAGTAAGAAGCACATCACCACGACACAAGTATTTATAGTGGTTCGGCTACAAGGACGCCTTCCTTGCCCTAATCCACTCCCCGAGTCACCAACTCGAGAGTTCGTAAGCACTACACCAACTCCTTATGGCGGAGAAGCCTTCACAACGTCGCTTAACCTTTTTCCGGTACAAAGCTAAATACCGAGTTCCTTCACACCAAGGCGAACCACACCTAACACAATGTCGCATACCCTTTATACGGTGCTAGGCTAACTACCGAGTTCTTTTATACCAAGGAGAACTAATCCTATCACAACGTCGCCTACCCTTTATTAGGTACTAGGCTAAGCACCTAGTTCCATTACTATGGAGGAACTACTACCCTTCATAACACAACACCTAATATCAAGGAGATCCACTCCTTGTTACAACACCATCAAGGATATCACCATCCTTGGAAATAAACAAATACTTATATGTATAACGATGCACCTCATCGATTGTACGACCTAGGCATTCTTCCCAAATGCGACTTTGATTTGATTCTTCGGCATCCTTTACTAATGCCTTTGATACTATGCTTGGCACCCTTCACTAATGCCTTCGTCTTGACACCTTTAGCATTCTTCACTAATGCTTTGACACGAATGATGAGTACCTTTCACTAATGCTTTCCTCTTAACACTTTCGGCATTCTTCACTAATGCCTTCAACCCAAAAACTATGGAGAAAGAAAGAACTATCAACAAGAGAACCTTAGTTGTCTTGATGATGACTAAGCATGGCAACTCATGGACTTGAGCTTGCTCGTCTTCAAAAAGTGGTGATCTCGCCTTTAAGAGGAACCTAGAAGATCACACAAAAACAAAATACAAACTACATAGATCACTTGGATCTGAGGTTAGAGGGTTATAATACTTGGGGAAGTATGTGTGTGAAGTGGTGAGTAGAAAGGAAGAAATGGCTCTCTATTTATAGAGAAAATTCTCTACTGTTCCCCGGATCCCATGGATCCCTACCACAAGGGATCCGGCTAGCACAAAGCCAGGGATCCGTGGAACGCTCCTCTTTGCCCATGGGTATTTTTGGTTATAGGTCATGGGTCATGGGTTATGGGTTGATCCATGGTTTTCTTTCTAGATACAATGTATCTTAAGGATACAATGAACTTGGTTAAGTGGTATATATAAAACCATGGGTTATGGGTCAATACCATTTGCTAGTTTTTACCCATTTTAGTATATACATGTTTTTACCCATTTTAGTATACTTAGTTTAAGTATATGCTAACCCAATATGTAAACACTAGTTGTTGTACATATGTATCTAAATCATAAAATCACTTTTACTTGTTTTAGTGTTTTATGTGAAAACGTAAGTGTGTTAGGAAACTATTACCTCAAACTATTTACGTATTCTATTTGTTTCGTTAAAATGATTTTACGTTTGTTATCGACAAAACATTAGAAGATCGTAAAATATAAATAAACGTTTTTACGGCTTATTTGTATTAACAGGGTAGAAAGGTAATTTTGGGTTTAGGGTTCGGTTTTGAGTTTGTTTTCCCAATCTCACTCCAAAAACGCGTCCCGGGATCCAAAAATGTAGAAAATTTACCCGGCTCCGTCTGAGCTCAATTATGTCCGTTTTTGCCCTGTTTTCGATCCTTGTACCTGAAACACATAAAAACACATTCCAAGGATATCTGCAATATAAATGGGTAAATTTAAGTGTTTTTAAACGTTTTCGTGGGTTTTTCGGGCTTAAAATGACGAGTAAAAGGCCACTCATCAGTTTCTCATTTTTGCACAATTTTTTTCATTTTCTAAGGAAAAACGGGGTTGCGAGAATACACGGCAAAGAGAATAAGCAAGTGCGGTCAAATCAAATCGAAAATTACCCACCCCAGACTAAAACGAAACATTGTCCTCAATGTTTAAAGGCAAGGGTATCAACGAAAAATTTAAAAGCCGTTTATTAAGTATGCTCAAAGATAAACGTTAGTCGATAAGATTTAGGATATCGGATTTCCATCAGCATCGATCATGAAACTCGAGTGGAGAAAAGACAAACTTCGAGCGCGAGAGTCTTCATATTGGGAAAATCCTAGACAAAACATCACAAACAACCAAACACAAGAAATCGAAGAGGCTAACCCCTTCACGTCACTTATTAGAAAATAGAAAGAAGATAGAGATAAGCATGGGGTGCCTCCCATGAAGCGCTACTATTTTTGATCACCGAGTCGCTAGCCTGACTCGTCCCCAAATTCATTTGTCCTTGGGGAAGCAAGCAGAAAGGATACCCAGATCAAAGATGGTATCCTCACTCCGGAGGGAAAGATAATGGGTGGGTTGGGAGGGGAAGAAAATGTCGGGCTCAAGCACATAAGGAATAACTCCTCCCAAACTCACAAAAGGTATATCAAGAAAGCGTTATCCATCATCAGGCGGTTTTGCGGGTGGATGAAGGGATGACGGATCACAATGAGAATAATCCAAAGAAGTCGGGAGCTCATGGTAAGGCAAAAGATGTGTAGGCTCAACAACGAAGGCATCCATCGGAGGATCCTTATCTCGGAATTTGTTTTTATCAAAAATCTCATCAATGCATATCCCGGGTTTAAAGATCTTGTCTTCACATGTAGGCTCATCGGGATAAGTGATGGTCGGCTCATCAGAGAGAGGAGAGTCAAGAAAACCATCACATAACATCACATCCCCCTCGGGGTCATTATCAGCATCCTCAATACCCGGTGGTATCAAGTCATCAATAGATAAGTAGATTTCTTCCCTATTAGAATCACTTGGCGGCTTATCAAGAAGATCGTCTTCAGCCACTTTAGTTGATTCATTCATCTCGGGCTTCATTTCGAAATCACTCTTCATAATATCCTCAGTGTCGGATTCATTACTTTCTTCATCTTGCATAACATCACATGACGGGAGAGAAAGGTCGGAACACAGAGATGGGACAAGTGGTGTGCTCCGAAAGCTAGCAATATCCACCACTTCTGTTGTGGTCTCTGAATCGGACTCAAAATCTTTGTCGAAAAGAGGATTAACTTCACAAAAGGTATAGTCGTTCTTGAATTCAAAAAGTGGATTTGAGAAAATCCCGAAAGTAACCTCGGAAATGTCAAGAGAATCATACAAAAGTGAATCACAATCACTGTCAGATATATCCTCGGACTCACTTAGGATTGGGTCAATGCTCTCAACACTAGACGATTCCGTTTCCGGAATAGTGCTAAGAGGCTCGTCCCCCATTATGAGAGAGTCAACGGGTTCAACAATTATCGAAGAAATAGAATCATCGACCTCTTCCAAAACGACGTCACTTCTCTCAACCGGCGTGAGTGAATGGGAAGGGTCATAAATGAAAGGCTCAGAAACGGGAGTGGTTTTAACCGACAAACTCTCATAATATTCTTTCATTTGAATGGAATCCTCATCATCATCGAAAACGAAAGTCTTACGATATTGGGCTGTTGTAGCATGGTAGACGTCATCATCGGTGGCTTGACAATCGTAAAAAGGATGGGGACCACCACAATAATCACATCTTTTAGTAACGGTATCAACGGGCTCAGATTTTTGCTTTATGCATCGAATATCATCGGTAAGCTCAGCCATCTCAACCGGTTTATTTCTTGATGTCAGAACTTTCGATTTGTTCTCGATGATCGTCAATATATCCCTTGGGGTACGATACAAGATATTGCCACCGGCGGCTGTATTAAGTGAATCTTGATCGGTTAGCGTTAAAGCATTGTAGAATCTATCGATTTGAAGTAATTCCAAAAAACCATGATGTGGGCATTTTCGTAGGAGATCTTTGAATCTTTCCCATGCCTCACCAAAACTTTCATCAAAACGCTGCTGGAAGTTTGTGATTTCGTTCTTAAGATTTATCGTTTTAGTAACGCCCCGACCCGACAAGGGTAAAGGAATCACAAGTAATGGTGTCATATCAAAGCAAACATAAATATCCAAAAGAAATCTTAGCATAAATACTGAAATAATTCAAGTCAAAATGACTTCAATACATAGGTCCCAGCGGAAAAATAAACTCCAAATAAAATATCTGAGATATAAAGTCTTAAATGGCATCATAAGATCAAAGCTAAAAATCTCTAAGGTAAGTCCACTCAGCACTCATCCCAAAGCAAAACCCAGCTCCAATGCTTAGATACCTGCCGCGGAAGAAAAGAAATGCGGCTGAGCTTCAAAAGCCCAGTGAACAGATATACAAGCAAAACGAATACGAAACGAAAACGAATACGAAATAAAGTGAAAGAAAGATAGTAAAATCATAATCATTTCAAAGTATAAATCAGAATAATAGAATAAGTTTTATAGTTAACTACCTCGAGCCCAGACACACATATATCAGATCATATTCATATTCACACAAGGCAACATTTGTAGGGGAGACCTACCAGAGTTATGAAGGACGTGCATGCACGCAGCATCAATCATCAGATAACATACAGCATATAACATATAAATTATAACATATAACATATAACAGATCTAGGATGCATCCATTCGCCTCACAAACATATATTGGTAATATAATATAACTTGAGCTCATAACAGATAACAGATAAGGGACGTGGCAGAACTTCACTCAGTGCATCACTGACACGGACATGGAACCCCCATGACTAGTTATTATTTGGCTCGGGTGTCAAACTATCTTAGGTCAAATCAGAATGTCATAACTAACACAGATCATACTTTATCAAAGATTTAATCATGTTTCAATATCAAAGTTTTTATATCATATAGTTCAAAATCAAATGTTTTATGATCCAAAAATCAAAGTTCAGATAAGCAACAGCTCAAACAAACAAAATGGGATTCATAGCAAAGGCTTAGGAAATCCTAATATAAAAGCTAACGAAAAGAAAACGTTATAAGGAACCTTTACTGAAAAGGTCAGAATATCTGTACCTTATTCCAAAGCAAATGATCGAAAAGCAGAAATACGGAAAGCAAAGGATTACTCCTTCTTCACAGAACCTATACACATTAACGGTCGTACATGTTATTTATGATTCCATAATCGTCGAAATGATCTTTTAATATTTGGTGTTTATACTTAGTGTATTCAGTGATCTTAATACTTTAGGGTTTTATAATTAAATGAGACTTAAGTGTTTTATAAACAATATCGTAGATTAAGGTTCATTATGTCATTTATTAAAGTTTAGGGTTAAATGTGAAAATAGTTTAAACGTCATAACTCACACATGAAATAACGAATTAATATACTTAGCTTCAAACCCTAATCGACTCTCATTATGTTCTAGGGTTTTCTCATTCTTTTAATATCATATCCACGTGCATTTACTTTATATGTTACGTCATTAAATGACTCATTACTCTTGTTATTTACTCAACACGTTCATGTCTTAATCATATGTTACTCATATATATGTTATATGTCAAATTTTATATCCATGCACGTTTACACATTAAACTAGGGTTTAGGTTTCACATGATCTTACTTATTAAACACACTTTCAAAACTCTTATATGGTTCGGTTCAAACCTAGGGTTTTCAGCTACAACACTTTACGCAAGCCCTAGCTCACCTAAGTACTTTACATATTCAAGTTATCATGTTTTTATACCTTGGCCGAAACATATACATGGTTTGGTTCTATATAGCTCGACTTAACCATGATCCGATTCAATAATACTTATTACGTAACAAGCTCTTTAATAATTATAAGGTTCAAATCATTATGGTTTGTCTTGTTTGGTTTCGTACGGCTCGGCCACAAAAGAAAAACACAAGACTCGACTAAACGAAACAAGTTACAATATATTAACGTAAGATGTAACAAAGGAAGACTAATAAACATTGTTATACCTTAGCTTGTTGAAAACAAAAGTCTCGACACCACAAGTGTAGGGTTCGGCCGAATGGAAGAAAAAGAAAAGAGAGAGGCAACAAAACTAGGGTTTCAATTTCTTGTAAATGTATTATATTTATAGATGGTATCATTTTTAGTTTAGGGCTTTTGAGGAGGGGCTTGGGTTTTGGCTTGGCCCAACCGAACACACAAACAAACGCCCCTTATGGCTTCTTGGACTCTCGGCTTGGCAAAAGAAAACGAGCCCATCGGATCAAAATCAAACAAATGGCGAGGCCCAAACTTTTATGCGAGACGTTTAAATCTTTCGTCGTACCAAAATCGATCACGTACACACATTAGTTAAGTTTTAATTACTCGTAAGTTTAGTTTTAATTTCGTTAAGTGATATAAATGTATTTTACGTATTTTATAAATTTCGATTCCAAGGGTATTTTAGTCTTTAATCATGTTTTAGATTTTCAGGTTTTACAATTCTTCCCCTCTAAAGAAAAATTTTCGTCCTCGAAAATTGAAATGAAATGAAACGAAAACGAAATTGAGAACATACCAACTATTCAAAGAAATGAGGATAACTAGCTCGCATCGACTCCTTGGTTTCCCAAGTAGCCTCACGTTCCGGATGATTTTTCCAAAGAATCTTAACGAACGGAATGACTTTATTTCTCATGACTCTTTCTTGCCTTTCTAGAATAGCTTCCGGTTCTTCAGATAAGGACATATCGGATTGAATTTGATCAAACGGATAAGAAGCAACGTGTAACGGATGATAGTTGTATCCCCTTAGGAGTGATACATGGAACACATCATGAACATGCGATAACTGAGGCGGAAGTGCTAATCGATACGAAACTTCTCCTATACGTTCCAAAATTTCAAACGGACCAATGAATCGAGGACTGAGCTTGCCCTTAATTCCGAAATGTTTCACACCTCTAAACGGCGAAACTTTCAAAAATACACGATCTCCAACCCGAAATTCTAAATCACGACGATGCTTGTCGGCATAACTTTTCTGACGAGACCTAGCTTCCTTTAGCTTTTCTCTAGCAACAGCTACTTTCTCATTAGTGATCTCAATCATTTCCGGACCTTCAATTAAGCGTTCACCCACTTCATCCCAACAAGTAGGTGCTCTACATTTCCTCCCATAAAGAAGTTCAAACGGTGTTGCCTTAATGCTAGCATGCCAACTGTTGTTGTATGCAAACTCTACTAAACACAAATATTCATCCCAACTGCCAGTCCATTCTAAAGCACAAGCCCTTAGCATATCCTCTAAGGTCTGAATAGTCCTCTCTGACTGACCATCTGTTTGAGGATGAAATGTTGTACTAAAATTAAGTCGAGTACCCCAAGCTTTTTGCAAACCTTTCCAGAAACGAGAAGTAAAACGCGGATCTCTATCGGACACAATAGATGCTGGAGTACCATGAAGTCTAACGATCTCTTGCTGAAAAATCTCCGCCAATCTCCCAATACCATAATCCTTTCTGATTGGTAAGAAATGAGCAGATTTGGTTAGTCGATCAACAACTACCCAAATCGCATCATGCTTCTTCCGAGTAAGAGGTAGTCCAGTCACAAAATCCATAGATATCTTATCCCACTTCCATGTTGGAATATCCAATGGCTGTAACAATCCACTAGCCCTTTGATGTTCAATCTTAACCTGCTGACAAACCATACACTTCGACACAAACGTCGCCACATCTTGCTTCATGCCATTCCACCAAAAGTACTGCTTCAAATCCCTATACATCTTGGTAGAACCAGGATGGATAGTGAAAGGAGAACTATGAGCTTCAGTCATAACTTTCTCACGAAGTACCTGATCATTGGGAACACAAAGCCTATCTCCATACCATACAATACCGTCATTATCAACCATAAACTCCGTCTGCTTACCTTCTTCAACATTTTGCGCCACGGCCCACAACTCACCATCATCTTTCTGAGCTTCTTTAATTTGCAGTATAAGGTTCGACTCCACCTTCATACTAGCCCAGTATCCATCAAAACCTCGTACGCATAGCTCAACATCCAAACTCTCTAAGTCTCAAAAAATTCTAGGTTCAATCTCGATACTTGCAAGAATGCCTGATTTCCG
This sequence comes from Chrysanthemum seticuspe, assembly GCA_019973895.1. Taxonomy (NCBI): domain Eukaryota; kingdom Viridiplantae; phylum Streptophyta; class Magnoliopsida; order Asterales; family Asteraceae; genus Chrysanthemum; species Chrysanthemum seticuspe. Next base: position 231,297,306 of record BPTQ01000007.1, on the reverse strand, counting down.
GCTAAGTGCGTCAGCAACTACATTAGCCTTACCTGGATGGTACTGAATGTTGGTGTCATAATCCTTAAGAAGTTCTAACCATCTTCTTTGTCTCATGTTAACTTCCTTCTGAGTGAAAATATACTTGAGACTCTTATGATCAGTGAATATATCACACGCCTCTCCATACAAGTAATGTCTCCAGATCTTCAACGCGAACACCACTGCGGCTAACTCAAGGTCATGAGTTGGGTAATTCTCCTCATAAGTTTTTAGTTGCCTCGAAGCATAAGCTATTACCTTTCCATGTTGCATCAAAACACAGCCTAATCCTTTCTTAGATGCATCACTGTAAATTTGAAATCCTCCAGAACCAGATGGAAGAGTCAAAATAGGAGCGGACACCAATCTCCGTTTCAACTCTTCAAAACTCTTCTCTCGTTCATCCGTCCATACAAACTTTTCACCTTTTCTCATCAGTTGGGTTAGGGGTAGAGCTAAGCGAGAGAAACCTTCAACAAAATGTCGGTAGTAACCAGCAAGTCCTAGAAAACTCCTGACCTCAGTCACTGTCGTAGGTCTTTGCCATTTAGTGATAGCCTCAACTTTAGACGGATCCATGGTGATACCATCAGCAGATACAATATGACCAAGGAACGCGACTTGTCTTAACCAAAACTCGCACTTCGAAAATTTGGCGTACAACTTCTTCTTCCTCAAAATCTCCAAAACTATCCGGAGATGTTGCTCATGCTCTTCTTCAGAATTGGAGTAAACTAAAATGTCGTCGATGAAAACGATAACGAATTTATCAAGGAACTCATGGAAAACACGATTCATTAGGTCCATAAACACAGCAGGCGCATTTGTCAAACCAAAAGGCATAACAAAGAATTCATAATGACCATATCTGGTACGAAACGCGGTCTTAGGAACATCTTGCTCCCTCACACGTAGCTGATGATAACCAGATCTCAGATCAATCTTCGAAAAGAACTTAGCTCCTTGCAGTTGATCAAACAAATCATCAATACGCGGCAGAGGATAACGGTTACGAATAGTAATACGGTTGAGTTCACGGTAGTCGATACATAGACGCATGCTTCCATCCTTCTTCTTCACAAATAAAACAGGTGCACCCCATGGAGAAACACTGGGTCGAATAAATCCATTTTCTATCATCTCTTGCAGTTGTTCCTTCAACTCCTTCAGTTCTACAGGTGCCATACGATACGGAGCTTTCGAAATCGGTTCAGCACCAGGAATTAACTCAATGCTAAACTCAACTTCTCTAGCTGGGGGAAGACCAGGGAGTTCATCGGGAAAAATGTCGGTGAATTCGCAAACAACAAAAAGATTTTCAATGTTAGGACTCTCCAAAGATGTGTCCTTAACAGATGCTAGAAAACCTTGGCACCCATGAGCAATCATGGTCCGTGCCTTCATAGCGGAAATGAGCTTAACAGATTTGAGAGGTTGATAACCATGATAAACGAATTCAGGATGTTTTACGTCTCCAAAGATCACCGTTCTAGCATAGCAGTCAATTGAAGCTCTATGATAAGCCAACCAATCCATGCCTAGAATGATATCAAAGTCGACCATATCGAGAGGATACAGATTTGCAAAGCGAATACGATCATCAAAATGAAGAGGACACTTAACGTATTTATGATCAATGATCATGTGGTTTTTCATAGGCGTAGAAATCGATAAGTGATTTGTTAATGGTTTGGGCTTCATATTAAGTTTCTTAGCACATGTGACCGATATAATGGAGTGTGTAGCACCGGTATCAAATAAAACGAAGACAGAATAATCATCAATGAAAAGAGTGCCCGTAATGGTACCTGAAGTGCGCTCCGCCTGATTCCGAGTAGTAGCATAAACACGTCCAGTAGTAGTTGGCGGCTTGATGTAGTTTCCAGGAATCACCGAATTCTTCTTAGGGCAATCCTTGATCTTGTGAGCAGTAGAACCACAAGAGAAACATCCACCAGTGGCCTTGAAACACAGTCCCGGATGAGCCTTTCCACAAGTAGTACAGATAGGTGGGGGAGGCAAAACCTCAGATGTCCTTTGCTGACCAGAAGATCCTGAAGCACGACCCTGATTTGATCCTCGAGCTGATTGATCCTTGTTGTAACGCTGGTTATTGTTACCTTGGTTCTGACGATCATTTCCATTCCTACCAGCATTTCTATTATCTTGACTCCTCGCCTCAGGGCGCCCAGAGTCAACATTCCTTCCTGACTGACCCCGCTGATCATGACTCCTATCCACTTGACCCCTCGAATCATAATTCCTGCCAGAATTTCCCCTATAATCATTACCTTGAGTCCTACCTTGAATCCGATCACCATCGCGATTACGCTTGTTGGAACCCGAAATCTCATGAAAGATCTCAATGTTACGAGCTGCGTCATTGCAGGCCGACACATTCTCATACTCAATATTAAGCAGTCGGTCCAACACCCACTTCTTCAGTCCCCACTTGAAGTGCTTAGCTTGACGCCTACCATCTCCAGCAATCGTTCCCACAAAACTTACCAGCCTCATAAACCTACTCATGTACTCATTGGAATTCTCATGATCAAGCTGGTAGATTGCCTGATAATCCCTCTCATACCTTTGCTGCTCAGCATCAGGGAAGTAACGGTTATAGAAGATAGTCCGAAACTCAGTCCAGGTACAAGTAATAGCAAAAGCATCTCCTCCTCTTGCTTGTTTGAGTGCCTTCCACCAATTTAAAGCATCACCTTCCAATTTGAATGCAGCCAAACGAGTCTTAAACTCGTCTCCACAACCCAGTACTTCAAACAGCTTCTCAATATGAGTGATCCAGTCCTCGGCCTCAGTGGGAGTAGCAGCAGTGCTAAACGAAAGAGGCTTGAGCTTACCGAAACGCTCGAGCCAAGTGTGAATGCCGACGGGTTGATTTCCTCCACCACTACCCGAAGCACCAGTCTGATTACGAATGTTGTTGATCACCTGTTCCATCATCTCAGGTGTAGTAAGACCAGGTAAAAGAGTGTTGAGAGCATTAGCAATCGCAGCATCAATGTTAGTAGCATCATCGTCTCCATCCGCGCTACCGGTAGTACGAGTTCGAACCATCTGAACGATATTCAAACGATTAGCAAAATGAACAAAGATGAGATACGAAATGGAAGTACGCAGAAGGAATCCTAAAGTCTACCCAAATCCTCACAGGTCATAGCCTAAGCTCTAAGGGTCTCAAAACCTAGGCTCCATATGTCACAGGTCCTGACTACAAGTCGTAAACCTGGGCTCTGATGCCATAAATTGTAACGCCCCGACCCGACAAGGGTAAAGGAATCACAAGTAATGGTGTCATATCAAAGCAAACATAAATATCCAAAAGAAATCTTAGCATAGATACTGAAATAATTCAAGTCAAAATGACTTCAATACATAGGTCCCAGCGGAAAAATAAACTCCAAATAAAATATCTGAGATATAAAGTCTTAAATGGCATCATAAGATCAAAGCTAAAACTCTCTAAGGTAAGTCCACTCAGCACTCATCCCAAAGCAAAACCCAGCTCCAATGCTTAGATACCTGCCGCGGAAGAAAAGAAATGCGGCTGAGCTTCAAAAGCCCAGTGAACAGATATACAAGCAAAACGAATACGAAACGAAAACGAATACGAAATAAAGTGAAAGAAAGATAGTAAAATCATAATCATTTCAAAGTATAAATCAGAATAATAGAATAAGTTTTATAGTTAACTACCTCGAGCCCAGACACACATATATCAGATCATATTCATATTCACACAAGGCAACATTTGTAGGGGAGACCTACCAGAGTTATGAAGGACGTGCATGCACGCAGCATCAATCATCAGATAACATACAGCATATAACATATAAATTATAACATATAACATATAACAGATCTAGGATGCATCCATTCGCCTCACAAACATATATTGGTAATATAATATAACTTGAGCTCATAACAGATAACAGATAAGGGACGTGGCAGAACTTCACTCAGTGCATCACTGACACGGACATGGAACCCCCATGACTAGTTATTATTTGGCTCGGGTGTCAAACTATCTTAGGTCAAATCAGAATGTCATAACTAACACAGATCATACTTTATCAAAGATTTAATCATGTTTCAATATCAAAGTTTTTATATCATATAGTTCAAAATCAAATGTTTTATGATCCAAAAATCAAAGTTCAGATAAGCAACAGCTCAAACAAACAAAATGGGATTCATAGCAAAGGCTTAGGAAATCCTAATATAAAAGCTAACGAAAAGAAAACGTTATAAGGAACCTTTACTGAAAAGGTCAGAATATCTGTACCTTATTCCAAAGCAAATGATCGAAAAGCAGAAATACGGAAAGCAAAGGATTACATCTTCTTCACAGAACCTATACACATTAACGGTCGTACATGTTATTTATGATTCCATAATCGTCGAAATGATCTTTTAATATTTGGTGTTTATACTTAGTGTATTCAGTGATCTTAATACTTTAGGGTTTTATAATTAAATGAGACTTAAGTGTTTTATAAACAATATCGTAGATTAAGGTTCATTATGTCATTTATTAAAGTTTAGGGTTAAATGTGAAAATAGTTTAAACGTCATAACTCACACATGAAATAACGAATTAATATACTTAGCTTCAAACCCTAATCGACTCTCATTATGTTCTAGGGTTTTCTCATTCTTTTAATATCATATCCACATGCATTTACTTTATATGTTACGTCATTAAATGACTCATTACTCTTGTTATTTACTCAACACGTTCATGTCTTAATCATATGTTACTCATATATATGTTATATGTCAACTTTTATATCCATGCACGTTTACACATTAAACTAGGGTTTAGGTTTCACATGATCTTACTTATTAAACACACTTTCAAAACTCTTATATGGTTCGGTTCAAACCTAGGGTTTTCAGCTACAACACTTTACGCAAGCCCTAGCTCACCTAAGTACTTTACATATTCAAGTTATCATGTTTTTATACCTTGGCCGAAACATATACATGGTTCGGTTCTATATAGCTCGACTTAACCATGATCCGATTCAATAATACTTATTACGTAACAAGCTCTTTAATAATTATAAGGTTCAAATCATTATGGTTTGTCTTCTTTGGTTTCGTACAGCTCGGCCACAAAAGAAAAACACAAGACTCGACTAAACGAAACAAGTTACAATATATTAACGTAAGATGTAACAAAGGAAGACTAATAAACATTGTTATACCTTAGCTTGTTGAAAACAAAAGTCTCGACACCACAAGTGTAGGGTTCGGCCGAATGGAAGAAAAAGAAAAGAGAGAGGCAACAAAACTAGGGTTTCAATTTCTTGTAAATGTATTATATTTATAGGTGGTATCATTTTTAGTTTAGGGCTTTTGAGGAGGGGCTTGGGTTTCGGCTTGGCCCAACCGAACACACAAAACAAACGCCCCTTATGGCTTCTTGGACTCTCGGCTTGCCAAAAGAAAACGAGCCCATCGGATCAAAATCAAACAAATGGCGAGGCCCAAACTTTTATGCGAGACGTTTAAATCTTTCGTCGTACCAAAATCGATCACGTACACACATTAGTTAAGTTTTAATTACTCGTAAGTTTAGTTTTAATTTCGTTAAGTGATATAAATGTATTTTATGTATTTTATAAATTTCGATTCCAAGGGTATTTTAGTCTTTAATCATGTTTTAGATTTTCAGGTTTTACAGTTTTAGAATAAGGAAAGAAACGATTTACAAATTTTGAAACGAGATCTTCCCAAGCAGTGATCGATCGAGGGGGTTCTTTATCGAGCCAATTCCGGGCTACCCCCTCGAAAGAAAATGAGAATAACATCAACTTAATTGTGTCATGAGAAACATCCTTATATTTTATAGTTGAAATTAAATTATCAAACCATCGGATGTGAGCACAGGGATTGTCCCTCTCAAAACCATAAAATGGATTTGACATAATTAGTTGAATTAAACCGGTTTGTATCTCGAAATTTTCGGAAAGAATCTCCGGTACAACAACAGCATCTTCGTAACCCTCGGTGGGTACTTGGAGTAATTCTGACATCGTACGCGTATCCGCCATTAGAATTAAACATATAGAGGGATAAGAAGATAGAATTATTGGTTTAGAGGATAAAGAAGATAGAATTAAACGGTTCAAGAGGGTAAAGAGATAAAGAATTGACGGTTTAGAGGATAAAGAAGATTATTTTTGGATTTTTGAAAAAAGCAAATGTAAATAGAAAAACAAATTTTGAAAAGGAAAATCTTTTTGGGTTTTTATAAAACATATATTTACAAAAAACAACGATAACTTCTCGAGGAAGGATCTTCAAAAACACGCAAATCGAGACGGAATTGTAAACTCACTACATGCTTTCCCCGGCAACGGCGCCATTTTGATAAGTTCGTTTTCGTACAGATATTTTCAGAAGAAATACAAAGGTATGTATTTTCCCGGGTCATTTTCCAAACGAGGGATGAATGGAGTTTAACAACTCACGTCGCGTGATTCGGGATTCGAATGGGGAAAACGAATTTTGGGTGATTTATAATCTACGATGCAAGGAATAATAAGGGAAAGCAATTAAAACTACTGGATCAATGATGCAAACAAGTAAATGCGACTAATTATGCAAGATTAAACTAAAAACGTAAATAACGTAATTAATAAAACGTAAATAAAATGCAAACTAATCCATTTTAACACCTAAAAGTGAACTAATAATTTTATACATCTAAGAATGTTATTTGAAAATTATTTGAAATTTAAAACTAATTTTAAACATTTAAAATAGAGCTAAAATACTAAAAATTATGAAAACATGCAAGAAAATTATAAAACTATTTTTCAAAAATCTTAAATAACTAAAAAGAATTTTAAAAACTAGAATCACATTTTTCTGACTTTCTATCTAATTATTATGAATTTAAAACTATTTAAAACTTATTAAATTCTTAGAAAATACTGATTAAACTAAGGAAAATCTGTAAAAATAATTTTTCTGGCTTTTTGAATATTATAAAGCTAATAAAATTGAAATTGAATTTTTCTGAACCTTTTATGATTTATTTGGATTAAAAGCTAATTAAAAATGCTTAAAACTGAATTTAAATGCAGAAAAATAGCAAATGACCATGGGAAAATATGGAAAATTACAGAAAACTCTAAAATAATACTTAGAATCAAGGAAAAATAACAGAAATAACTATTGAGAACTGGAGGTATGATTTGGGCACATATCTGATATAATAATCACATGAAAATAAGCTAAAAGCCACTTAATAGTAACCATAAGCTACCACTAGCCTAAACTAACCTAACCTATGCTAATGCAACTGATTTGGACCTAATAAGCACAAACTGGAATCATTTAAGCACAAAAACAGGTTCAATGATGCTAAATCCAAACACCCCTATCAGACCTACTTTATGCCTTAATTAAGCTAACTTATAAAATTCCTAAAATCAAACTAAAATTACTATGATAACCAAAACCTACCAAAGAGCTAACTTACAAAGTTTCAGCTACTAAGGACCTAAATGAGGAAACTAGAAATTTAAAATTAAAGACTATTAGGGACTAAGGCTTATCTGATGCAGAAACAGTGCTGGGAGAGACAGGTCCTAATTAACTACTGAATTGAGAAGAGTAGAAAAATAATAAATTAAAACTAAAATGGTTCTGCTAAAAACAACCTACCAAAGATCTTAAATCTAGAATTTAAGCTAATTTGGTTGAAAATGAGTAAATGAAAAATCAAAAATGAAGGTGGATTGGGACAAAGAGTAAACTGATGTGCAGAAATGTAGATGCAAATGAACAACTAGCAGGCCTAATACAAGCTAGGTGAAAAGCTCCAAAGTGCAATCAAAACTCAAGCAACTAATATTAATACTGAAAACTACTAAGATAGGCTAAAATCAAACACTAAATAACTAACATGAGCAATTGAAGAGTCTAAAAAAATTGCAGCAGCAGAAATGATAGAAAATTGCAGACCTGATTAAATTCTTGAATAAACTCCTAAATGCAACTAAAGGCAGAAATACATCAACTATATTCTATACTAAAAGTAGATTCAGCAGTTTAATCTAGCTAGAGAAGCAAAGAAGCAATTAAACTAACTTACATGGCATGAGAATACTGAAATCAGATGGCAAACTAGAAATCAAGTAGTTATGAGAATAACCTTGAAAACACTTGAGAATTTTGAATTAGAAACCTCTAATTCTATCTACCAATTCAGAATTACTCACTAGCAATCTTCCAAAAACTCAAATTCAAAGCTTTACCAAACACCCCTTATAACATCAAATTTAATAAAACTGAACTCAGGTTAATCCAACTGCTTTACAATACCTTTAAACTCGTTGATTTAACAACTTGAAATAGAAATTATACTAAAAATCTTTTGACCTTGAAAGTTGACTTATGTTGACTTTTTTGTAAAAACTGAATTTGAAGCACAATTGAAACACAACCAATTCACATAAGCTGTGGTGAGCTTAAAGAGCAAGTAATGAAGCTAATGGAACAGTAACAACTTGAAAACGATTTAACAATTTTAAATTGAAAATTTAACTTTCATTAATAAAAGAAATTATACAAATTTTAAGAGAGAATTACAACTGAAAACTTAATCTAATAAAAACGGTAAATGAAAGAAAATTAATGGTAACAAATTCTCTAAATGCAGTGAGAAATTGGACAAGTCTACAATTGTGAATGACGGGTTTATATAGCTGATGGGAGAAGCCTTGAGTTGATCTCAGAAGCATCCAGAAGAACAATCTTCACCTTAGATTCATCTTTTGCATCACTCATTCTAATCTCAGCCCTTGGATTGCTTGGGTGAGGTGTTTGAACCAATGATTGTGCTCCATTCGTCCACAGTGTCATTCCCATCACATGGATTGCCAGCTTGGCATCTTAGATGCTTAGTACTATATGATTGAAGGGGCAAGGTGGGTATTTTAGTTGGAGAAGAAAGGGAAACAGTGGGTTTACTGTTTGGCGGGGAAGGAGTTATTAGACATTTAATAAATATTGTTTGACTTGGTATTGTGGGGTTGATCGGTGGTGTTTGTTTGACCGGGTGGTTAAAGAAAGGGAGGGGGTCCAATAAGGGTTCATGTGGTTATTATGAAGGGTTAAATGATGATAGGGTCAAGTTTAATGAAAGGGGCTTAAGGGTTTATTGAACTCTTGAATTTATTTAAAAGGTTTTAAAGTGAAAAAGTTTATTAATAAAGGGTGTAATGTTTAATTTGGTAAAAGTGGAAAGGGGTTTTTGGGAAATTAGGCACAAGGGTGTAATTGGTAAATATGGGTTTGTGAGGGGTTGAAATGGTAAATTATGGAAAGTTGAGGGGTTATTTGTGTAAAATGGTAAAGTGAAGGGTAAATTGTGAAAAACTCCCAAATCATGTCTCGAACTCCGTAATTTGATCTTTTAAGCATCAAAGTCCTTAAATAGCATCCCGGCATCGGCTTTTGCACTCTTCTTTCTCTCGTGCCCGGTTTTCTTCGGTTTTGGCTTTCTTTTGTCTGTTTTGTCATATCCGTACCTGAACAAGCATAAACTCAAGAAACACGCAAATATTAGACATAAACGGCTCTTTCTTGGTTATTTTGTGTCTATTTCGGTAAAGAAATGGTATGTGTTTTAGCACATATCAAGGAACTCTTAAGGCAGGCAACTATTGAAGCCCGCAGGAAGTTTGATGCTGTTGATAATGTATCTATTCCTGCTGGTGGTGTGACTAATCCTGCTGGTCAGAAAGCTGATGATGTTGTCATTTCTGCTGGTAATGGTTCAGTTGCTGCTGATATTGATTATGCTGATAGTGTTCCTATTTCTCCTACTAGTGATGTTGTTCCTGCGGTTCCCGCCACTACTCCATCGATTGATACTCTAGGTTTAGATATTTCTCCCACCAGATTTCCAAGTCCATCTGACTTAGCCAATTCACAATATTCAAGCACTGAATTGGATGGCATTTATCATTTGTCAAGAAAAGGCATTCTTGATTCTTCTTTCTATGATGATGACTTTGGTCCTACTATCAATAATCTGGCCACATCAGTTGATGTTAGTCCTAATGTTACAAAGAGGATTAACACAGTATATCCACAATCTCTAATTATTGGTGATCCTACTTCATCTGTGCAAACAAGAAGCAAGGTGAAGAAGACAAGTTTTGGTGAATCTGCATTTCTTAGTTACATTCAGGATCAACATAGGAACAATCACATAGACTATCATCATTGTCTATTTGCTTGTTTCCTCTCTCAAGTTGAACCTACCAGTGTTGCACAGGCTTTGGCAGATGATGATTGGGTAGCTGCTATGCAAGAAGAAATGCAACAGTTTTTAAATCAAAATGTTTGGGAGCTTGTTCAGTTGCCTCCTGGCAAGTATGCCATTGGCACAAAGTGGATTCTAAAGTGTAAGAGAGATGAAGAGGGATTGTGGTGAGGAATAAAGGAAGGTTGGTTGTCCAAGGTCACAGACAAGAAGAAGGGATTGATTATGATGAAGTTTTTGCTCCTGTTGCTAGAGTAGAAGCTATCAGACTCTTCTTGACTTTTGCTTCTTACATGGGCTTCATGGTATATCAGATGGATGTTAAAAGTGCTTTCCTATATGGTGAAATTGAAGAAGAAGTGTATGTCATTCAGCCCAAAGGATTTGTAGACCCTCACAATCCAGATATGGTTTATAAAGCGGTCAAAGCACTCTATGGACTTCATCAGGCACCTAGAGCTTGGTATGCTAGGCTCTCTTCATTTCTGCTGAAACATGGCTATAGGAGAGGTGCTATTGATAAGACTCTCTTTATCAAGAAGAACTCCAAGGATATAATCCTTGTCCAAGTCTATGTGGATGACATTATCTTTGGATCTACCAAAGAATCTTGGTGCAGGGAATTTGAGGAGTTAATGAAAAGTGAGTTTGAGATGAGCGCAATGGGTGAGCTTACATTCTTTCTGGTCCTTCAAGTGCAGCAGAAATCAGATGGTATTTTCATTCATCAAGAGAAATATGTACATGACATCCTCAAGAAGTTTGATATGGAACTAGTTAGGACTGCAACTACTCCCTATGAAGCCCCAAAGACTAAGTCAAATAATGAACCAGATCCTGCTGTCAATGTTCACCTATACCGATCTATGATTGGTTCACTCATGTATTTGACTGCTTCAAGGCCTGATATTATGTTTGCAGTCAGTGCTTGTTCCAGGCATCAGGTCACTCTTTTGACTTCCCATTTGACTGCAGTCAAGAAGATTTTCAAGTATCTCAAAGTTCCACCTAAGTTGGGTCTTTGGTATCCTAGAGAGTCTCCATTTGAGTTGGAAGCTTATAGTGACAGTGATTATGCTGGTGCCAACTTTGATCGAAAATCTACTACTGGGGGTTGTCAGTTTCTGGGAAGGAGATTAATCTCCTGGCAATGCAAGAAGCAGACCATAGTGGCTACATCTTCTACTGAAGCTGAATATGTTGCTGCTGCTATTTGTTGTGGTCAGGTACTTTGGATTCAAAATCGTTTATTGGACTATGGGTTCAATTTTATGAACACTAAGATCTTTATAGACAACCAAAGTACAATTTGCATTGTTAAAAATCATGTTTTTCATCAAAGAACTAAGCACATAGAAATTCGACACCACTTTATCAGAGATGCTAATGAAAAACACCTTATTCAAGTGGTTAAAATTCATACAGATGAAAATGTAGCTGATTTGTTGACTAAAGCTTTTGATGGTCCAAGGTTTCAATTTTTGGTTGTCCATATAGGCATGATCAACCCCTGATTGTTGTGTTTGAGGGGAGGATTATGCCTAAAGTGAGGTTTCGGGATTAAGGGAAGGATTTATGTTGTATATTTTGTATATATTTTGTTGGATCGATATACTCTAACCAAACTAACTTTAAGTAGCTTGTAAGGGCTTAGCAACCTCGGATAAATCCTAAGTCACTAACAATGAAACACTGAATAAACTCTTTTAAGTATGCGGAATTTACTTCAATAAAGCTAAGAAGAATTAACTTTAACTTTAACGATTATATTAAAACTCTGAACCTGCTTGATACACAGATTCACTAACAATCCCTAACAGCTCTAATATCGAACTTAGTAAACTCTAATATTGCACGTATATCTAATGCCAATCTAGGGGTCCTTTTATAGGCATAAGGATAACCCTAGTCGGTTTACAACTCTATTCCTTGTACGAAAAGTAATACTAAACTAAACTGAGAACATTCTAGAATTACATAATAATCCTCAACGTATTTCATAGCAGTCCTTTATCCTTGCAGTACTTAGATGAGTGAGCAGTACTTTGACTTTCTTCATTAAGCAGTACTTTAACTCTTCAGTACTTTGACTCTTCAGCACTTTGACTTTCTGTATCCCAACAATCCTCCCCTAACTTGAATTCTACTTGCTTGATTTCAAGTTCCTTTGTATATTTAACTTTAACATCTTTATCTTCAAGGAAAGATTATGTCTTTATCTTCAAAGTTTGTCTTTGTAGTCCTTGTGCTTGTATTATCATCATCAAAGTAGTCTTTATCAGCAATTCTTTACAGCAACAATCAGCAAGCTCCATCTTTTCAGCAACATATGACAATTTGTACATCAGTTCATAAAGTTTCAGTCTATTCTCATCACTTCCAGGTGTGTAAACTCCTGTGAGAGGTGAATCATTGAAATTTTAATGGTTTTGATGTCTCTTTACCAAAGCCATTAACTCTGGAGTAGCCAATGTTTAGGTGTGTAAGACCATGGTACATTAATAACCATATGATTTTTAGCAAATCATCAGCTATCAACGGAGTTGTTTTGTCTTTACCAAAAGCCGTACCCTTTTGGACTAGTTAGTTCTTGCAACCATGGTGAACTAATTACCATATAAATGGTTTTTCCACAGCCTTTACCACAAGCCATTTTTCTTGTGGGCTAGCCAACTCTTTACATTATTGATATGGTGAGTTGATTACCATACAACTTATTAGCAAGTTGTCAACTATATAACGGATTTGAGCTATCTTTACCAGAGCCGTTTGCTCATGGATTAGCCAGTTCTTTTGTTAAACATGGTGAACTGATAACCTTTTGTTGTAACCATCTCAAAAACCATTTATTGCAGTTAACTTTTGTTTCAAAATATTTTGCACTTAACAAAAGTTTGCTTTTTAAAATCATTTACTGGTTTTGTGCTGCAAGCAGTACTTTTATTAAGGTACTGTTTGTCCAGCAGTACTTTGAATAAAATACTTATTTTTCAAAAATTTATACAATTAAACATCATACCAGTACTTATGCTTCATCATCAGCCGTTGTCCATCTGATATATAATTCAATAACCATTAGGGTTGTTTCATTCTCTTCTTCGACTTCCATTCCATGATCCAGCATCCTTCTCATAAGATCTCTAGTTAAAGGATATCTTCTTTCAGCTAACATATGGATCATAGTTACATCTTCCAATTCCAAAGCATGCACTCCTGATTCTTCAAAGAATCTCCATCTTGTAATCTCCCAATTTTCTTGATTTAGCCATATTTCTTCAGTGCTTGTCTCCTCAGTTTCCCAGATAGTTTTCAGATCTCCTAGCAATACTAAGCCAACTCCAGTTGATGGAATATGTTCAAAGTACTCTAGCACTAATTGATATTGTTGAAACAGATCTGCTCTATCTATTATGTGCAGTATATCCCATAGCAAATTGAATAGTCTAAAGCTTTCATCCTCCCTATGTAACATCAGATAGTTTCCATCTTTTGATTCTACAACTTCAAATGTAGTTATCTTGGACTTCTTTACTACAGCATCTTTGGATTTAGGATGATCAAAGTCGACAACTCTTATGTAATTTCTCAGCTCATCAACTGTAACGGATCTTAACTCAATCTTCTTTGATGACTGTTCAGCTTCAGTTGTTCTTTTTCTTTTTAAGCTTCTTTTAGTATCATCCTCCTTTTGATTATCATCATCTTTAAAAGAAATAATACTATCAACGTGCTTTTGATAAGCTTCTCTAACAGCATTATATAAATCTTTCATCTCTAAATAGTTCAGCTTCTGTAACCCAGTATATCCTTGACCTTTTAGATAAGCCATCATGGCATTTCTTTCCTTAGCTTTACTAGGTGGTCTTTGTGGTATTACAGCTTCATGTACCTTCACTGGTTGAGCAATCTCAGCATCATATTCAGCTTGAAACTTTTTAGCAGCTTCTTCATTCTTGGATACTTCAATTGCTCTTATTTCTGCCAAAGTAAGCTTTTTCTTCTTCTTTGTTTCCACCAGTTTGCCTTTGCCTTTGTCCTTAGGATCTAACATTGGTTGAGAAGCTTGAGGTTGTTCTTCAGTAACTCCTGAAATAGTAACACCTCTTGGTCTTGATAGATTTTGCAAAATTTGAGCAACTATCTCATCATCACTTGCAGTATGCTCGACCATGGGTGTATCAGCTTCCTCTTCTTGTAGGACTGTTGAAGGACCAGCTTCTTCTTCAAAATCTAGAGTCCTTGGTGTGATTAACTCTTGTCTGTATGTTCCTTGAATAACAGCAGTACCTTGATCACCAGCACCTTGATCATCAGTACTTTCTACACCAGCACTTTGAACTCCATTTCTTTCAGGCTCAGTACTTTCAATATTTACTTGTGCTTCAGTACTTTGAGGTTCATCTTCTTTATCTGCATGAAACTTAGCATCTTCTTTCAAATTATCTTGCTCCAGATTCCTCCCCAATTGGATAGAAAATTGATGTTGAACCCTTTTACCCGTAGAAGACTTTTGAAACTTCCTTCATTTCTTCTTTTGAGACTTTACCCACAACCTGTGATGTTGAACCAGAGGCCAGAAAAATTTCTTCAATCTTTTAAATTTGGTGTTCAACTTCATAAGTTGTGCAGCTTGAGCTTCAGTAGTTTTCTTCAGTCTCACTAACTCCCTTATCAAAACATAATTATCCAGAACCAATCCCTCAGGAGGTATATCACTTGCATCTCCTCCTGATGATGGTGGGTTGATTTCTGGTTCTGACTCAGCATATTCAGTATTTTGTGGAGATGGTGTAGGTGAAGCTGCAGTACCTTCTTGTGCAGCAGTACCTTGTGAAGAAGCAGTATGTTGAGAAGTAGTACCTTGAGTTGATGCAGTACCTTCTCTTTCTTCACTTGCAGTAGCCTCATCTCTAACTACTTGAGCAATCTCCATCATTGAAGTAGTCAAAGGAGTATGCCTTCCAGAAAATCTATCACTCTTCTTAGCCACGAAGGTGAATATCTTAGCAGGTTGTATCACAACAGGTAATAAGCTCTCAGGCTTTGGTACATCATGAAGTTGTTTATTCAAGAAAACTTGAATAAATCTTGGATACATTAACCAGGGAGATCCATTAGAAATGTGAGATAGCATACCATCTAGAATGAATCTTGAAAAGTTGAAGAGACGATTAGTAGCCAATCCCACCAATGCAGATGCTATATTAGATCCAAATTGATCCCATGAAGTACTCTTAGAACTGATACAATGAAGCAACACATGTACCAAGTACTTCCAATGTGGGCAAAACAAGGGTTTCTTGAATGTTGTTTCAGTTAAATACCCTTTATACCCAATATCTCTTAAAGTATCCCAAAGAAGCTGTTTGTCAAAACGTATAGCTCCTTCTTCATCATCCAATAATAAATCTTCACGAATTGAAGCTTCACTAACTTTCACAATCTTTCCAGCAACCTTAGCCTGTATATATGACTCATCATCTTCCATGTGAGTTCTAGCAGTCGCCTAAAACTATTGAATCCATGGCTCAATAACATCCGGTTCTACCAAAAGTGCATACTTGATTGTTGATCTAGCAAGGAAATCAATTATGTCATGGAATGCGGCATTAGCTTCAGTCTTATCTAAATTGGCCACCATGTTGTGTTTAGAAGTTGTGTTTCGATTCGTCATTGATTAATGTTTACAAAAGAAAGTGGTTTGATGAATGGTAAATGAAGAGAGAAATATGGAAAAGATTGATAAGTATAAAGATGAGAGGGAAAATCAGAGGGTAGTTATTTATAGGTAAGATTTGAAAAATCACAGCCCATAATAACAAAGTTACCGTTATTTGAATTTAAACCCATCTTTTGACCGTTGGAACAGTACGTTGATAAGACAAGCAGTGCTTTCCACGTGTGCAGTACTTTCCAAAGCAGTACTTTCAGAGCAGTACTTTCATATAACCAAAAAGCAGTACTTTTCCATTCTCTTCTTCACAATGGCAAAAACTTCAAATAGGCATTGAATTGCCTCCCCTCAAGCAATGCATAGGACTGTCTAACTAACTACTCAGTCCTCCCCTTAAATGTAGCTTAGTAATTAATCATACCAATACTCACCACCAAGTGATTGAATCTTGAAAAATCAAATCCTTTTGTGAGTAGATCAGCAACATTATCATCTATGTGAACCTTGACAACATTAATAAGCCTATGCTTATAACAATCTCTGATAAAGTGATGCCTAATCTGAATGTGCTTGGTTTTGGAGTGATAAACTGGATTCTTCACAATGCAAATCGTACTCTCATTATCAATGTTGATAGGAGTATTCTTGAAGTTGAACCCATAATCCAAAAGTTGATTATGCATCCATAAGACTTGTCCACAACAGCTTGCAGCAGCAACATATTCTGCTTCAGTGGATGAGGTTGCTACAATAGTTTGCTTCTTACATTGCCATGAGACTAATCTTCTTCCAAGATAATGGCATCCTCCAGTGGTTGATCTTCTATCATAATTATCACATGCATAATCACTATCTGAAAAAGCTTCCAAGTGAAAAGGTGAATCCTTTGGATACCATAACCCTAACTTAGGTTGTTGTTTCAAATAACTAAAAATTCTCTTCACTTCATTCATATGAGAAACCTTAAGTGAGACTTGATATCTTGCACATAAACAGACAGCAAACATGATATCAGGCCTAGATGCAGTTAAGTACATAAGACAGCCAATCATAGATCTGTACAGCTTGACTTCAACAGGTTGACCACCTTCATCCTTGCCCAATGAGTTGATAGATTTGATAGGTGTAGTGACAGGCTTCATAGAATCAAAATTGAACTTCTTAAGAATGTCAGAGACATACTTGTCTTGACTTATGAAAATTTCCTCCTTTGATTGTTTAACTTGAAGACCCAAAAAGAAAGTTAATTCACCCATAGAACTCATTTGAAATTCATGTTGCATCAGCTGCTCAAACTCCTTCACCATGAACTGTTTTGTAGCTCCAAAGAAGATATCATCTACATAAATTTGAACCAGCATGATATCCTTCTTATCTCTCTTAATAAACAAAGTCTTGTCAATGGCTCCCCTCCTATAACCATGTTGCAATAAGAAAGTAGAGAGCCTTTCATACAAGCTCTAGGTGCTTGATGAAGGCCATAAAGAGCCTTAATAACTTTGTAGACTTTTTTTGGATGGGCAGGATCCTCAAAACCAGGAGATTGTTTGACATAGACCTCCTCTGTAGTAGTACCATAAAGAAAGGCACTTTTGACATCCATTTGATAAACAAGAAAGCCCATATATGATGCAAAAGCAAGAAATATTTGAATGGCTTCAATCCTTGCTACAGGAGCAAACACTTCATCATAATCTACTCCTTCTTCTTGTATGTATCCTTGTGCTACTAGCCTTGCTTTGTTCTTGATAACATTCCCTCTTTCATCTCTCTTTACTCTGAAAACCCATCTTGTACCAATGACTTTCTTTCCATCTGGTGGATCACATAATACCCAAAATTCTTGAAGTTTGAATTAAAGTAGTTCTTCTTGCATGGCTTCAACCCAAATCTCTTTAGTTAATGCTTGAGCTACATTCTTGGGTTCTTCTTGAGAGATAAAGCATGTTTGGTGATCCTTATGATTCAACCTGTTTTGTTTATATACAAAGCTAAGTAAAGCATTATGTGGTTTAGAAAAACCTTTAGCCTTGGTTCTGGTGAGCACTCCAGAAGTAGAAGGTCCAATAATTTGACCAGTGGGATGATCTTTATGCACTCTTAATGTAGGAGTCTGGGGAACTTCAAAATCATCATCCAAATTTGTGAAATCAGCTCCTTCATTGGAATTTGAGAAAATACCTTCAGCTTCAAATTCATCATCAGTGTCTTCTAATCCAGGAAAATTAGGATCATACAAATCATCAGAAGTACTTTCAATAGGTGCAGCAGTACTTTGATCCAAAGTACTGTGATCAAAAGTACTGTGAGGGTTTTCTGTTGACTTACCCTTTTTCTTTCCTTGTTCAAAAGCTCTCCTTTGTTCATCCTCATAAGATTTTGCTATTGTTTCTTGAAAAAGCATTATATTAAGTTCATCTTGAATAGCTTGATCTTCAGCAGACAAAGTGGATTTTGGTTCATCAGTACTTTTCTCCTTCTCGACAGTTATAGGTTCTTCATAAGGAACAACATCAGGTCTAATGTTGACTCCATGAACAATGTACTGTAAATCTTCTTCTTTGTGATCAGCTTGATTTTCTTCTCTAACAGGAACATAATTCATAGAAGGAGTCAAAACCTCAAGATCAAACATCCAATCAGGACCTTTACCCTTCTAATTTTCTTGATCTTCTAAAAATTCAACATGAAGACAATCTTGAACCTTCTTGGTAACCTTGTTGTACACTCTAAATCCTTTTCTATTAGTACAATATCCCAATAAATATCCTTCTTCTGACTTGCCATCAAATTTTCCCAAAGCATCAATAGTATTGAGAATAATCAGAGGACATCCAAAAGGTTTCATAAAACGTATATTAGGTTTGTTTCCCATAAGCAACTCATAAGGTGTCTTCATCTGAGGTTTAGTGACTGATACTCTATTCAATACATAGCAAGCAGTACTTACAGCTTCAGCCCAAAATTGAATAGGTAGAAGGAAATCTGCAAGCATTGTTCTGGCTGCTTCAATCAAAGTTCTGTTCTTTCTCTCTGCAACACCATTCTGCTGTGGAGTTCTAGCAATACTAAACTCCCTCTTGATTCCTTTCTTGGCACAAAATTCATCCATAAGCTTGTTCTTGAATTCAGTCCCATTGTCACATCTAATACCTCTTACTTTGAGTCTCAATTGATTTTAAAGGGCTATTATAAGATCATGAATAGCATCAAAGGTTTCATCTTTAAAACCCAAGAAAAAGACCCAACTAAATCTACTGCAATCATCTATCACAACCAGGAAGTACTTCTTCTTGTTTACACTAGCAACAGAAACAGGTCCAAACAAATCCATGTGCAGCAACTCCAAAGGTTCTCTAATGGTTCTTTCCTCAATCTTCTTGCATGAAGCTTTGTGTTGTTTACCTTTCTTGCACGCCAAACATGAGTGATCATTCTTGTATGTTTTGGTAGGTAAACCTCTAACTAAATTTCCTTTAACCAACTTGTTGATATTCTTGAAATTTACATGGCCTAATCTTTTGTGCCATTGATGTGCTTCTTCAAGTGTTGCCTTTGCTACTAAACAAGTTGCTCTTCCAGAAGAGTGAAGACTCTTCATATCCAGACTGTACACATCATTGGTTCTTGGTACTCTCAGTACTACCAAGTTATCATCAACAAGCTTGAATTTAGGGGAAAGAATAAGACATCTGTGTCAGTGAACAACACAGGGTGCTTCTTGTCACAGATCTGAGAGACTGACAAAAGATTGAACTTGAGCTCCTTCACATAGCGAACATTCTCAAAATCTATGCTTCCTGCCTTGATGGTTCCTTTGCCAGTTATTCTTCCTCCACTAGCATCATTCCCAAATGCAACTCTTCCTCCACAATAAGATCGAAAATCTGAAAGAATCTCTTTGTCTCCTATCATGCTTCCAGAGCAACCACTATCCACAATTAGATGATCTTTAAGCTCCTCTTCTGGGTTGCCCTGCACAAAGATAAAAGAGTTAGTTAATTTTAGGAACCCAAGCCATTACTGACTTGTGTTTTACATACTTAAATTCTTTAAGTATGTAATTTCCACTGTCTTTAAGCACATGATCAATTATCTTTGGTTGTTCCAAAACTTGTGTTGATTTTTCAATAAAAATCTCGTTTTTATCCAAATTCTCTTTATTGTTTTTAACAAAAATCTCTGTTTCACCCACACTTGCTGAAAGTACTGTTTGTTCCCCATCAGTACTTTCTTTCTTAACCCAGCTTGTTTTAACTTTTGGTGTAGAGTTCTTTGATCTAGATACTCTTTTTGAGGTGTAACGCCTTCTAGATTGATAGTAATCAGATCTCCTAGGGCTTTTATTCCAAAAAGTGCTATCAGTACCTTGATTGGGTGAAAATCTAGCAATACTTTGAGAAGGTACTCGTGATTTTGAAAAAGATCTTCTCTGGTGAGGGTACCTATGGTCTTGTGAGAAGTTGCTATGGTTAACCCTATGTGAATGATTCTAGGCTGGTTTAGTCTCCCTTGGTTTTTGGTTGGCAGATCTGGTCTTTGGGAATTTGTTTAAATAGTCTGAGTGAAAGTCACAGATGATCAGGACTATAACAAACAAAACACAATTTTTGACCCATACTCCCAAAATTTCTTCCTTGAGTTCTATGACCAAACCTAACCTGACTTTTTGGTGAATTATAAAAATTATTTTGACCAAACTTATCCCAAAAAGTTTTAGCAGTATTTTGAAAAGATTTTCTTAAAGGTACTGTTGAAGGTGTAGCAGTACTTGGAGTTGAAGGTACTGCTTGACTCTTAATATTATCAACCTTAGGTTTTTCAACTGTTTCTTTTGGGGTTTCAGAACTAGATTTACCAGTAAGCTTCTTCCTAAACTCTAGGTTGTCTACTCCAAAACAAGAAACATATGTCCTAAGTGGTTGAAAGCTACCAGTGGGTGGAGGAACTGCATGGTAACCTTTGTCTTTCTTAAATTCTGGAGGTGTTTGACTAATAGATTCCTCATTACTAGATGTGTTATCTACATAATTAATGAGTTCATCATCACTAGTTGTTATATCCTCAAAATCAAGTTGTTCCTGATCACTAGGTGGGTTCTCTTCTATGCTACTAAAGTCCATACCAAAACCTGGCCAGTTTTAATGTGTGCTCTTTTCTGTTTTTCAACAAAACTAACATGTGAAAGGCCAGATTTTCCCCAAGCAACAAACTTTTCTAGCAATTCATCCCTTTCCTTAGTCAGCTTTTCAATCTCTGAAATCTTACATCCTAACTTCCATTCACTTAATTTTAACTGATAATCCTGTTGTTCCTACTTTTCTGCCCAAACCATTTCATTCTTTTCATGTGTTATTATTTTGGCTTCCATAGACTCTAAAGTAATTTTATAACTAGCTACCTCAGACCTAGCCCTTCTATAATTATCTCTTTCAGTTACATAATCATTAAGGACTTTTTGATAAAAAAAAACATGACACTTAGAGCATACCTCAGAGATAGGGGGTGTACTTGGTGAAGTAGCTACCATAGCAAGCAGAACAGGTTCATCTTCACTCTCCATGCTCCAATCAAAGCTTCCAAGACCATCTCTGGATTCCAAAGCAGCAGATCCAGGTTCCTCATCAAAAGCAGTGCTCCAATCAAATTCTTCCACTGCGACCATATAGTAGGTTACTGGTTCATCATCAAATTCAGCACTCCAGTCAACCTCTGATAGATTTTCTTGAGCAACCAAAGCTTTTGTTTCAGTAATAGGGATTTCCTTTAGCTCAAGTTTGGGTTTTTCAGTCATTCTATTTGCCTGATATTTAGCAAATTTGCACTCTGTTGCAAAGTGTCCAGTTCTTTGACAATTAAAGCATTCAATCTTGGTCTTGTCAAACGTTATACCCTGCTTAGGCTTGAAGTCAATGCCTCTTCCTGTTTTCTTCATGAACTTCTTGATCCTAGCAGTGATCATAGCAACTTGCCACCTGATATCAATTTCTTCAAGAGCATCCTCTTCAATTTGTGACAAATCCTCTTCATAAGTAACAGGTAAAGTGGCTTGCTGAGCAAAGAATGAGCATACAACTTTATCAGAATGAATGGTGTTTGTAGGTGATGAGCTGGGTGTAGGATAGGTAACAGTACTTTGAGCAACAGTACTTTGAGTAGGATAAGCAGTACTTTTAGTGGAAGTACTGCCTCTCTTTTCAGACGACACAAAAGCAATACTGTGAGATTTTGAACTTGTTTGTCCATTCATCTCATGCTCATACACCTTTAAGTGGTTGTAAAGATCATCAAAGTCCATAACATCCAAACCAGGTTATCCTCTGATCATAGTAGTAATCACATGCCATGTAGATGGCAAACTTCTTAAGAACTTCATATTTGCATCTTCAACAGATACCTCTGCTTTGTATAACTCCAGCATATTAAGAAGATTTTGGAATCTGTCATAGGAAGCATCAAGACCTTCTCTTTCACCAACAGTGAATGTTTCAAACTGTTGCTTCAACAGATTTATGTGCATCTTCTTGGAAGCATCATTACCTCCAAATCTTGTCTTGAGAGCAGCCCATAGTTGCTTTGCATCCTTAGCATCATGGAACTTGAGTAGATGACCATCAGGAATAGCAGACAATAGTATGTTGAGAGCCTTTTCTTGATTTCTTATTGTTGTTGTTGGTAAGACGGCCTTAGGTGGTTTAGGTTGTCCAGGAATCTCTATAGGTTCTGCAACAACATCATTACCATTGACAATTACATTCCATAGTGCATGGTCTGTAATGGCAATGTACTGCCTCATCTTCATGCTCCAAAGATCATACTCTCCCTTCATGATGATACGAATTCTGAGTGAGGTGATGGATGGGGGTGGTGCAGCTTCAGTTGACATCTTTAGGGTTTGTTAAATCGGTTTTTAAGGGTTTCTTCTTAATCAGAGTTTCCACACAAGCTCTGATACCACTTGTTGGATCGATATACTCTAACCAAACTAACTTTAAGTAGCTTGTAAGGGCTTAGCAACCTCGGATAAATCCTAAGTCACTAACAATGAAACACTGAATAAACTCTATTAAGTATGCGGAATTTACTTCAATAAAGCTAAGAAGAATTAACTTTAACTTTAACGATTATATTAAAACTCTGAACCTGCTTGATACACAGATTCACTAACTATCCCTAACAGCTCTAATATCGAACTTAGTAAACTCTAATATTGCACGTATATCTAATGCCAATCTAGGGGTCCTTTTATAGGCATAAGGATAACCTTAGTCGGTTTACAACTCTATTCCTTGTACGACAAGTAATACTAAACTAAACTGAGAACATTCTAGAATTACCTAATAATCCTCAATGTATTGCATAGCAGTCCTTTATCCTTGCAGTACTTTGATGAGTGAGCAGTACTTTGACTTTCTTCATTAAGCAGTACTTTGACTCTTCAGTACTTTGACTCTTCAGCACTTTGACTTTCTGTATCCCAACATATTTGTATATATGTATATATGTGTATATATTAGTTTTGTATGTTCTGTGTTCTACTTACCATTTTGCAGATCTAGTATCAAACACACAATCAGTGGCAAAAGATAGCAAAAGATTAAACTACAAAAGTCTTTTATTCATATAAAACACTGCATTCTTATATGCAATGTAACATTACAAGACTTTTTCATTACTGCTGCTGATTACATCAAGATTTCATCCTAACAAGCTTCACAAAAGATTCCTTCAGACTCTAGCTTCCATCTTCCAGGCATCTACTCAGGCCTCCTCTTTCCCCACTTTGGCATCCTCTGATGCTCCTTTCCCCACCTGTTGATGAACTCCCACACTGGCTTCGCAGCTAGACCAACCACTTGAGCTCTCTTCTCAAGGTTTGAGGTGGAGGGTTCTGGTCTTGGAGCTGAAGGACCTGCAACTTGCACAGAAGGAGGTGGCACAATAGCAAGAGGAGCAACATTCATCACTGGTCTGGAAAAACCACCATGCTCATCATCAGTATCAGAACTTGTGTCACTATATCCATAGCCGGAAGGAGGGGTAGGTCGATCCTCTGAAGAAGTCGCAACAAATGGTGATGTACGTGGAGGGTCTCTGTACATGTAAGTCACGCTGGAGTAACCATGAGGAAAGTAGTTTAACCATCCATCATTGGATGGCTCACTCTCAGATGAGTCAGAAGAGATGTTGATCGGATGGTTGGGAGAGTTGCTCATTGTGGTTTGACTAGGAATTTATTGTGTATTAGGGTTATTTGGTTTGTATGTGTGTTTAATGAGGCAAGGGGTTGGTTATATAAGCATAGTAAAGATGGAATCTTTGGTTGGTAAAATTTATGGCTGTAATTAATTGGTTTGTATTTGAATAAATAAAGGTTAAGTATGGAGACTGTAGATGCACAGATATGTTCAGAAGGAGTTATCTTTTCTCTATTCCTGCTAGTAACGTGATTGTTTCTACTGAGGAGAAATGGTTTCTGCTGGTAGCTTTGATATGGAAACAGTGGTCAAACGCTCAGTCGTTTCTGCTGGTTGACTAGATGGTTTCTGCTGTTTGACTTTTTATTACTGTTGGTCTCGTAAATTTAGGAATTAAATATGGGATTTGATTTTAGTCAAAATTGGTCAAAGATTCTATGTGAATGTTTTGCCGAATTAAACGGTTATTTTAAGTAACTTACTTAAATAACAATTATTGATATCCCTCGACCTAATTGTACAATTCCCTCTAATTTTGAAACCAAACCCACCTTTAAATTTCCTCAGATCATTCAATGGCGTCATTGGCTTTCAAGGTCGATCACAATAAGGCTGCGTTCTTGGAAAGAGCTAAAGGGAGTGATGTGTATGATCCTATGGTAGACTTCCTTCTGCGTTCAAAGCTCAGGTATTCCCTAACCTTCTGTCCATCTATTGTTTATGACTCTCTAGTCAAGCAATTCTGGGCCACAGCTTATGAGATATCTCCCGAGGGTCAACCCAAGGAGATCGTGGCCACCATAGATGGACAAGAGCGTGTCATCACTGAGTCACTCATAAGGACTCAGTTATAATTAGATGATGAAGGAGGTGTGCTTGAAAATAACAGAGATGAAATAATCACTGGTTTGGCCAGTATTAGGTATCCCACTGATGGGAAATTCATTTGGTATAAAAATAAATTTTGCCCTAAATGGAGGTTTTTGGTCCACACTCTCCTTTAGTGTCTTAGTCCTAAGTCCGGGGGTTGGGATCAGTTCTCTAGCTCTATTGCAACTGCTATCATTTGTTTGGCTCAGGGGAGAACTTATAATTTTTCAAAATATATCTTTGAGGAAATGCTTAGAAATATAAAGGATACCAAACATAAATTCTTAATGTATCCTAGATTTCTTCAGATGATATTAAAATTTGAACCCTCTGATAAAACCCCAAAAGCAATAAGTAAATTAACTGCCAAACTGTTTGCAACCATGAAAACCAATTTTGCTGGAGAACACAAGCCCTTGTTACCTTCTATGTTGCCAAGTCGCAATGTAGCTGCTGGTGCAGGTATTCCTGCTGGTAGCTTAGAGCCCATCATTGATGAGGCCTTTGGTGGTCCTATGTCACCAGTCCCCAATGCTGCTGGTGCCTCTGCATCAGTTTCAGCTGATATTGGGGCCTCCAATGCTCCTGATGCCTCTGCATCAGTTGCCACTGAAAACCAGCAACCCTCATCTCCTCCACATGTTGCCCCACCATCACCAAGGGTTGTTGCTCATGAGGAGTCAGTTATTGCCTCTGAATCACAGGAACAAACTCCTGTTGAGATTGAGGTCAATCTTGACCAACCATTTTTCCAACCTTCTAGTCCACCTAGGCATAATTTTGAGGAGGAAACCAACTTTGGTGATGATTTTTATGTGTCTCCTCCCAGGTACAATGAAGCTCCCAACACCTCAGGAAATCCTGCTGGTGGAGCTGAGGATCCTGATATTCTAATGAACATGTCTAGCTTTCTCAACAGATATTCTAAGAAGGTTGATGATCTAGAGGCTCGGCTAACTAAAACAAGGAATGAGCTTAAGGAAACCAAGCATACTTTGGGTGGTGCTCTTGTTAAGTTGCTTAAAAAGGTGACAGACTTGGAGGTTAGACTCAACAAGAGGAGGGGAAGGGTTATAGTTTCTGATTCAGAAGAGGAACAAGATACAGAGAGGACACATATTGATCTGGATGCACTACATGTTTTGGCCTCTATGTCTTTGGGAGGAACTATCTAAATCTTAATGTACTCAAGACTAGCTCTGTGGATCCTCCTGGTACTTCTATTGCGGCTGATCAAGTGCAACTTCCTCCTGAACCCATTTCTATTGACAAGGTTGCTGAGGCTAAGGTCACTTCTGATGCTATTGGGATTCCGGTTCCTTATGATAGTATACCTGATCCTGCTGATAAGCCTATCCATGCTGATACTCCATCTATTGCTTCTGAGATACCAGCATCTATTCCTTTTGACCCCAAGGTTGCTTCTGAAGATGTTCAAGTGGGTATTCCTCTAGTGGATAAGGGGAAGGCTCTAATGGTGGAAGAGGAAGTGGATCCTGTTGCTTTAAAGGCTGAACAGGAAAGACTTTTTAGACTTCATGAGCTTGAAAAGGGTGATAGGGAGGTAGCAGAGAAAGTTCAAGCCTCATATGATGCTGAATTTCAAACTCATACAGTTCCTGACATCACACCATAGAGAATGCAAGAACTGGATGAGGCAGCTTTACACTTCTCTGATGCCACATGGCAAACTATTGTGGCTGGAGTTACATCTAAAACATCTCTTGCTCAGTCCATCTTAGGAGGTGCTTTTGACTCTGATAACTTTGCTGCTGATTTGATGGCACTAGCTAATAAGAGGAAGAGAGCAGATGCAGAGAGAAAAGCTAAGGCTAAAAGGGATCGACCTCCTACTCAAGCTGAACAAAGACAACATATAAGGGAGTTTGTCAAAAATATGAGTTTTGCTGTATACACCACTGGATGGACTATGGCTTATGTGAAGTCTTTGACAGATGATCAGTTAGTGGTAGAGTATAACAAAGTTCTTAGTAGGTTGGAAAAGGATGGACTTAACCCATATGCAAGGATGAAGAGACATCAGTCTTATTTGGAAAGACCTGAAGTCAAGAGACTGAAATCTACTGATCCTTCTAATGAGATATTGCTCACCACTGCAGATGTTGGTGTTCATACTGAAGAGACAACTAAGCAGCATTCCACACCTGTTGAGCAACCTATTGCATCTCAGGCTAATCCTTCTGAAGGTGTTCCTTCTATTCATGCTAGTGAACCTCAGAGCATTCCCACTGATAACCTTCATGTTGATCCTTCTGATACACCTAAGGTTGTTCCTACTGAGACCACACCACTTGTTGCTTCTGAAGTTGGTCCTACTGTTGCTGTTGCTGACCAACCTGATTCTACTGAGAAAGAGAATCATGTTTCAACTAGTGCACTTGTTCCTTCTGAATAGGCTACTCCAGTAATGCATACTCCATATGCTCCAAGCTCTACCATTCCTTCTCCTTCCTCCACACCTGGTGGAAGACGAAAGAGTATTGCCAAGAAGAGGAGTTATAGGGCACTTGATCTTCAGGCTTCTGAGCGGTCATTTATCAAAGATTTTGAGGAGGATGACTCTGATGAGGAGGTGGTAGTGTGGTCTATGCTTGATAGATGGGAACTTACTCCTACTGGCATTGGTGGTATGGGGTCTCTCAATACCGTTTATCGCATGGATGGATCTGTCAGACACTTTACATTTCTTACTAAAATTCTAAATTTTGTTGATAGACAAGATCTGTTTAAGCTATATGTTATGGTGTCTGAGTATTTTTAGACTCACTATGCTACTGGTGTTGGGTTGCTTTTGCTGGGAGATCTTCACATCTTATTTGATTCAGTTTATCAGGATGGTAAAGGATTTAAGATTTGGGAAGGTCAGCAGGAGTGGAGGGTATATCAGTGGAAGTTCTATCCTTTGTCAAATGTTCATGTGGTGTAAACTTGGTCTGGGTTGTATCTTTATATGTTTTCCGATTTGCGTTACCCACTTTCTGTGAAGCTGATGGAGCAAATGATGTCACATAAGTTGGTCTTTTCTACTGCTCCAGTGGGTAATGATATGGTCAATGCTGAGCAGTTGGTGAAGCGCATTAAGGATAAACTCATTGAGGACACTGTTGGTGCATCTTCATGAATTTGGTATGTTGTTATATATTCTTTTATTTCTTATCTTATATTTTGTGTTTAAAAAAAATTACATATTTTGTATATATTATCTGCATACTAACTTTTCTTTGAGGATCTTGTTGTATAGTTGTGTAGCATATATGGTAATCAACTCACCATGTCTTTGACAAGAAAGAGTTGACTTACCATGAGGGTACGGCTCTGGTGGGCATTCCTCAAATCCGTTGATAGTTGCTGATTTACTAAAAATCAGAGGGTTATCAATGTACCCTGGTCTCACACACCAAACATTGGCTACTCCATGAGCAAACGGCTCTGGTAAAGAGATATCAAATCCGTTGGATGGTTGACAATTTGCCAATAAATTGTATGGTGCTCAACTCACCATGTCCTCATAGATGAAGAGTTGGCTAGCCCACAAGTTCATGGCTTGTGGTAAAGGCAGTGGAATACCATGACTAGTCTTGAGTTCAGGGCTTCAGGTAAAGACAAGTCAAATCCGTTGATGGCTGTGATGGTTTGCCAAAAACCATTAGGGTTTTCCAACACACCGTTGATTCACGTTCTAAGTGTTGGACTGGTTATTGGTTCACCAGGGTGATGTCATGATTCCACCAAAGAACCAGCTAGCCCAAGAGTGAGTAGCTACTTGGTAAAGGCTCATCAAATCTACTCAGGTTACTGTTGCTATTGGATTCTATTACTGCTGCATAGGAGCTGCTGATGGATCTTTGTACATTCATGCTGATACTGGTGGTTCTAGGAGTTGCTGTTGGTTCATACTATTGCTTCAGTTGATGTGGTCTTCAATCCTCTTGCACATTCAAGATCTATATGGAAACTTGAAGTTAACATGGTCAAATTCAAGTTTAGGGGAGGATTGTTAGGAATTATTGTAACAGTGGGTTCCTGCTGATAAAGGTTCCTACTGATAGTATTAGTATTCATGCTGATAGTGCAGTTATTGCTGATAGTGCAGTTATTGCTGATAGTTATTTCTGTTTCTGCGGATTTGTAGTTTCCGTATTATTAGTATTTAGTTAGGATATGCATGAGTTAATTTAGGAAGAGATAATGCATATCTTTTAGGTGTTTTGCAAGCTGCAGAATTAGGGTTTCTGGTAGTATAAAAGAAACCTGCGGCTAGGGTTTATGTACGCTTTTCAATAACATTAGTGAATCAATATAGATCCATAGAGGATCATGTAATTTGTGTTTATTATCTTCTTAAACTCTTGTGTTTATATTCCGCGTAAGCATAAGTTTTATAGAGGTTCTCCATAGTTTGCTTGTGATTACACAGGTTTACTATACGTTCATTAAGGCTCTTAAGATCTATCTAGGACTGATCCAACAGACGTAGACTCGACAAACAACTCACGCAAAAATATAAAATAATGACTCAAAAAGCGTTGACAACAACTCACGCCAAAAGACAATGACAAGAAGAGAACCCGAGACACGGACGACACGTAATAGACTCAAGTGAGGTAAACAAACTCGTTGTTTCGATAATTACCCATAATCTCAATTAAATTAGAAAGGTCAATTCATGTTTACAATAATACATATATTAGTGAGGGTACGTTTACTGTTACTAACGTATTGTTGAACCATTTGCAAAAACATGTAGAGAAAGTGGCCACCCGCCACAATAATTGGTGCACCCAAGAAAATAAATGAATTCATGGACAGAGTGTGCATATACTTCTTTAGTGCCCCTTCTTCTTCGTCATGAAGTTTGACAATTTGGAAGCAATTATAGGAATAACCTTAGTCTGTGTTTTTAGCTTAACTGAGCCAGAGAGTTCATTTATTGCCTGATTTGGTTCGGTTAGGATTCACTACTTTACAGCAAAAAGACTTAGCTTATTTTATTTAGTTCTTATAAAACTTAGTATTATTTTATTTAGTTCTTATATAACAATAAGTTTTCATGCTTTAAGGGAATGATAATATATTCACATAGCATTTCATCTCATGAAATAGATTCAGATTATCCACAAGCTTGTGAAATATATTGCATCCGCAACACTGCAATCCAATCAAACAGGAATACGATTAGTATTTGCTCAGAAATTAGATGCGGCAAGTACAACTCTGATGGGTAAGTAATAATGAAAAAACAGCTTAACACAAATGGGTCAAAATAGTAGTCACCCAAAAGTGTAGATTTATTGGAATAAACATCAGAGATTGTTTTATTCTAAGAATTGTTATTACTGAAATGATACAATTTTTACAGCCATATTTGACAGAATAAGTATTTATTAGAAATAAATAATTTTAGAACAAAAAGTATATTGAGTCGACGCAACCTAAACCAGTAGACAAACCAGCGGCTATTTTGCCACCTCTACATAAGATCATCAAAAAAAACAGAGGCCTATTTTGCTTACTCTTTTAGCTTATGAGCTTACTCTTTTAGCTTATGAGCTTGAGATTATTTACTTAAATAAGTCATAACCGTATGTTGCTGTACTAATAAGCCCAACAGATATTTTTTGCTTTTCCAAGTTTCAATAAGCCTATAGAATATGGTAATCCAAACACCCCTTTAGCTATGGAATTGAATAACATACATGGATTCGCCATCAATTTGTTATGGGTCTATCGTGTGGGTCAAATAAGTATAACTGGACTTGTACTAACATAATGATCCGCTTTGACTTTGTTATGGTACTTTCTAATGCTAATTATACGTAATATTTGTATAAATACTTTGTGCCTTTTTTCAGTTGTCAATCTCACTTGAATTCATGTAAGCAAACCAAGCACTCCTATAGCAGTTACAATAAGCAACCACAACATAACCTTTTTTCAAGTAGTTTCACTGACCAATCCAAAACATACTCTTTTTGCGCATGATTTCCAGTAAGCAACCCAAGCACTCCTATAGTAGTTACAATAAGCAACCACAAAAAGGCCTTTGCAATTTGAGTATGAAGTTGTTGTTGTAATGCATACATCAATAGCTTATTTGTTGCTTGGCTCTTTAAAACTTAGTATTATTTTATTTAGTTCTTATATGAACTTTTGTTGTCATTAGCTTGCACAACTCATATCAGTTTACCAATGTTTAGTGTAACTTCCTTCAATAATTGTGTATCAACTTAAAGATAATGTTGAAATTTGTCATCTAATTACGTCCAACTTAGTGTAACTTGCTTCAATAATTATTCACTTCCTTGCCATTTTCATACCTTATTTATTTCATTCTGTACATTTATAGGTTCACATAAACCTTCGACACCGACACAACAAAGAAATCATCAAAGGATGCCGCTTCAAGATGTTACCAATAGTTAGTTACTTTTTACATATATACTACAATACAACTTTGTTTCAGACTACTTAAACAAGTACATTTGTTACAAATATGCTAAACTGTTCAATTTTATTTCACACAGAAGCACCACAATCTTTGCTAAATACATCTTCAAAGTTAGGACGATCAACAACAACTTCACCTTTTCATACTTATCAATGTTTGTTTATCCCACATATATAAGTACCTTTGGTTGTTTATTCAATTTTATTAAACTTCAATTCTTCAAAGACAACTACTATTTTTTATACATATGCAGAAATAATTTCTCCTAATAGATGTGTCCTCACAACCAAAAACAGTCTACCCACAGCTTCACAATCAGGTACCCTGTAATTAGACAATATTTTTTGAAGAATTTTAGACGGTCGATATGAAGTTTTATTATGCATATTTATATGTAAATTACATAACATGTACAGCTAACCAACTGATTTCTCAACAAATACCACCACAAACTACCACTACACCAATCCATTGTGGACAAACACGAATTTCAACATTTCCAACGAAGCTTGGTGGTAAAGGTATTGTATAGTTATATAAGCTATCTAATTATTTAACAAATTTCATTTTTGTAACACCATGATCTATTTCTATATCATAGCATTATTGAATGCTCATACTAGAAGACCGTTACTTCCCAAACCCAATCAGCATGGGATTCTAACGCCTTCAAAGCCGGGTAAAGCAAATTCATTTAAACCTGTAAACAAATGTATTTTTTTTTTAATTATTTGAATATCTTTAACATCCTTCAGTATCAGGAATACATGCCACAACAACTACAAATTTAGCTCAACTTACAAGTCCAACATTTCAATCACAATCACAATTAGGTGACATATACATTCTTAAGTTTCTTACATATTTCCACATATTTACGTTTAACTTTCATATTAAGAATGTCATTTTATTTGCCTAACATAGTTGATTTTCTATATATGATATTAGGAATCAATCCTCTACTCTACCGAAATACCCAGCATGTATTCAACATACCTTCAAAATCAGGTTCCGTTTAATAACTATTCATTTAAACTTCGAATTATAACTTATATATTTTGACTACTATATGTATTAAACAAAATGTTATAATCCAACTCAGAAATAACAATAATTTACCATGTCACTACAGCCCGCGATTCACTTATTACACCAAAACCATCAAGTGTGGCAAGAACTCCCATTACGTTAGGCGCTATCAAGACTCACAACTGTAACAATTTAAGTGGTTAGAAAGACATATCACTATATTAAACTATTTTTTTAACAAGTATAGTATATGTAACATCATTGTATTATTCGTTTATAGTATCACGGACGTCTGCTGAGTGCAACACAATTAACGATGAAAATCGTACTCCACTTTCTGCTACTTCTATCGCAGTATGTACTCATCAAGTAACTCCAGTTGATGCACCGAGGAAACAACAATCTCCCTTTAGTGACGTTTCAAACGGTTCTTTTCGAAAAACTATAATATTCTTTTATAATAGTGTTGCATGTAACTATGTAATTAACTTGGCCATTATTAATTTTCCCAGTTACTTTGCAAACTCCTGAGGTTTGTCGTGTTAATCAACGGCCCAAAAATACATCAACCACATCTGTTACAACAAATATTGCGGCTGTAGCTTCACAAAAATCCACTTACGAAGTAGGAGAATCATCAAGATGAACAAAAAGGTCTAAGAGACCGCCGTTACAATCTCGAACGCCAATTGTTTTTTATCTTGACGATGATGGACATGTCAGGAAAGTTTACGACAAATACGTTGGTATCTCAGAAGGTAATATTACATTTTCTATTTCAATCATCCCAGTTTGTCAATTACCAATTTGCCACACATTAAACAAGTTTCTTTTTCATTGTCTAGAGTACTACGACCTTGGTGATCCGACATTTGAATGTACAGAATGTCATGCTTTGTTATGGGAAGCGGAAGCGAGAACAGGAAACACACACCCAAAAAACAAACCTTATAGTATCTGTTGTGGCAAGGGTAAAGTTTCCCTTCGAAAACCACCGCCGACTCCAAAGTCACTACGTGACTTATTTTTCAATGACGACGACAAGAGTAAAAATTTTAAAAATAACATTAGGACATACAATAGCATGTTTGGTTTTACTTCAATGGGTGGAGAGGTTGATGATTCTATTAATAGGAAAGGCCGTGGTCCGTACGTGTTTCGCTTACACGGTCAAACATACCATAGTATTGGTAGTCTACTTCCTGAACAAGGTACTCCTCCCAAATTTGCACAGTTGTATATATATGACACCGATAACGAAATCGAGAATAGAGCCAATGCATTAAGGTAATTTGTTTAGCATACTTCATGGTTTTTTACATCTTTATGTCGATCAAAGTTTATTTTTTTGAAATCTCTAATCATGTTACGTCCCACCACTATATACATTTGCAGCTCTTCTTCCAAATCATATGGTCCTTCAAATTCAAAGCATCCTATCGATCGAAATATTATCAACGAAGTAAAAGATGTTTTAGATAATTCAAGTGATTTGTTTAAAACATTTAGAAGAGCACGTGATCGATATGAAGAAAACAATGAGCAGAATATTAGAATAAAGCTCATTGCAAAGCGTGGCAAGGATGGCAGACAATACAATCTTCCTACCGCCAATGAAGTTGCTGGTCTTATCGTAGGAGACCTCGATTCATGTGCAGAACAAAGGGATATTGTATTGGAAAAGAGAAATGGACCTTTGCAACGTATTAATATTTTCCATCCGATGTACCTTGCATTGCAATATCCTTTGTTGATGCCATGTGCACAAGATGGCTATACCTTGGGAATACCACATAGAAAGAAAAATGGCCAACCCGCAACTGAAAAGAATGCCAAAACAGTAACTATGCGGGAGTGGATTGCGTATCAAATACAGGACCGTCCTAATCAAGAGAACTTATTTGTACGTGGATGTCGTTTGTTTCAGCAATTTCTTGTGGATGGTTACACAATGGTTGAGACAGAGCGTTTGTATTTCCATCGCTCAAAACAGTCAAAACTTAGGTGTGATACGTACTCAAATATCCGTCAAAGCATTGCATCTGGAAATACCGATCCCACCTCCCTTGGAAAGCCTATCATATTACCTTCTTCGTTTACTGGTGGCCCGAGGTACATGCAACAGAACTATATAGATGACATGGCGTTGTGCAGGTTTTACGGTTGTCTAGATTTGTTTATAACGGTAACATGCAACCCTAACTGGCCGGAGATTGCAAGATATATGCGAGAGCACAACCTTTCATCTACAGACCGACCTGATGTTCTTACTAGGGTTTTTAAAATGAAATTGGACCAGTTTGTAAAGGATGTTAGAGAGTTACGCCTATTCGAACGTATTCAAGCAGGTACTCTACTTAAATTTGTTCCATCTATTCTTCCATTTTTTTAATTCAAATAAATTATCTTGTGCGAAAACTTCTATAACGATTCTTTATTACACTTCACTCTAATTTGAACTATTTTATGCAGTTGTGTATACCGTTGAATTTCAAAAGAGAGGACTTCCACACGTGCATATATGTTTGTTCTTGCATAAGGATGACAAGGTGCCAAACGCTGAACATATTGACAAGTTCATATCTGCTGAGATACCGGACCCAAATGAGGATCCCGATTTGTACAAATTAGTTTCTGAGTTTATGATGCATGGTCCTTGCGGTGTTGATGAACCAAATCAGGTTTGCACGGTTGACGGGAAATGTACTAAACACTTTCCCAAAAAATTCTTACAGCGAAGTTCAGTTTACTCGGATGGGTACCCTGTTTATAGAAGACGTGATAACGGACATTATGTTGAAAAAGATGGGCACAAATTGCATAATGGTTATGTTATCCCGTATAATGCGACACTCCTGAAACGTTATCAGTGCCACATTAACGTTGAGTGGTGCAATCAAATGGGATCAATTAAATATTTGTTTAAGTATATAAACAAAGGTCCCGATAGAATATCGACACAGTTGTATGAACCATCTACCACGGAAGACGGTCAACAAATTGCTAAACCTGTTGACGAGATTAAAGCCTTCTTAGATTGTAGGTACATATATGCTTGTGAGGCTGCATGGAGAATATTTAAATTTGAGACTCATTACATAACGCCATCAGTTGAAAGGTTGTCATTTCATCTGCCTGGCGAGCAGCAGGTTGTGTATGACGAGAACTCTGACCTTGAAACAGTTATTCACAAGCCATCTGTTGGTGCCTCTATGTTCGAAGGTTGGATGGAAATGAATAGACGGTTTCCAGCAGCAAGGAAGCTGACATATGCTCAGTTTCCTACAAAATACGTATGGAATCTCCCAAAAAGAATATGGACTCTTAGGAAGCAACGATACACAATTGGCAGAGTTCATAATGTTCCTATTTCAACTGGTGACGCCTACTATTGTCGTATGCTTCTTAATAGTAAAAAAAGCTGTAGATCACATGATGAAATAAAGAAGATTAATGGTGTAGTTTATCCTGCTTACAAAGAAGCGTGCTATGCAGCGGGCCTTTTAGAAGACGACAAGGAGTATATTGAAAGTATTAAAGAGGCAGCCATTGGGCAACCGCTGAACATCTCCGTCACCTTTTCGTTACCTTGCTTTTGTAGAAAGAACTTGGCACGCCGGCATTTGCTTGTAGAAGATGTGGAATACAAAAGAAGACAGATTTTAGGGCATCCAGGTACGCCCAACATTATAGTTTTCTTACTATATTATGTTGTTATGTTCCTACTAAGAATATTAATGCTAAATAAACCAAAAAATAATTAAATCGTACTGAACTGTATATAAAGAAGACAAACAAATAAACACCCAATTATGCCTTTTTCTTTCAAAAAAAATCATTTCAAGTGATTTTGTTTAGACTACAATTTTAATAAACTTTTTTTGTGCCAAATCACAGCAAAAAAACATTGCTTTTTCCTTTTCTGATATACATGTCTGTATAAATTTCTACAAAACATAAATATTTTCCCACTCAATGCTTATCCAATTATTAAATAATTTATTTCATGCAGGTTTGAGAATTAGTGACGACGAAAACAAAATGTGGCTTTATTTTGGATCGAACAACTTATGCGATCTAGAGGTACCACTTTGAGACGTTTTCCTGAGATGCCTTATCCAGATGATACATACATATCGGAGTTTGGCAATCGTCTTATATACGATGAGTTGGATTACAACCTAGCCGAGCTACAGTCTGAATACGAGCGTCTATACACCGATTTAACCATTGAACAGAAAAGTGTCTATGACACCATCATGACATCCGTTGAAACAGGAAAAGGAGGTGTTTATTTTGTATACGGATACGGAGGTACTGGGAAGACCTTCTTATGGAAAACGCTTGCTGCAGGTATTAGACGAAAGGGTGATATTGTCATAAACGTTGCATCCAGTGGTATTGCATCTTTACTGATGTCAGGAGGCCGGACTGCTCATTCCAGATTCCATATTCCTATCAATATTGATGAGACTTCTACTTGCTCCATATGTCCGCAGAGTGATCTCGCAGCTTTGTTAAAGAAATGTAAGCTTATTATTTGGGATGAAGCGCCCATGACAAATAAGCATTGTTTTGAGGCTTTAGATCGCTCTTTGAGAGACGTACTACGTAAGAGCAGGTTTGACACTTGTGAAACGCCTTTTGGTGGCATGACAGTGGTCTTTGGTGGTGATTTTAGGCAAGTGCTGCCTGTTATTCCAAAAGGTTCACGTCAAGATATTGTCAGTGCATCTTAAAGCAATCGTACCTATGGGATCACTGCAAAGTTCTCAAGTTAACGGCCAATATGAGACTGACCGTTGGATCACGCCCTGAAGATGTAACTGAGATACGAGAATTTGCATAATGGATGTTGAAAGTAGGAGACGGACAGCTTGGAGAAGCAAACGATGGAGAGGTTTCGATAGATATACCTGAAGATATTCTAATACATGCGGCTGATGACCCGGTAACATCTATTATTGATTTTACTTATCCAAACCTTTTGAGTAACATAGCTGATCCATCATACTTTCAAGAAAAAGCAATTATTGCTCCGACAAATGAGGTCGTGGACACTATAAACGATCATTTGCTACAGACATTTCCCGGTGAAGAAATGGTTTATCTAAGTTGTGACAGTGTTGATAAATCTGATCGTGGCTCAGCCATAGATGAATCTGTTTTCTCACCAGAATTTATCAACGGATTGAAGTTCTCTGGTGTTCCAAACCACAAACTTGTGTTGAAAGTAGGTGTCCCGGTAATGTTGTTGAGGAATATAGATCAATCAAATGGATTATGTAACGGGACAAGACTTCAAGTTACTCGATTATCAAGAACTTATATTCAGGCACAGATAATTAACGGCACACATTTTGGAAACAAGGTTATTATACCGAGGTTGAGAATAACTCCGTCTGATAAACGTCTACCGCTAAAGATCGTGAGGAAACAGTATCCTTTGTCAGTGTCATTTGCTATGACAATTAATAAGAGCCAAGGACAATCACTTTCAAAAGTTGGATTGTACCTGCCACGTCCTGTGTTCACACACGGTCAACTATATGTAGTTGTTTCACGTGTCAAAAGCAAACGAGGTTTGAAGGTTGTTGTTTGTGATGCCGATGGTAATCTATCAAACACCACTACAAATGTTGTCTACAAAGAAGTGCTCCAAGGTCTTTGATCAAGATTCAAGAGGTATCTACAATATACATATGGTATTATTTACGTTATTTCTTAAGTTCATCCTTTCATTATAAATCACAAAATCCTTTTACTTACACTTTTAATATATTTTGTAACTTATTAGGTTCACACGGAATGGACGCTGCCTTATCACTTCATTCACGCTCACTACATACATTTGCTTGTGAAGCACATCAATTTTATAGGCAACGATTCATGGACGTTTATTTTATCGGAACATGTTTACATTTGATGGTTTTTATTACTTTATCTGTACACTAAACATCAATTTTATACGCGATGATTCCTGAAAGTTTATTATATTCGAACATGTTTACTTTTATTGTTGTTTATTACTTTATCCGCACACTTAACATCTTAATGCATTATTTCTTTTAAAACCCCGTGAATTCACGGGTGTATAAGCTAGTAATTAAATAAAGAGGAGAGTTATTTTACATACCAAACTTTTCTTACATACCAAGGACTCATCTCCACCATCCATTTAAAAAAAATCAATGGTTGAGATTAAAAGCATTTTATTATTTCACCTATTTTTTATAATTTAAATATCTCTTAAACCGTTAATCGTTAAGCAAAAATAATTACACCATCGCGACGAGTATTTAATTATCTTTCTATAGACGGGCACTTTGATATACTTTCGAAAAAAGAAAAAAAAAATCGTTTTTTTCACGTTTTTTTTTTTTTTTTTTTTCATTTTTCTTCGAAACTGGAATTTGCATGATCATATATGATTTAACACTAATTTGAATATCACATGTGATATTAGTGTTAAATTACATATGATATGTAATATCATATGTGATACTATTGTTAAATCATATATGATAAATCACATATGATATACATCTCATATATGATATAACACTAATATCATATATGATATAACACTATTAGTGTTATATCATATATGATTTTTTAATATAAATTTCAGTAACGTAAAAAAACGAAAAAATTTAAAAAAAAAACGTAAAAAGTACGAAAAAAAAATTGTTGAAAGTATATCAAAGTGCCTATCTATAGAAAGATTATTAAATGTTCGTCGCAATGATATATTTTTTTTCGTTTAACGATTAACAGTTTGAAAGTTATTAATATTTGAAAAAAGATGATGAAAGTGAGTTTTTTAAATTGTTGGGATTAATCTCATCCATTAGATCAAATAAAAATAGATGGTGGAGATTGATCCCTCGGTATGTAAATAATATTTTGTCCTCAAATGATCTTAAATCTTAAATAAAACCCTATTTCTATAAAATTGATAGTTTTAAACTCTCATTATTGGTCTAATAATTTTTAACTGGGTTATTTAGTTTCGTTGCGAATCATATATATTAAATTCGCTCCGAGTCTAATATATTATACCCGCTTCAAGTTCAAACATCCAATTTATTCAATGTACAATAATAACAACGATCCATTCACTCTATCATGTCCAAATTGTATTCCACATTCAAATCCCCCTTAAATGTTTGTAATATTCAAATCCAAATTACCATCTCATCTTATCGGAAACGTACCCCGACACTAATGTTAAAATAAATAACTTTGTTAATCATGTATTTTCGTATTATATGCTCTTAATTATATCATGACCAATTAGTCCATAATAGTTGATTTTTAACTAATTAACTCTTATAACACCAATTTAGACTTAACATATTTATTAACCCATAATTTTTAATCTGTTTACTTAACCAACCTTATTAACACCCTAAATATATAAATGGGCTTGAGGCCTAAACACCAAATAAACCATACGCTTCCTAGTTGATAATGAACCACAAACCCAATGTGATCTTGCGTTAACCCAACAGTAAAACAAATTTCAAATTCCAAAAAAATCCCATAAGCTCTTTAGTAAACCAGAATTTAAGATAAGAGTAGCCGTGATAAAATATGAAACAAACGCACCCTATACGAGTTCTCACAGTCACATGGTTCAAATAATATTTACCCCAAACAAACTCCAACGAGACCAAACTAAAGTAAAATAAACAGATCCAAACTAAACCTCGTACCGAACCTGGTACAAACCGGACTCGATCCAACCTCAAACATAAACACTACACAATGGGTTTTTATTTTACCAAATGAAACAAACCACAATTATTTACACACCCGTTTTCAGATTTTCTGCTACACGAAAGCTTCTTAAAAACGTTGTTCAACTTATCTTTTATTCACATGGAGGCGAGTCAAAACAGATTCTTGTTTCACTTTGTTATCCACGAAAACAATTGACACAAGGTCATATGTACATATACCTTTCGGTTCAAAATAGAAAAGAAAGAGGTACCATCCATGGTTCTCGACTTACCGTCGATCGAGAGAGAAAAGAAAAGACGAGAGAAAGATGAGAGATGAGAGGCAAGTGGCGGCTGAGGTGACAGTGGTGGCGGCTGAGGTACGACTCCAATAGTCGTGTCTCTCCACAGCTGAACCAAATCCGAACACCATCACTACCACTCAACCGAAGTCGTGGCTTGCGAACCCATCAACAACAAATCCCACCAATTTAAACCACAAAATCCCTATCCCTTCGTCACCTGATCTAACCACACACACACCATGCTCAAACCATGAACAAGTAACAAAACCCTTGAAATAACAACATAACCCGAAACCGTTTAGCTCAGATTTGTAACGTGTGAGGGGTCCTCACCGCGCGTGTGGTGCATAGAAAGAACCACAAGGCTCCGATCTATCATCCAATAGGGGCGGTGTAATATGGCGGTGGCCGGCGGTAGCCCGTGGCGGCGGTTTCCGACGACGGTGGCCGGAAGATGTGGGTGGTGGCCGGTTAGTAGATGTGAGAGGAAAGAGTATTTATTTTTAGAGAGAGGAAATGTGTGTGTTAAAATGAGAAGAGAGAGAGTTATGGGGTATTTATACTTGCAGGAGGACTAATCTTGCCAACTTTCAAACTTGAGGGTAAAGGTTAATGAAAATATTACAGGGACCAAACTCGTAATTTAGGTAATCTTTGTAAATAATCGGTTCGGGACACATTTGGACGAGCAAACGAGCGATAAAATTTTATGAAACTTGCGCCATCGAATTCAGAATAATTTTTCCAGTAAGACTGAGTATTCGCACGAATAGCTCTCGCACATAAAATAACGAACAAATCAAATTGATTTATGTGCTTTCGGTTGTGTCGGTACGCATTGTGTCTAATTTTTCACGTCTCGCGAGATAACTTCTCGTTTTCACTTCGAATGAGCTCAGGAAAGTTCGTAAATTAAAAACAGACATAATTCCTCGAAAAACAAATATTTGAAAAATCTTGGATTGTCACAGTGGTTCCTTTGTAGTTGTGCTCAGACTTAGCCTGAGCTTAGTGAGGAGATACCATACTTTGTCATTTCAATCCCAAGTACTATTCCGCAAGTACTTGGGTAATTTATTTTTTTTATTTATTTCTAATAAAGAATATTAAGTTGAAAATTATTCAGTGTGCTTTTACTTGCAGAGTTTCAGTCATTAATTCACAATCTGTTGTTTTATTGTCTTAATTGTTTTTAATACGATTGTGAAACGGGAACAACAGTTTCGCCACCTTCTTATCTGAAATTATGGATTTCTTCTAATTGTTTTGTCTTGAAGGAGGGCAAAATCTTCGAATGAAGGCTCTTTTGAGAAGATTCCACGTGTCAATGGTCCCACCAGAAAGTCTATCAACTCATCGTCTAGCCAACCCTGTAAGTGTTATAGGGAATACCCGAAGCATGACCGCATCATGAGAAACACCTGGGATGTTGAAGAGGCTTGCGATGTACAAAACATTTTCAAGATGCTCGTAAGCATCTTCGTCTTTATTTCCAAAAAAAGGGTTAGCAAGCAGCTCCCTCAAAAACTGGCCCTTGATCTCGAATCGGACCTCCGCTCCAATAGCCGACCTAATGAGCCCTGACCCTTGCTTATCCCGAGAGTGAGGTTATCAATGTCCACAATTGCCATGGTACCTGAAACTTAAAGAAGACCGTGAGAACATAAAAAATTAAATAAACAAAAAAAAAAGACTTAACAAATAATCCTAATATAGCCCCCCGGCAACGGAGCCAAAATTCTGATGAAGGTATTCCGACCAGGATTTAATATTTATAAGTTGCTACCTAAGGTCTACCCAATGCACTAACGAGCAGTGAACCCGATCGTGCGTAGTATAGAAGGTGGTGAAGCCGAGGTCATTCCCAAGAGCTATGTAGATGAGGATCCTCTTAAGTATAAGTGTCACTTGTTTTAAATGGTTTTAAGGTTGAAATGATTAATTAAACTAAAGACAAGAAATAAATAACGAAATGTAAATTAAGGTTGTGAACAATGGAGAGAAAGTGTGCTAACCTAATTATTCATCCTATCATGTAATGTCTATGTTTTCTAAATTACTTCCAATTGATTCAAGTGGGGGTTTAAGTCGCTAGGACAACATTTGGTCAATTCGTCCTAACCTATCAACAAAGGTTCCTACCTGACGTCAAAGGCCTACCCTTTGGGGAGTCGAGGAAGCAACCTAAGCCAAGTCATTAAGTATCCTACATGCAAGATTAGAAATAATGAGTGCCCGGGCGCTAGCATATTAGATATTCATCCCTAACTTCTTAAGTTCATCCATCCGAACGGTGATCCTTTGGTCAATTCACACAAGAGGGAAAGGTAGTCAGTTGGTCAATTCTTACCAGCCCCTTCTATACCTACTTACTTAGGGTTAGTTGTTCAATTCTCCTAAGTAACTAGATACGACCGCACTTCAAAACTACCGAAGCTAGGGTAACTACCATCGAACTATGCATTCATACACTAGAAACAATTTATGGAAGCATGAAAACACAAACAATACAATCAAGGAATCATAAATAGGCTAGCACCAAGGGTGCTTAGCCGATCATATTAAAAGATACAATAAATTCAATGTTTAACAAAATGAAAGACATGAATTAAAGTAAAAGATAGAAATGATCGCTAAAGCTTATCGATATGGTATGATTCCTCCTTTGGAGATGGCTCCGTATGCTCCGTATGATCTGCCTTTGGAACCCTCTTCACGTTCTCTGCCTTTGATTTGTGAGTGAATGATCTAAAATGCAGATTTTAGGGCTTGTATTTATAGGCCCGATCACAGTTTTACGGCGTAACTTAAGTTGCGAGTTACGCCGTAACTTAATTATCTTCAAAACAGAAGCCTCGTTAAGGAGACTACTCAATGGCACAAGGATGTAACGGATAAGAGGATAGTCAAGTTTTACCCTTCTAGGACTTGGCGGAATGGGTGCAAAACCTCTAAAGAGACGGGTAAGAAGCATCTCGTAGGAAAGAGCAACGGTTCTTTGAGTTGGAATGTCGGCCATCCTCCTAGCAATGTAGTATGCCAAGTTGAATGGTTGATGAGTGGAAAAGCTATAGAGCATGTAGCAAAGGCAAGCATTGATATGGTTACGGTTTCCTATGGTGCTTATGACATTGGCTCTAAGAAGTTCTTCCCATTTCTTGAAATGAGGCTTAAGCTCATTGAGTTCCATTCCATATGGATCTCGGTTGGTTTCTTTCCCTGCTCTAGTGACACGATTTGGTGCTACCCTATCAAAGAAGAGGTGTTCACGGATGACATCTTTGTCGACCAATGGAGTTTGGTAAGGAGGGGAACGGTCATG
Source organism: Chrysanthemum seticuspe (assembly GCA_019973895.1). Taxonomy (NCBI): domain Eukaryota; kingdom Viridiplantae; phylum Streptophyta; class Magnoliopsida; order Asterales; family Asteraceae; genus Chrysanthemum; species Chrysanthemum seticuspe. The sequence continues at coordinate 231,253,388 of BPTQ01000007.1, read as the reverse complement.
AATTGAGTCAAGAGTAGTGAGTGACCACTTATCCCAGTAGAGACAAGTTCCAACACAAGGAATTCCTAGCACTTGGGCGAAATGAGTGAGGGGAATGTTGAAATCAATTTGGTTGACTTTGAATTGAAGAGACATAAGACCATCATCATTTGTAACAAGAATTATGCTGACATAGAACTCAAGAACAAATCTAGGTCAAATGGGCTCATCTATGTCTAGGAGACCGTCAAAGTGGATGGTGGCTAGTTCTTGACAAAGGTTTGTTCCCTCAAAAAAGGATGGGTGGATTGTCCTACCCTCATGAAATTAACGTTTCTCTAGACCTTTAAAAACCTCAACTTGGTCTTTGCTAAGACCCTTAGTTTTGTGGTGCTGTGGGATGTAGCCAAGGGTGTCTTTGTGATCATAGTACTTTGCGGGAGGCATGTTCGTTCCTAGGAGCAAAACGTTTCATGTTTTTGTAAAAACGAAAACTAAATTAACATTTTGTTCTAGTGTGTGCCTATATGCAAACAATGTGGAGTTGTGGTTATCTCGACTCCTTTTATGCATAAAATAGTTTTTATTAGTAGTGTTTGGCAAAATGGAAGAGATAACCCAAACGCTCCTAATTCAATGTGGCTTCGTTTGAATATACCCGGGAATGCATATTAGTTATGCATTACCTTTAGTATTCAAGAGACATTATGCAAGAGATTAAAATAACGTTTTTATTTATATGAACAATGAGAAATTGTTTTTCCTATAGGTGAGTAATTTTTTAATTATGATAATGCCTTATGATATGTAATTCCTAACTAAGGGAAGCATGATTAGTTATGTAATTTAATAAATGTAATTCATGATTTGTGCAAGAAGATGCATAATCACCATTTTTTGGTTTTGTGCATAAATTGGAACCCTAGACTCAGACTTAAGAGAAGTAATGTAGTTAGTATACTTACAATGTTGATTTTGGCTGAGATTAGTTGAAGAAGAAACCTCAATTATGAGTTATGTGTGTTTGTAAGTCGTTTGGTTATGTGGGTTGTGAAGAAGGAAGTATTCTGTAGTTCAAAATTTTTTTACTGAGGAAACTACGGACCAGACGGACCCAAATTTTTGGTTCCGTCTTTGTTGACGATTGGTTCCATGGGAACAGTAGCAGAATTTTGGTAATTTGTTTATGTTTGGTCATTCTAAGTTTTAAGCTATGTTTTGGATTATGTGTTTGGTACCATTAATCCTAAACCAAGTCTAAGAAGATTAAATGGTTCTCATTTAAGGGGTTTAGTTAGGATGTCGGCAATGTTATCTTCGGAGGAGAATTTCTCGATTGAGATGTTTCCTTTTAGAAAATTGTCGTGAAGGAAGTGATGGCGAATTTAAATATGTTTCGTTCGGGCATGTTAGACAGGATTTTTGCTGAGGTCAATGGCTCCTTTGTTGTCACAAAGTATATAGATGTCGTTGAGTTGAATTTCGTAGTCCACGAGAGCTTGCTTCATCCAAAGAACTTGTTGACATGCCTTTTCGGCTGAGACGTACTCGACTTCGATAGCTGAGATAGCAAGGGTCGTTTGTTTCTTTGAGAACCATGAGGTGAGACATTGTCCAACAAAAGTACAAATACCACTTGTACTCTTTCTATCGACATAGTCTCCGGCATGGTCCGTGTCGGCATACACTATGGTTTCTGCACCCGTTCCTTTGGGATACCATAATCCTAAACATGTGGTGCCTTTTATCTAAATATTCATTTTAAGGCTTCTAGGTGTGATGTCTTAGGATCTTCTTGAAAGTGAGCACATAGACAAACACTAAACATAATGTCGGGTCTACTAGCCGTGAAATAGAATAGGCTACCAATCATTCCTCTATATTTAGTGTTATCTACGGATTCACCTTCCTCATCCTTGGTGAGTTTAGTTTTCGAGGACATGGGTGTCTTAGTAGGTTTTGAATCTTCAAGACCAAATTTATTAAGAATATCCTTTATGTATTTAGATTGGTTAAAGAATATACCATCTTCTAGTTGTTTAATTTGAAGTCCTAAAAAGAAGTTTAATTCGCCCATCATACTCATATCAAACTCCCCATGCATGATTTTAGAGAAATCATCACATAGCTCTTGACAAGTTGATCCGAATATGATGTCATCTAGGTATATTTGAACTATGATAATGCGTGATTCCTTTTTCTTGGTAAAGAGAGTATTATCTACTAATCACATGGTGTATTTGTGTTCAACTAAAAAGTCTTAAGTCGATCATACCAAGCTTTTGGTGCTTGCTTAAGTCCGTATAATGCCTTTTTAAGTTTGAAAACATGATTTGGTTTTTCAAAGTCGGTAAATCCGGGAGGTTGTGCAACATATACTTCTTTATTAATGAACCATTTCAAAAATGCACTTTTAACATCCATTTGAAAAAGTTTGAAGTCGTGAGCACATGCATATGCAAGTAAGATTCTAATAGACTCGAGCCTAGCTACCGGTGCATAAGTTTCGTCGTAATCAATACCTTCTTGTATATTATAGTCTTGTGCCACAAGCCTAGCCTTGTTTCTAGACACCACATCATTTTCGTCCATTTTATTTCAGAAAACCCATTTTGTTCCAATTATAGTTTGATTTTTAGGTTTTGGAACTAATGTCCATACATTATTTCTAATAAAATAGTTTAGCTCCTCTTGCATAGAAATAACCCAAGATTCGTCATTTATTGCATTGTTTATGTTTTTCGGTTCAATGGATGACATAAAAAAAATAGTTACTTCGATTTTGAGCATGTGATCTTAATGTTCTTTGATTTAATTGTCCTATGACTTTTTTTTAAAGGATGACTTTTGGATTCTTTGATATTATAATATCTTTCTTTAATGGTTCATCTTCCTTGTTATTATCATTGTTTTCTTGACTTTCAATAAGTTGACTTTGAACTAAGTCATCATCTACCAAATGTGATGTCTTAGAGGGAGGTGGAATTTTGTCAAATGTTATGTTCAACGATTCCTCGACTCTCATTGTTTCTTTGTATAAAATGATGTATGCTTTGCTAGTTTGTGAGTAACCAAGAAACACACCTTCATAAGACTTTGGGTCAAATTTGGTGAGATAGTCCTTGGTATTTAAAATGAAATATTTACATCCAAATACTCTAAAGTATCCTAAAGTAGGCTTTTTGCCTTTATAGATTTCATAAGGTGTTTTGTTCAAGAACTAGACGGAACCGAAGCGGAGAAGGAGACTAGGGGTCCGCCCTTTATAAAGCCATATGGTATACCATAAAGCCCATAAAGGAAGCATAGGCTAAGAACAACCTTATTGCTTCAATCCTAGCAACTAGTGCAAAAACTTCTTCATAATCAATTCCCTCTTCTTGTGTATACCCTTGAGCCACAAGCCTTGCCTTATTTCTGATCGCAATTCCTCTTTCATCTTTCTTCACCCTGAAAAACCATTTAGCACCAATCACCCTCACACCCTTGGGTAGATCAACAAGAATCTATACTTTCTGAATCTTGAACTGCAAGAGTTCTTCCTACATTGCTTCCACCCAACTTTCATCTTCTAATGCCTTGAAGATATTTTTGGGTTCAATCTGGGAGAGGAAACATTCAAACAAACAGATGTTTGCTTCTTCATGATTTATGTCTTCATAAATATCCATAAGCAAACATTGTTGATCTTCAGACTGTGTTTGTCTCCTGGTTTAAACACCAGACTGCACATCTCCAATTATGTTTCCAAAAGGATGATTCTTGTGAATGTTTGTCAGAGGAGTTGATAGAACATCATATGTGAGAGGAAAGTTGTTGAGATCAGATCCAAAATCATCAAAAATATCAGTATGTGGAGCAGGACTAACTGGTGGTTCATCAGTGTTAGTACTTAGACCAGCAATACCATCTTTTTGCCTAGCAACACTGATAAAATCGATGCTCTAGGTTGTTTAGATCTTATCTAGGATCACAATAACAACTAACAATAACACGCAGCGGAATACATCAAAACATAATTGTTATTGCTACAAGGTTTCTTCGTCATCATCTCTACTCTATTACAAACACTATCAACAGCCCCAATACTATCTTGATCAATGATAGTACGGTTATCCTAACACCAACAATAACAGGATCAATGAATATTGACCTTGGGGCTAAACACCTATGCTAGCATCTACATCTTGTGGGACGTGTAAACCTACACGCACAACACGTTTTACACCTTTGGTGCACACACACTTACAAACACACTCAAAACGTATTCCCTGTATCTCTTTATAAACTAGAGATAATAGGGTTACAAAGGGATAAGACTAAATAAATACAGAATATTAGAAAATCGTTTCTACATAATAAGAATATTCCTGTATATTTATTTCTTTAAAGCTTTTTCCCTTTGTCACCTTTAGTCCTTCAAGTTTCATTCTTATCATATTGTAGCTTATTAGTTTTGCCATTATCAACTCAAAATAACGAACCCAACAATCTTCCCCTAGTTTATAATTTGCAAAACTACACGATGAATGAAACTTCCCCTTAAGTCATGTTGTACCATCAAGGATCTTCAAGTTGCAAATCTTCAAGTAGACTATTCTTCCCCTTTTTGCCATTATCCACTAGAAGAAGCTAAGTAGAAGCAACTATGATTTTAACCACCACGAACCAATATCATACGACTAATTCATCCTTCTAATGCCTCAAGATACCCTCCATGAAGTTTTCCGCACTAAAAATGAAACTAAGGCAAAAGAAATCCGAACCAATAGTAAAATACCAACAAGTAGTAGCAAAAACCTTCACCTCGATGCAGCATATAAATGGTTAAAGATTTAAACATTAAGCTTCTCCTGAAACCCATATGTTAACCATTTGAAGAATATAGGCTCTATGTAATGATTAGTGATGAAGAAAACCAAGTATAACCAACTTGATGCTAAAGTAGAACAATCCATAACCTTCAGTGTCCAAGATCCAAGCCTAGTGTTGTCTAATATCAGACGAAACTAGCAGCACAAATAATTTCTTGGACATGCTTAGCAATATAAACAAGAAAAACTCGGATAAGCTGAGCAGTACTAACTGTGAAGCTCATCAGTAACAAGTGTCGAACTGAACAGTAAATCATGAATACACAACCTGTTCATATCAAATCAATCAATAGACTGAATTTACACCTTCTGTTTGATTTCCCCTCACGTCTTGTAACTTGTGCTTACCAATCTGTCAATGCATCCATAATAATATGTAACCAATCACCATCTTGGACCATGACATCAAAATTCCAAACATAACAGCCTACTATTATAACCAATCCAAACACATTCCGTAATAATAATCCATAGTAGCGTCAATCATTAATCCCATGTCCTTCACATAATTCAATCAAACTCAAACTACATGCAACTTTATATCACAAAACATATACTACTGACTTTAAATAATTGAATGTGCCACCGTCCCATGTGACATAAACCAATGAGACTTTAGAAATCAATATGTCAAACGCACTTAAAAGGAGGTCAAAATTATCAAGCCACCACCTTCCCACATTATGAGATACACCAATCACAAAGAAGTGAGTTAAGATCCTATCTCACAAGCATGTGCAATCTTGATAATCACTGACCCATGTCAACCAATCAAGGATATTTGAGCAGCATGAATATATGTCACGGCAACACAAGAACGTATGAGGGCAGTAATAACACAAACTAAAAGCAATACTAACCTCTCCTTCGAGAAGTACTAATAGGGAAAGCCAACAATATTATCTCTACAATCAATACCAATACTTGCAGCAGTTTTATGAAAGCAGTACTAAGTATGTAAGTCGAGCAGTACAAACTTGAAACGGGGCAGTACTAACTAACAAACTAAGAAACGAGCAGTACTATACACCATGGCAGTACACACTCCTAAATCAAGCATACCATCAGTTTTTATCACACAAACCTCCATCTTGGCTCTTATAGTGTTTCACAAGAATCGACTTTGGACAACATAAAACCCTAATAAATGATTAAATTGCAGCAAGAATAAACTCGAATAACCTCATGTACCTTCAAGAAATCACTACACACCAGCAGCAAAGCAATACTCAGAATCGAATACCATCGCTAGGGTTGAACCATAATGGTACCGGAATTACCAAGTCCATCAGAGTTCGAAACTAGCAGGTGTAGTGAATTAGGGTTTCTTAAAAAACGCCAATCCTAGAGAGAGAAACTAGGGTTTGGTTTTCCTTTATTTTGTACAACTGGTGAGATCGATCACAAACACAAGCATAACCTTGTGAACAACAGCACCAGTTGAGATAGATACAATTAAGCACATAACCGATCATAAAACCCTAAAAAAAATTCAAATCGACGTTAAAGCTGCTTCTTCCATGAATTATAGGCACCATAAGAATTAAGAGGTATATTAGGGTTCATTATCAGTTAAAAACTGATTCACCATGACTAATACAACTCTTTTAACCATGAAAAAGAATTTCAATGCACCAAGAAACCCTAAAATTTTAAATTACCAAAGTGTGTCTGCAGCAGTTTTCGAGCCCTTATAACTTTCTGTCAGAAGCTCAGATCAACTATCCCTCTAGTGAAAAGTTATATCAACATATAGAGAAGCTCCAAAAAAACTTTCGTCCCGATCCAACGGTTAACGAAAAAGTTATCATCGTTTGAAAATAGTTATGTAGAAACATTACAAAAATTTTTAGTTTCAAAATTTTTTCTTCTTCTTCAAGAAACCTTGCGAAATCCCAGATATCAAGAGCAACCTACTTTGATACCACTTGATAAAATCGATGCTCAAGGTTGTTTAGACCGTATCTAGGATCACAATAACAATTAACAATAACACGCATCGGAATACATCAAAAGATAATTGTTATTGCTACAAGGTTTCTTCGTCATCATCTATACTCTATTACAAACACTACCAACAGCCCCAATACTATCTTGATCAATGATAGTACAGTTATCCTAACACCAACAATAATAGGATCAATGAATATTGACCTTGGGGCTAAACACCTATGCTAGCATCTACATCTTGTGGGACGTGTAAACCCACACGCACAACACATTTTACACCTTTGGTGCACACACACTTACAAGCACACTCAAAACGTATTCCCTGTATCTCTTTATAAACTAGAGATACTAGGGTTACAAAGGGATAAGACTAAATAAATACAGAATATTAGAAAATCGTTTCTACATAATAAGAATATTTCCTGTATCTTTATTTCTTTGAAGCTTTTCCCCTTTGTCACCTTTAGTCCTTCAAGCTCCATTCTTGTCATATTGTAGCTTATTAATTTTGCCATTATCAACTCAAAATAACGAACCCAACAAGTACCATCATCGTTTGTACTGCTTTCAGGAATGTCTTTGTTCTAAGCAGTTGCATCACTAGCATTGATCACACCAGCATCATTCTCCTTTGGTACATTATCAGAAGGAGATGCTTGATCATCACTCTTTGAAGAAGAAGCAACCTTAGAACTGTCTTTCAAGTTATGTACCAAAATGTTATCTGACTCTTAATCCATGTATGGTTCATCTGTATCAACATATTCTTCTGAACCTGCAAAATCATTAGTGTTTGTACCTGCATTTACTGGTATATAATTCATAGATTCAGTTAGATAATCAAGATCAAGCAACCATTTTGGACCTTCTCCTATAACAACATCCTTTTTCTCCAAAAACTTTACATGCATGGTTTCTTCTACCTTCCTAGTTATAAGGTTGTAGACTCCAAAGGCTTTGCTTACAGTAGAATAGCCTACAAAGAAACCCTCATATGATTTTCCATCAAACTTGCCCAAATGATCCAAGGTATTGAGAATAGTGACATGACAGCCAAATGGTATCATGAACTCTAAGGTAGGAGATCTACCTCTATATAACTCATAAGGTTTCTTGTGTTGAGAATGAACTACTAAAACCTTGTTCTGAACATAACAAGCAGTATTAACTGCTTAAACCCAAAAGGTAATGAGAAGCTTGGAATCAGCTAACATGGTCCTAACAACTTCTATCAAGGTTCTATTTCTCCTTTCAGCAACCCCATTTTGCGGAGGAGTCCTAGCAACACTAAACTCTCTCTTAATACCTTTTTGCCGGCAAAAGTCATCCATTACTCTATTCTTGAATTATGTCCCATTTTCACACCTGATGATCTTGACCTTCTTATCAACTAGGTTCTCTACCTCTGTAATGAAATTCTTTAGAATGTTGAAAGTCTCGTCCTTAGCTCCTAGGAAGAACACCTAAGTAAACCTGCTAAAATCATCAGTGACAACAAGACAGTATCTCTTATGCAGAATACTACTCAAAGATGTAGAACCAAATAAGTCCATATGAAGCATGTATAAGGGTTGAGTAATAGAGTTTTGGGTCTTGGGCTTACAAGAAGCTCTGTGTAGCTTACCTTTGAGGTAAGCTACACAAGTCTGGTCATTTAAAAAAAGTTTTTGAGGCATTCCTCTTACCAAACCATCCTTTACTATCTTGTTAATGGTTTTGAAATTAATATGACCAAGTCTCCTATGCCATAACATTGACTCATCCTGAGATGCTTTTTCAACCAAACAAGTAAGATTCTCTTTAGGAACAATGTTTTTCATATCAACACTGTAAAGATTGCCTTTCCTAGGGACTCTAAGCAAGACCTCATGGTCATTAGGTAACTTAAAGTCAAGGGCGAGGATAAGGCACTCAGTGTTAGTAAATAACACAAAGTTCTTTTTGTCACACATCTGTGACACACTAAAGAAATTGTATTTAAGCTCCTTCACATAGTATACATCCTCAAAATCAAGACTGACAGTCTTGATTGTACATGTACCAGTAATCCTGCCACCTATGCCACCACCAAAAGAAACATATCCACCATCCAAAGGTTTGAATTCTGAAAGGTATGATCTATTTCCAGTCATGTGCCTGGAACATCCACTATCTAAGTATCCTTGATCTTCTTCAGTACATGAATGTTCCTGCATACAAAATAAAGGAAATTAGTTTCCTTTGGGGACCCAAGCCATTACTGACTTGGATTTGCCTCGTGCATCAATGTGATTGTATTTCTGCATGGTTGTTGATGCATTGTTGGATTTGGTGGGTCTCTATATCCAACATGCTGAGGCCTTAATAGCATTGACCCCAGTTCCCTTGACAGTTCTCAAAGACCTAGCAGTGTTAACTATTGGCCTAGAAGTATGAACTGTTGCCCTTGTTGGACTGACAGTTCTTACTTTTTCCCTCTAAACCATCTTTTGAAAACCAGTATTTTATTAAAAGACTAGTTATTATCCTGTGGTTCTTTGTAGAGTTTGGTTTAGGACTTGAGACTATTGGTTTTGTGTAAGCAATCATATTTGGTCTAGCAGTATTCAGAGGTTTGATGACAGACTTCATTAGAACTGCTCTGGGTATCATTTTATTGAGAGCATTTGGGTGAGTATTTCTTGAAAATTTGTTTGAGTTCACCCTTATGTTGGCATACCCTGGTACCCTTGTGTTCCCATTTACCATCCTTCTCCCATGATGGTAATTACACATAGCCTGAATATGATCAAAACATACACAAGAATAGCAAGCTTTATTGTGCATAACAAAATCACTGCCTAGTTGTTGGGACTTAAGATTATTCCAGTTCCTCTAGTTTCCCCTAGGCTGTATGGTTCTGCTTCTAGACTGTGAATACCTACTAGTTGACCTATACATTTCTGCATATTTAACTGTTGGCCTAACAAATTTTATTTCTTTCTTAGGTCTAGCAGTTTCAACCTTAGGCTTAAGAGTACCTATTTTCTCAGACTCATTTTCCACAACTAGTGAGGAATCACTAGCACTTTCAAAGGCATCATTGACCTCAGGCTTTCCTAGATTTACATTTTCTTTAGCCTTAGGTCCATATTCCATCATAGGCTCATGAAATTCCTCTAAACCAGTGTGTGATAAGTCAACACCTGGAGGTAAAGGAACACCTCTATATGGAGGTGGAACAGAGTTATAACCTAAACCAGATTTAGCCTTATTATGAATTTGACTCTCTATTAATTTAGTAACAAGATTAGAACAGTATTCTAGAGTCTCCACAGTAATGTTTATGTTTTCATTAGCTGTCTTACACTTTTCCAATTTATCTTTTAACAAAGCTATCTCCATATCTTTATGAGAAAGATCTCTTTTAAGCACGGCTATTGTTTCAGAAAAAGTAGACTCATTTTCCTTATAATGGATAATTTGTTCTTCTAACACAACTAGAGCTCTCTTATGATTAGCAAGATTATAGTTTGTTTTGTTAAGCTCTATTCTCTGGTTATCATATATTTCCTTAAGAATTTCACATTCTTTCACAGCAGAACATGATTTTGAACAACCATTATTAGAAAGTACCTCAGAATCAGAGAAGGCCATAAGTGCCATCTTTGTTGCCACCATAGCACAGTCTGTAGATGGTTCCTCTTCATCAGCCATGAAACTTCAGTCATAGCCACAACTAGGGGTGCAAACAAGCCGAGCTTTTATCAAGCAACTCGAGCTCGAGCTTGGCTCGATCGAGTCGAGCTTTTATCGAGCTCAAGCCGAGCTCAAGCACAATATATTGGCTCGAAACATATAATGAGCCGAGCTCGAGCTTTGGATAGCTCGGCTCGAGCTTTTATCAAGCTTTTTCGAGCTTTAATTAAATAAGGGTTAATTTGAATATTAACTTAATTATAAGGTATAACTCCATAAACAATTAATTAACTATATACCCTTGAAACCTTAATTATTCCTACGTACCGTTTTGTATTCTACAATTTGTAAAGTGCACCCTTTTTGGCCATCACCTCGTCTTCATCAGCCATAAGGTATTATATTTTTTAATTATTCAACTACTATGTACTAACTCCCTAATTTTAGAGTTAATCTTTTATTTGAAAGAATTTGAAAGTTCATTTATCTTCAAATTTTATTTATGTATGTTTATGTGTTAATTCTAATGACTCTGGTTTTCTTATCTTGTTCGTATTTTATTGTCTTAGAAAATAATTACCATACATTAGTGAATGTTAATATTACAATGAGCGAATGAAATTTATTACTCAATATGGTGTTTCATACTTGTTTTAAGTTTTAAGTAAGATATATAGAGATATTTATTTTGCTACATGTTGAATGACTATATGTTGGCAACTATGCAAATATACCCATGAAAACGACAATATACAACAATTGTGAGCGAATGATATATCTAGAGTAGCTACTAAATGAATTTTAGTTTACCAAAAACGTAACTCACATATTACACTTCAACGTCAATAATGTTAATTAGTATACACGAGAGAGGTAATTAACATTATTTCATGAGATCTATAGGTTATAAATTGTTTTCTATCTTAGTAGAAAGTGCCTTGCAATAAAAATAGAAAGTCTATTGGTGAATTTTTCTTTGTTGATTATGTTTGCTTTTATTCTTATGATTTATTGGTTCAGGTGTATGTCCCTTTTGTAGGGTCTTTTTATGGTTTCCTTCATACGGGTGTAAATGTGTAATCATGTATTCATATACATATATTCGAGCTTTTCAAGCAAAGCTCGAGCTTTGCTCGAAACTGAATCGAGCCGAGCTCAAGCCTAGATGGTTAAAGCTCGACGAGCTATTGAGCCGAGCTTGAGCCTAGTTTTTTTTTTCAAGCCGAGTTCGAGCCTTGTCAAGCTCGAGCTTGGCTCGGCTCGATTACACCCCTAGCCACAACCATCAATTGCACCATAGCCTTTCAAGAAGGCTCCTTTCCAGTTGTCTTCTTCCCACTGCTTTTATTCCATCTTCTCTTGTAGTCCTGAGACTTTGGCTTCCTACACTTTTTAGCAAAGTGCCCCATCTTGTGACAGTTGAAACACTCTACTTTGGATTTATCAAATCCATCATTATCATCACCAGCAATGGTGATCTTCTTTCCAGTTCTCTTCCAGAACTTCTTTGCCCTTATGCTAAGCAAAGCAACATTTCATTTGATGTCCATCTCATGAAGGTCATCATCATCCAGTTGCTCAAGATCTTCATGAGTAAGTGAAGATCCACTTGCTTGGCTAGATAGGAAGGCATAGAAAGTTGGGTCGCCAATTCCTGTAGGACTAGTTTTTGAACTAGCAGTGCCAACCTTAAGGTTAGCAGTACTAACTTCTAAGTCCTCATCTTCTTCAGAATTAGAATCGGTTTAAGCAGATAAGAATGCCTTGTTGCCTGAACTTAAATTTGTGCCTCCAAACTTTTTGAAATCCTGTTCATTGATTTTGAAATTGTTGTACAGGTCACTCAGGGACATGGTATCAATGCCTGGTTTGTTCTTCCAGACTACTACATGCATCCTGTATTCTGTAGGCAAGCTCCATAAAAACCTGGAGTTCAGATCTTCTTGGGGAACATTATCACCCAAGACAGTTAGTTGACTAACCAATCTCTGCAGTCTATTGGATAGATGATCGATAGATTCATTGCTTGTTGTAGAGAAATTCTCCAATTGTTGTTTCAACAAAACCTTTTGAGTTTTCTTGGTGGCATCATTACCACCAAATCTTGTGACAATTGCCTCAATCAAGGTTTTGGCTGTCTTGTAATGACTGAAAGACATAACATGGTCATTAGAGATGGCCAACATTAGCAAACGTCTTGCTTTAAGATCATTCTTTCTTTTATTTTTCTCATATGTAGTGAGGGGATCTGTGTGAATTTTGGTAAAAGTCTTGCCATCTTCAATTGTTTTAGTTTGTTTGGGAACAAAGGAGTCCCCATTTTCAATAATCTCCGATTATAGTCCAGCACCAAAAAGTATTGCTCAATCCTGAGCCTCCACATGTCATACTCATTCTGTTTGAGTACTCGTAACTTATCAGCAGCATGGTTTTGAGAGGATTCCATATCCACGGGATTTGATTGGGAAAACAAAGTGATTAGGAATGTATCTTCTAAATCAAAGTATCCGAAACCAAGGCTCTGATACCACTTGTGAGGATCAAAACACCTTTGAGACTTGTGTTATTAGATACTTTGAGGTTATACCAAATATTATGCGGAATCTACTACTTAGCACTTTAGAATACAATAATTATTGGATGTATATGAAATAGTAAACAAAGATGTAACAAAACGCTTCAATATTATTGATAATACGAGTGATCTTTTCTTTGTCACTAGGGTTTACAACCTTGAAGCTTAACCAAAAGATACGTACAAAACATCTAACCCTAGGACCTCCTTTTATAGTGTTTTCTTTACTAGTCTATTTCTATGCCTGGCAGTACCTATAGTAGTTAGTACTGCTAAGTTTAATTCCCAACACCTCCTGCTATATATATATTTATATATATATATATATATATATATATATATATATATATATATATATATATATATATATATATATATATATATATATATATATATATATATATATAGGGTAGGGTTAAAATGAAAAGTTTCTTATAATGAAAAGAATGAGAAGGCATGTGGAGGTGACATGTGTCACCTTTGCCACATCACCATGCCATGTCATGTGACATGTGTCCCCCCCCCCCCATCCCAGCAAAAAAAAATCCCGCAAAAAAAAAATTTGGGCAAAATTTTTTTTTCCCGCCAAAAAATTCCCGCCAAAATTTATTACTGCATCACAGTTATAAAAATAATGCATCATAATCATAATTGTGATGCAGTAATTTATAACCTTAATGCACTAAAATCATGATTATGATGCAGTAAATTTATAACCGTGATGCAGTAACTTATAACCTTAATGCACTAATAAGTTTTGGTGCATCTTTATTATAAGTTACTGCATCATAGTTAATAGTTAAGTGCATCAACTATGATGCACTAAAATCAAGGTTATAACCTTAAATGCACTAAAATCATGGTTGTGATGCAGTAACTTTATAACTGTGATACATTAATTTATAACCTTAATGCACTAAAATCATAATTGTGACGCAGTAACTTATAACCTTAATGCACTAACAAGTTTTGGTGCATCTTTAAAGTTACTGCATCATAGTTAATGGTTAAGTGCATCAACTATGATGCACTAAAATCAAGGTTATAATATTAATGCACTAAAATCATGATTGTGATGCAGTAACTTTATAACTGTGATGCAGTAATTTATAACATTAATGCACTAAAATCATAATTGTGATGCAGTAACTTTATAACTGTGATGCAGTAAAAAAATTGGCGGGAAATTTTTGGCGGGGAATTTTTTTTTTCGGGGGGGGGGGGGGGGTGGGGGTGATGTGGCAAAGGTGACACATGTCACCTCCATATGCCTTCTCATTCTTTTCATATATTATATATATATATATATATATATATATATATATATATATATATATATATATATATATATATATATATATATATATATATATAGAGTCCGGTTCTAGAGAAAAGTATAATTAGATAGAAAAGTGAGAAAAAAAGTTACAGGGTAGATTTTGAAAATACTTGAAAGTTTAGGGTAAAAATTAAAAAATAAACAAAATAGAGATATCATTCAAATCTGATCAACATTTTCAGTTTATTCACATGAACCACCATTTGCACCGTCACCACAACCACCATCTCCACAATAACCACCATTTGCACCGTCACCACAACCACCATCGCGACCGTCACCACCACCATCATCTCCATCATTATTCCCAAACTTGGAGATGAGCAACTCCATCTCCACAATAACCACCAACACCGTCGCCACCGTCTTCCATCGTGCAACCACCACGTTAATCTTCACTCCACCACTGCACCGCCGCCGTCAATCTTCTTCAGGTTAATTTATAACATTTTTAATTATTAATTTATATAAATTTATTTATTTATTTATTTTAATGTTTAGGTAGAGGTAATGAGTCTATTTTTTGTATATTGAACGATATGAAATCTTAAGGCATCTTTGTGTATATTTTCGGCATGAGATTACAAGCTACATTATCAGACTGTATTAGTGCATTTGTGTTTGTGGTTGATGTTTTCCCTTAAATGTTTGTATGCTTACTGAATCATTAAACATTTTAGGGCATTAAATGTGTAAACCAATCATAAGTTGTATTTGTGTTGAATCATATGAAATATTAAGGCATCCGTGAGTATGATTAGTGCATCGTTAGACATGCTAATGCACAAGTGTTTGTGTTTAGTGCATCCGTTTGTATTTTAGTGCATCGTTGGACATACCTTGGGCATATGTTCGTATGTTTAGTGCATCATTGAACACAATAGGGCATCAATGATTATGACTAGTGTAGTGCATCGTTAGACATATTAAGGCATCATTGTGTATGTTTAGTGCATTGTTGGTCGTATTAGGGCATCCATTTGGTATATTTAATGCATCGTTGTAAATAGTTATCATACTAGGTAGTTTGATACCAAAATAATACTCACCTGTTACATAAGTTATTATGACTCATAAGTTTTTTTTGAATGTGTCCTAATAAGCTTGTTTTGACCTGCTACCTACAGAGTGTCCATACCTTAAGTCCTAAGCAAGAGATACAATCACATAAAGTTTCGTTTAATCACAACTTGATGCAAGTCAAAAGTAAGAACAAAATACGTGAATCGCTGCAACTCCATAGCTATAAACTTATCAAGCTGCAAAACATAAAGTTTATTATAATAATTTAAATCTTATAACAGACGTTTGATATCCAATCATACTTTAAACTTGGTACATGGTGTCATCCTGTCATAAAATTACTTCAATACACTACAACTAAGTGTCCAAACATCCAACTAAGTTGTTATGAATCTGTTAATTGTTCTAAAAGGAAACTGAGCATCATGCAGTCTTGCACAAGATATAAATTTTTTCATGATTGTTAGCCGAGTGATTGTTGGAATCAGCAGCAAGGATATGCAAAGTCAAAAACATGAATAAAATATTATGACGATGCTCGTATTTTGCATCTTTCTGCAAAATTAATAAATCTAGTGTAATTTGATATATCAGGAAAAGTCAATAGCATCATTACATGGTGATGGCTACTTGCGCTCTCGAGAAGAACCTTGGTCTTCAGTAAGGGGATCTCCATTCCCTCAACGCGACTCAAGACCCCGGCACATCAATGTTGACCCACATTATCAAAACAAAAATCCTAAAACAAACAGTAAAAACACAGAAGAACAACCCAGTGATGTCTTATGGGTCGGGTATCCACAATCCTTAAGGGTAGATGAAGACAGTCTATGGAACTCCTTTGCCCCATTTGGCGAGATTGAAAAGATTTCAGCATTTCCATATCGAACTTATGCTTTTATCAGGTTCTGGTAATGGCAACAAGTAAGCACAAATCCCTGGTTGCTTGACCAATTTATCAATATTCTTTCATAAAAAGGTTGACTCGGGTTATGTTTTTTTTGCAAATGGGTAAACCTTCAAAAATTATTTATTTAAAAAGTTTGATCATTGTTGAAATAATATAAGCTTTGAAATCATACTTGCTAGATAATCTTTAGTAAATTTTATAAATATTTTGGACAAAAAGTGTTTGAGTTAACCCAATCTGGCCTGTATGAAAGTTATCTGTTTTGAGCGGTTAACGAACATGCCGAGTTTCCCATTTTGCCACCTGGACTTATCGAGGTAGGGCCTGCTAACTCTTACTCCAGAAAGAATTTTTTTCAGCTTTATAATGTTTCCAAGATGAGAGGCAGTAAGTATCTGTTCTTTTATATGGTCTTATATGCTTAACAAATTTTTTGATCGTCCAATTCTCTGGGATAATTTCCTTTTCAATGCTGCTCAGTGAGGAAAATCTCGGGGAAGTCCAGATTCAAAAAACCTCGAAAATAAGAAATTCAGATGTTGGAGAAGGGACATAAAGCATTGAAGTAGGAACCGACACAGTAGAAGAATTCGCCAAGTACAAATTGCCTACCTTGTATGTTTACTTTTAAAATTATATATTTTTATTCTTCTTTTTTGACTATTAGCTCGAGTTTGCAGTGAACATCCTAAGAGAGCGCGTAAACGATTGAAGCCACTTGTTCTTGATGATGCAGGAAAAGAAAAACTGAAGGACCTTTACGAGAAGTATGTGCTTTACTATGTTTTGATGTAACAAATATATTGAGTACAAATAGTTTTGGAGTTGATGAATTGTTTCCTTGCCAAATGAACTCGTCATTACACATATAAAGATTTTTGAAATGGACAAATTTAATTGCATCTGTTAGAGGTACTTTAGTGCATCCATTTGAGGACCTTTAGTGCATCCTTTGAGGTACTTTAGTGCATCCGTTTCTCATTTTGACCCATTACCCAAGACTTCCATTTTGCCACTCTTTAATATATAATGAATCATAATCTCTTTGCATTTTTGTAATGTCTTTTTCTAGTTGACTCATTCTCAGGAAGTTCCAGTATTGGTATCTCTCATTCGGTCAGGTTACTTGGAGTAAAGATGCAAGCTGCTACTGGTTTTTGTAATGTCTTCTGATAGTTGACTCATTCTCAGACCCTAGAAAATTCTAATGGTTATTGGATTTGCTTACGGGGCTAATATGTTGACCAAATATCTCGCTAAGATCGGAGAGGATACACCACTTACAACTGCCACTTGCCTTGACAATCCTTTTGATTTATTTGTCCCTTCTACTGATCAAGACATCTAACGCAAGGCTTTCATTGAGATTCTGCAATCCAGCAAGGTTTGTTCTTCACATTATATCTTTGTATAACAAATCATACATGTTGTTCTTCTCTTTCAACTTCTTAAGCTGTTAAATGCCCAATAAATGCCAATATCACAAGGTTATAATCAACAATGATAAAGCCTTAGGATATTAAATAGGAATCCTACATGTTATACTAGTTAGTTTTGGTCTAAGTCCAATGTACTTTTAAGCCACACCAAATTTCCAAATTGGATTCTTTGGAGTTACATTCCCATAAGTGAGTGTAGTTATATGGAATGAAGTTTATGAGAATGACATGTTTGTACATTTTCTAGGGGAAGAGGCATTTATAAAATCTCAAGTAAAAGTCTAGTCTATTGGCAGTATGGGACAAATAAGTGTCTTCTCATTGATGGTATTGAGTAACCTGGACAAATAAAATCTTAGCATCTTAAGATTTGTAATTTGAAATGCCTGCCACTAACCTCAGGACATCAGAATAATACATGTAGTCATTTCAAAGATAGGTGAGTTACGAGGCAAACGGGTTGAAAATAGATGAAAATGGAAAATTTGCAATAGTAGATTAAATGGGAATTAAGGCATCTAAAAGGTAGATTAAATATTATTAGTGCATCAAAAAGGTAAATATTAGGGCATCTATGAGTATGATTAGTGCATCAAAAGGTATATATTATGGCATCTATATGGAATGATTTAGTGCATCCATTTGACGTACTTTAGTGCATCTGTATGGAATGATGTGCCATTCGGAGATAATTATAGTTTTGACTTTGTATCAGTGTATTTGTATTTTGTTGACCTTATGTGTTAGAGATGGCAAAATGAGAAGGTATGGTGGGCTGGGTAATGGGCCAGAATAGGCATTTTGTGTATGGGTTGGCTGGAAGACTTTTTGGTCATCATTTTTATTTTTTTTTTAAAAATAAGTGGGGGAAATATGATTATAAATATTACATTTTTTTTAACTAACTTGTGCTAAATGTCTTATTTTGAATAAAATGATTCAGAAGGTTTTAGGAACTTAAGTACAATAATTATGGGTCCATTTGTTTAGTGCATGAGCATGTATGTTTAGTACATCAACGTGTATGTTTAGTGCATCCATTTGTTTCATGTAATTAGGGCCTTTAATATGTGAAAGAATGAATTCAGGTTAAACCTGGTCATCATAATCTGGTGGACAAAAAAGCAAGTAAATGTTGGGCTGGAAATGGTTATGGAACCTTCTTTATTAATCTTAGATGAACCAACTTCTGGTCTCAAAAATTCTTCTTCTCAGTTACTACTTAAAGCACTTCGACGTGAAGCACACGAAGCAGTAAATGTGTGCATGGTTGTTCACCAGCAAAGGTAATTTTCTTCGAGAAGTCGATAGTTTTGAGCGTTTGGATGATACTGTTTATTTGCTTACTTTATACAATAGTAAATAAGCATGTTGTTACCTATAAGCACTTTTCAGATGATTGACCCAATATGATCCTCATATCAAGTGAATTAATATATATTTTCGTTTTTTTCAGTTATAGCTTATTCAGGATGTTTGACGATTTGATACTTCTAGCAAAAGGTGGTCTCGTAGCTTATCTTAGACCAGTAAAGAACGTTGAGGAGTACTTTTTCAGGCATCGGTATCCATCTACGCAAGCGGGGCAATCCTCCAGATCACTATATCGATATATTAGAGGTGAAGTTAAGTACAACATCAATAGTCAACTACAAAAGTCCTTCCGGTCATGTGGATGCGTCATAACGAATATGCCATACTACTCCGACATGAAAGATTCTGAGGTAAATTCAGTTTCTTCACACGAAGGCTCGCCATCTACTGTTGGTGGGTCCCCATGATTAGTCTTTTGCTGGAGAACTATGGTAGGAGTTCAAGCTCTTTGTTCAAATGAAAAAGACGATTTTCTAAGTTATTTCTCAAGGATGAAGGACTTGTCTGGTCGTGTAATTTCGGCGTAGGTCGAAAATGTTATATAATGCTTCATACATTTAAACAACAATAATTTTGTCACGGTGGCTATTGTTGTCTGCGAGTCAAAGTAAATGTAGCCAAAATGGCGAAGTCCTCCAAAGTATACTTGTTTAAGCAACTCTGGAATAAATGTTGGTCTACTTTAAATTTTACATTTATATGCAGAATCTTGAGCTATTCTAAGCTATACACTTAGTCGTTAGACTGTCTTTTTGGCTAATATGGCGTTAATGTATCAAACTGAACTTTGGTTCGATTGATTTTTGTAGTTGAGGCGACATTTAAAAACGTTCGCTTGGATAAGTTTCTATACGTTTAATAACGAATAACAGATAATTATAAGAAAGTCAATAAATTTTGCAAACAAAGCAAAGAACCATATGCCATACAGATACCTTTTACATATGTCATACATATACCTTTTACAAACAAAGAAAAGAACCAGGTGTTAAATCCATTTGGTGCAACGCAAATAACCACATGTTGCCTTGGAAATAAAACCATAGTTAAACATATCTTACTCTGAAGCCTCATGACACTTTGGAAAAAATTCCTCAACATCCACAACAAATACAATGCCAGCTGCTTGATGTAGGTACTCATCCAGTTTAAGGCGAAGACGTGAGTGGCCAAGAACATCAACAAGATGAGCCGCGTTGATCTTGCCTTTCTGTAAGAATGACATTTAAAGTGAATAAAAAAGAGCAATGAAAACTAAGCGAGTGGACACTGGTTAAGTTCAAGAATGCATAATCAAATTATATTAAGATATGTTAGCATGAATTGAAACATGCAATTCCTCTAAAACAAATTTTCAGTTGCCATTTTTTCTCGAACTCTCCACAGTACTTGTGCCAACAACAAGTAGACCCATATAGAGAGTAATCACCTGAAAATCAGAAGCATAAAACACAATGTAAAATCAGTGCATCACAGTTATGAAATTTCATTTAGGCATTTTATCAAACACCTTATGTGCAAGTTTTGCAAACACGTTTCCAAGTCATTTTTTTCTCAAATTTGTTTCAATTAAATCATCTATATA
The DNA here is from genome assembly GCA_019973895.1 of Chrysanthemum seticuspe. Lineage (NCBI taxonomy): Eukaryota > Viridiplantae > Streptophyta > Magnoliopsida > Asterales > Asteraceae > Chrysanthemum > Chrysanthemum seticuspe. Next base: position 231,232,683 of record BPTQ01000007.1, on the reverse strand, counting down.
GTGCATCATGTCACAAACTCTTAAAATTGATACATATATGAACAAACATAATGATTATCGAATCAAAATTCGTAAAAAAAACCATAACTCATAACAGACATGTATATCATCTTTATATTTGATCTTAGAGAATAAAACTAACAAATATATAATCAAAATAAGTTAAGAAACTTACTTTGTTCAACAATATAAGAATTATAACGAGATGATTTGTTGAATGAGATGATGGTGAGCGGTTGGGAATGGTGGTGAGATGATGGTGAACGATGAGGAACGGTGGTGAGCGATGGGGAGACGATGGTGAACGATGGCATGGTGGTGAAAGCTGGTGTATGTGAAGGTCTGAACTGTAAGAGGAGAGAAAGAAGAAAAAAAATGAGAAACAAATGGGCATTATATATGATCAATCCGTGAATTTCTGAAAAGTTACGAAACAACCCTTATAAAATAAAAAAAGTAACAAACAGGCCCCTTGAGTTGTGGAAAAAAAAGGAGGGGAAGAGGGGGTGATCTAACGGTTGAGATCACTTCTCTCACTTTTCTCTTGAGATCAACTTTTTAAATGATCCAATCTATATATATATATATATATATATATATATATATATATATATATATATATATATATATATATATATATTAAAACTTATGTTCAATAGTTTGGAATAATTTTTTTAGAAGGATTCTTGTGATTCATACAGTTTTTGTATCTGGTATCACTTGTGATATTTTTGTTAAAAATGATGCAACACTTAGGTTTGATTTTGATGTTTATCACTTGTGATATTACTCTTAATTGATTAAGGCAGACAACTGAAATGTAATCACAACTGATAAATCAAATAAGAAGGTCTATCAACACTCTATAATTGTCCTATTGGAGACTTCTAACCGTAACTTTTTTACTTTTGATTTATCTCTTGTGATAAATATAATAGTTGAAAATTTATATGCTCAATAGTTGGAATAAATTCATACGAGGATTTTGTGATTTTTTTTGGAATATTTGACGTTTATCACTTGTGATAAAACATCACAATAATCAAATGTTTACCTCATTTATGAGATTTTAAGATTTTTACTGTTATATATCACTTGAGATATTACGCATTATAATCTATGAAACATTCCTCACAGACCTCATGTACATTCTACCAACTGTTGAAATGGCATAAACAAAAGAACAATGGGTTTATGGTTTAGGTATATATCACTTGTGATATTAGATCATCATCATCTCCACCATTAATCATATCATTTTTTAGTTGTGATATTGTACATAGTGGTTAGGGGTTTAGGGTTTAGGGTTTAGGTATATACCAATTGTGATATTATACCTAGTAGTTAGGGGCTTAAGGTTTTTGGTGTGACACCTTTAAATTTCTACACATGTTTTTATAAGGAAATATCCTTACTTTCAATTTACAAACTTTTTCGAGCTCATTTGATTCGAAAATGAGAAGTTATATCGCGAAACGTGGAATTTGCACACAACGCGTACCGGCACAATCATGAATTTGATAAACGATTTGATTTGTATTTTTATATTTGTGAGAAACTAGCCGTGTGAATACTCGTTTTTATTGAAAAATTATCTTGAATGCAACGGCGTAATTTTGTGAGTTGAATCGGACATTTGCTAGCTTAAATGAGTCCCGAACCGCTAAATCATAAAAGGTTGCAAAAACTGAATATATGGCCCCTTTGATATAATTTACTCTACTGGCCCTGAACTTTTAGAATTTACACATTTGGTCCCTATGTTATTTTCACTATAAATAGAATTTATTAGGGTTTTCAAACCCTAATTTCTTACTTACAATCCTCTCACGTCCCCCTCCACTCCTTATCCGGCCACTGTCAGCCGCCGGCCACCTTTCTCCGGCCACGACACCGCTTCCGGCCACCTCACACCACCGTTTTGACGCAAGTTTCAAGTAGATCAGGATTAGATCGTGTTGTTGAGTTTGTTTTTGGATCAAGAGCAACCACATCCGCCGCCATAGCCAGCCACCATCTCCGTTTGCCACCTCTTTCTTTAAGGGTCAAGTGATCGGGTAGGTTGTAGATTCTCAAGGGTTGTTTTGAGTGTTTTGAGTGATGTAGGTTTGGATTGTGGGTTTTGATTCGCTTCTCGCACATCCGTCGTTTCTACTTTCTCTCCACGTGGTATGTCCAAACGCAACCGGTCATTCTTCTTCCCTTTTTTTTACTAATTGTTCACATAAAACATAAATTTTGCAAATGATTTCATGGAATAAAAATGAATCTTAAACATTTTTATTAATGTTAATATCAGATTTCGTGTGGTAAGATTTGTATGAAAGTGGTGTTTGTTTGTTTTTAAATCGGGTCGGGTCGTAACCGACTAGGGTTCTTGGTCAAACATGTTTCGTATATGGGTAGAAATTGGGAGTTCTTATTTACTTTAGTCTTGTTCTCGAATAGGATTTGGATTTTATTATTTATTGGATTTAGACATGTTTGATATCGGTTTGATTTATCACAGTTGGTGGTATTTGTGTCACGGTAAAACCTACAAAGATTTGTTATTTATCACAGTTGGTAGTAGTCATTTGTTTGTGTCTGATTGATTCGGTCAAGGTATGAAAAACCAAGGGTCTCTGTTTGTGTAGTTGTGTTTGAATTAGACTCATTTATTTATTTTTGACTAACCTCGGTTTGGATTAAATTGTGTATGTATAATTGGTTTTGATCATTTGAGTTGGTTTGTGTTTGGATTTGTCTCGATTCAACCACCACCCACGTAGGGTGTGTTGGTTAGCTTTCGGATCAAAGGATACCACCACAAGGGTGTGTCATACTCGGGTAATAACAGCAGTAATAACAAAGTTTTGTGTATTTTCAATTTATGTTTGTTAGAGCTTAGTTACCAGCTTATTTTCCCAACAGTTAGAGTGTATCTGATTTGTTTCAGAAAGAGCAAACGTGTTTATGTGTTAGTGTGTAATCAGTTTTGGGCCACACGCCCAACAAGGTTGCATTAGTTTAGCAAAGCACATGAGGGCGTTTGATTTGTATTTTGGGCTCCAAGGCTCACCAATTAAATAATGGTGTGTTGGTTGTTTAATGGGCTAATAAGCCCATGTGTCCAAAGAGGATGTTTATTTGTTAAATATATATAACTTAAAATTATTTTTTTGTTTATCGAACATTCAACAAACGTAATTGACTTGTTTTGACATTGGTAATATTTGGTACATTTCGGTTACTCGTGGATTGTTACTTGGGATTACACTTAAACTTGGACAATATAAATATTTAACGGGCACTTGAATATCGGATTTTGACTTGGATAATTTGTACAACTATTGGACATGTATCAACATCTATTAGACATTGAACAATTTGGACTTATTAGAATTGAAACGAACCCAATATATTAGACTCATGACGAATTTAATATATTTAATTTGTAACGAATATACAATAATGAAATAATGTCTAACAATCAATGAATACTTTTTATTAATTTTCTATTAAAGAGTTTGAGAAAATTGATTTTATTAAAGTCTCGATGACTTGGGAACATTGTATAAATGGACGTGTCATGCCAAAATTTATAAAATTTTCTAAACTTATACTTTTCTTTTAAAACCTTTTATCGTCATAAAACTGACAATCATCGAAACTTATAATTTTTATTTACTTGTGAGCTTTTATTATGTGATATGCTAATTTGAGTTTTCTTATAAAACTTAAATTATGTTTCCAAACCTTATTGATTGTTTCCTAACTATTGGGGATTATTGGGTAAATACCGAAGCATACCAATTGACTTACTTTGTGACATAATTATTTATCGTTATTCCCTCGACTTCTTCCTGGTCATTATCTTCGCGACTTGAGTTCCCGTCAATACTTTCTTGACTATTCTTTTATAATATATTGGGATATATATTATACTTTGACGTGAGTTACATTTTGAGTCTTTACTTTCTTACCACCACATGAACGATGTTATTAAACTTTTACAAAACATTGATGCTAAGCTTTATACAAACGTTGATACGAGTATTCCATGAAAACTAAGACACTTTGTCTTTTGAAAACACATTTGCTTTGTGAGACGTATTCTGAAGAAGATGATGATACGAGTACCGAGATAAGGATATCGAACAGCCCCGTTGAAGAAGATAGAAGTCATCATCTTTTAAACATTCACTACCAAAGCTTCCAAGGCTCTTGCACTGAAGAAAGAAATTAAGCCATCTGAAAGTGAGACTTTGGCAGCTTCCCCCCAAACCGAAAATCCTTTAGCTGAGCAGATTCAAAGCTTTCTTACAAGCTTCCCTTAGCCAGGTGCACAAAGAAGCACACCATTATCATCGAACTTGATGCTCCTTTTAAGAATAATCATCGTGATTCATCGTTCGAGGTTATATCATCCAAAAGAACAATAGCAACGTATCATCCCACATTTAAATAATCTTCTCAATTTCCATACCCACTGATGTCTGAAGCGATCCATTCCAAAAGGTGTCAAGAGACCACTTCCCCCGAGTAGTTGAATTGATGCAGCCCATCTCTTAGAATAGAACTCACGAACCCGAATACACATATACCCAAAGACAGAGAAACTTATACCATCGAAGTAGCAGATTAAGTCCGATAGCCAAAGAATAACCCCGATGTATACTTTTCTCTCCCCTGAAGAAAGTGTATGAAGCTCACGAACCCGAAGTACCCGAATGCCCAAAGAGAGAATAGTCGATAACATTGAAGAAGCATGCCGAATCACTGATTATCTCTGCGGATGACAATCTCTGCGGATGTCAACTCCGGAATAGGTGATTATATCTCTGAATCACTGATTAAGCCCTCAAGTGAGACAACTGAGCATCCCCAATGTACACAATCTCTCTCCCCTGATGATTGTGATAACATCAAAATCATCACACACTTGTGTACCTCTTTTATCTTCAGAAACTTTCTATTACATCACTTCCCCCACGTAGTTGGAATAATAACACTAAAAGCCTTGATGAGTAAAACCTTGAGATTCTCTGCGGTCATGACATTTGTCTTCCCGGGATATCTTCAATCACTTAGAAGAATTAAGTTCATCAAGTTTACTCGCTTTGTGTTTAGATGTGTGTCTCCTTCCCCCTTGCTGGTTTTGATACTTCAGAATCATCAACATATTGTAAGCCCGTATACTAGAAATCTTGTTGAGAAGATCATAATTAGCTCAGATGTATCTGTGAGAATCAACTTGCTGAAGAAAAAAAATGAGCAAGTCTAATTGGGGATTAAATCAGACATTTCACCCTCCCCCAATTAGTGCTCTCCCCTAAACCGACAATCTTTATAATGAATGCTTGAATAAAGAAGAAGTCTTTAGATCTTTAAATGCAACTCGTCTTTAGTCTTCTAACATGTAGCAGAAAATGTAGAACAGACTGTAGACTCGACCTTCTTCAAGATTGTCCAATTGGGGAATAGAAAGTTAACATCTTCATCTCACCAAATGCGTTCCAATTACCTTATATGTAGCAAATATCCTTAACTAAAATCCCTCCCAATCAAACAAGAACAGAAAGATGTTCATCAAAGAAATCACCCCAGCAACTAGAAGCACTTTGTCATTTAATCATATCAGTCTATGTGAAGATGTCAACCAACGGCTCTTAGAAGAAACTCCATGTAGAAATGACCCGATAAGAAGAAGCTCGGTTCTTACATGAGTTTGAAGCCGTTTGACCATTTAATCTCTAATAACAATCAACCATGCAGAATTATCATACTTCTTCTCCCCCTCAAGAATTGCATACGAAGATGCCATTCTTGATTGAACAAGTGATTATTATCCAAATGTATTCTATTCACACTTCTCTCCCGCAAAATAAGCACATGATGTCGCCATATTCATTATAATCGAGCAAGTGGAATGAGAAAACAATCAGTGGTAGCCCGGTTCACTTGATGACTGAAGCGCATGGAAAAAGTATGAAGCATGTGGATGAGAATGGTCATAATAAGAAGATTTCTCTTCTTCAGAAGATAAAGCGCACTGAAGCGTATACTTTTCTTATCTTTAGAGTACGAGGCATGAACTGTTGTGTTCATACGTCATAAGAAGATTTCTCTTCTTTTGAAGATAATGCGCACTGAAACGTATACATTTCTTTTCTTTGGAGTACGAGGCCTGAACTGATGTGAACAGACGTCATAATCTCTCTCTTTTCAACTCTCTTGGCAAAACATGTAATCAACCCCATTATCATTCAGTAGGCTCTCTGTAGTGACAACTGATAGAGAAAACCCAATATGATGAATTTGACCCTGAAGTAAACTAACTCGAACTCGTGACTTAAACTTGCACATATGTAACAAAGAGCGGTGCTGAGACTTCATCCTCCATTTAATCTCTATGTACTCTATACTCTTCATCCAACCAACCATCAAGTATAAGACGTACATCACCTCTTGAAACTCCATAATTGAATGTGACACTGAGCACTACAACGTAACTCCTTAAAGTGATAGTTACTTTGTGGTGGTAAGAGCCCAATTCCCCCAAGTGGTAAAAGAAAAGGTAAACGACACCCAACAATAACTAGATTTCCAAGTCTTTGTTTTTGATAATAAGCTCGAACAAGGATCTTGAAGAATCTTCATCCAACCATCCCCGATACCTTCAGATACTAAGTACACTCCCGTGATATTTTAATTCAACCTCAAATAAATAATAGTGAATTAACCCCGTTGTCACATCTTCTAGTTAAAAGCTCAATTCTAGCCTCCTTTGACGTTTTAAGCGAACTATGATAATGGTTTCATCCCGACCATTGTAAAAGCACATAACCCCGTAAAACCATGTAATAACCAAACTGTCATGACGAATATCCAAACACACATCCAATACATGAAGTACACCCTTTTATCCCTTCTTCGAATTAGAAACCGTAGCACCAGCATCAAAAAAGATCCCGAAATACACTTTCCTTTTCTCTAGGATGGTTCCATCAATACGGGATTTTACAACTCTATGGTTTAAACCGAAAAATAGTTTCTTTCACGGGATTTTACAAAACCAAGAATAAACCGTAAGATAGATCCGGAAATGCACTTTACTATTACCAGGATGTTTCCATTGTCACGGGATTTTACAAGTCTATGATTTAAACCGATAAATAGATTCTTTCGCGGGATTTTACAAAATCAAGACAAAACCATAAACAATGTCAGCTTGAATGTGTTATGACAACTTTGGTTTCAGTGAATATCTGTTCTAGGAGAACATGCAGCGGTTCATCAATGGTTCATTATCCAACATCATCAACATTATCAATCATCCAATAAATACTTTGGTAAACACATCATTCACGCATTCGATAGCTATTGCAGTGACAACATGGTGAAGTAAACCCGATATACCAAACTTGAACATGACGTAAAGTTCCCCAGATTTGTTACTTAAGCTTGCACTAATCCTTGTGAATAAGAAATGGTGTACCCAATGTACCAAACCTCTTGACATATCCTCAACAGCGTGAGACACCAAAGTGATAGTTACGTTGTGGGTTAAGAGAAAGAATCACAAACGTAGCTAGATAGCCAAGTATTTATCACACACTATAAATGCCTAAACAAGTCATCTTCGCGGAAGGGTAGAAAGAAAGAAGACGAAATAAGTAATCGTGCCCGGAAAACCTCACTTCAAATTCAAATAGGAAATACCGTCCAAACAACCCCGTAGTCAAAATAATTCAAGCCGTGACTTAATAATCTCCGTGAAAATGTATAAGCCAAAGTATCAATCCTCATGACCAAATCACATCATCTCAACAAATCTCAATATCAAGTCTCAACCTTTTAGCCAAATGAAATACCAACGTTAGCCGTAGACAAATGTATCATTCGTTGAAATTTAATGACCAAACATTGTTTCATTTGTCCACAAAGTCCATCTTAATAATCATTGACCTCTTCAATAAATCATCTCATCATTATCTCATCATCAATAAATAAGTTCGGTTTAGCCACAACACATATACCCGAGACATTAATAATTAATGGGCTTAAGAGTATTACACAAATTTTCAAATAAGATTAAAACCAGTTATCTCACAATAGCGTGAGTTAGTGATATTAAACCAAAAGGATACGGCCCAATTATGGTCATTAACACAAGAGGCCCATCGCCTAATGCAAAAAAAAAACGGATGGCCCAATTCAGTGTCATAATACCCGATTCATGATATGACCAAAAATAATGGGTATAAACCATACTCTTATCACACCTCAACCCTAATCATACTCATATCAAACCCTAAGATAACTCTCTATCTTTTAAATCCGCCTCTCTCACCAAAAACTTCTCAATCCCTAATATTCCTCACTTAACCCTAAAATCACAAACATACCGCCCCCAAACCTTCTTTCCCACTTAACAGCTCAACACCAAGACATAAATCCACTTAACTCAAGCCTTAAACTCACTCAAATATGTCGCCTCCATCTCAACCACGGATGACATATCAAACACAGATCAAGAGAAGGCCTCTTCATACTAGTACTAGGCAAGTATTACCATCGTGACTACATCAAACTCGCCACAGGGATGGCTGGAGTTGAAGTATCGTTACAAAGATTAAGCCAAGGTAGGTTCTTTAATCGACTAAAATGATAAGTTAAAGAGTAATACAATGAGCAAGTGAAAAATCATGTTAACAAAGTTGTTAAAAACGTTTCACATCTCATATAATTAAATGAAGTAAATACTTCAAACAACTTGGATCAGTGAAGATTTGTTTTCGTGATAATAACCTTCAAGGTTAGATTTGTCTCAATTGATAAGACATGAAAAACTTTCTGAGATCTTTTAATAAATTATCTTTTTGCTACTTGATTGTTTGAGAGTTGAGGAGTGGGTGAGGGTCCTTTGGGTTGAGTCTAGATGTAGGAAATGAGTTTCGGATTTTGATATTACTGCTTCGAGTCAAATGATTACATTAACTTGGACCATGGACCAATGATGGTATGTTGACTGAGGTCGTTGTTGATGGATGTGGTATTTGTGATGTTAGTGGTCGAGGTCTTGTGGTCTTTCAATTCATTACATCTTCTTCATCATTTATTATTTTTTTTTGCATATCAAGTCGCTAACTGAGTTTGTCAAGTCGCTAACTTCAGTCGCCACACCAAGTTGCTACCCCTTTCAAAGCACAAATCGCTAGGCAGTTTAAATAGTCAAGTCGCTAACTCATTTTACTTAACAAGTCGCTAGCTTTTTCAGTTTGACTCAAAATTCAAACCTTCACCAAGTCGCTTCATATTACTGTTAACAACTCGCTAGCATATACAATGAATCTAGACAACTTGTAAAGACAAGTCGCCACCAGTACATGAACCAAGTCGCTAGGTAGATTTTTGACATTTTGCTCCGGCGATTTTTCCAACCATTATTCCGACCATATTCATAGTTACCCAGAAAACGGTTTTGACCCAGTTTTGACCAAGAAAAAGTGACCATTTAACCACAAAGATATCACAGATATGACTCAAAAGCATGTCTAAAAGATGATAATTTGACCCAGTTTTGAGCAAGAATATATGACCAGGTTCTTATACCCAGAAAACATACAAAACAGATGTATTTTATGATAAATCAGATGACCATTTTGACCAAGAAAAGATAAAAAAAACATGTTTAAGAGGACTGATAACACTAAAAGTATGGAAAACAAAAATATCCGACACACAACAAATGATATAACAACAGTTTATAAGATTCGAGCCACAATAAATCATCAAAACACAAAAACCTTGGCTCTGGTACCAATTGTAGGATTGATAATATTATTGTGTTGATGATTCGGGTGGTCTTGGATGATGAAAATACATGTTAACCATTTTAGAGAGAGAAAGTAGAGAGAGGGTGCTCTTGATAGAGACTTGGTTTACAAATGGAATGTTAGATTGTGAAAGAAGCACCACCCCTTCCAAGGATGGAAGGGGTATTTATAGTTACAGACTACTCGACCTCCTATCGGCCTGTGGATCAGGTATACAGTGGGTAAAGACCCGTCCTTCCTCCACGGTGTTGCTCTAAACTATTCTAATCTATTGACTAACTAATTAACTACATAATAACGTAAATAACTACAAGTCTACGAGCTAACATATGCTAGACCATAATTGGGGTGACCGACACTTTAATATGGAATTTCCAATTCCTAACAATCATCTAGGTCATGAAGTATTTCACGCCTCCATCATGTAACACCCCTTGAATACGACACGACTAAAAACGTGAAAATTTAAACTTTTACGCGGAAACGACTTGACTTAAAACTGAACCGCAGTTGCTAATCATTAAAATGATATAATTCTATAACAAACTGACCCTTTAAAGTATTTTTACATAAAACTATACTCAATTACCTTCGAAACTCCGGGTGGCGGGACCCGTGAAGACTTACCGTTTTAAAGATATGATTTTTCAAAAACTGACTTCGACTAGTTCTCCAACTAGTTCTCCACTAGTTCTCCAACTAGTTCTTCAATTATTTTAACCACTTTACAAACACTTAACCATATACATTGTTTTTCCAAACATTCTTGACCCGTTTGACCCAAAATGGGTTAAAAAGGACCTTGTCCCAAACACCTTTTTTTCTACATATCCCTTTTATGCACTTTTGACCCATTTTTCCAGAAAATGACATCTATTACTCAGAAAGACACCAAAATTTCCAGAATTTATTAAGACCTCATATATATCATTTTCATACATAAACATTAACTAATTGACCTTCGTAATGGTACTTTACAAAACGACGGGTATTATGTAGAATACCCGTTTTGACCCATTTTCAATACATACAACCTTTACCACTTCCGTTATACTTCAATCCTTTCAAAAAGAATTAACTTAACGTATTAAATCATGTTCATAATCATTAACCCATTTACAACCCAAAATGGGTATAAATACACATTATTCCAAACACCTCTTTAAACATGACCATAAACACTAAGACCATGTTATAACCTACCATTTGACGACCCAATTACTTCAAAGACCATGACATATAGTTTGACACTTGACGACACATTTACAAACCATTTTATACTTCTGGGGGTACAACATTGACTTGAGCTCGGTATCTACCTAAGCTCCTACTTTCTTACCAACCTTCTTAACTTCCTCATTAGAATCCTTAAGCCTTATTTCCATGCATTACCTTTTTCTTCATGTTTAAACCTACAAAATGTTAGACACTTACACCGTAAGCGCAAGGCTTAAGTAAAAGGGTAAAAGTAAAAAATGAACAACATACTTTTTCATATGTATCAATATGATAAATACGTCCATTTAAGTACCAATATGCTATACTAAGTTCAAATTTTGTACATAAGTGCTAAACTATACTACTAAACTTGTCATCGTTAGTCCTTTATACTAACGGCCGTTAGTAAATAACTTAAAATTTGGTTTTCTTACGTTTTCATACGTTTTTATTATTTTTCATCCGTTCTTATACGTTCTCGTCCGTTTTTATATGTTTTCGTTAGTTTTCTTACGTTTTCGTCCGTTCTTATACGTTCTCATCCGTTTTCTTATTTTTTCATCCATTTTCTTACGTTTTCATCCGTTGTTATACGTTTTTATCTGTTTTTATACTGTAACATATTGGATTTCACAAACACATTAAACCATGATCACAAGGGGCGTATATAACAAGGTTTTTAGAGAGAGAAATAGTTAGAGGTTTGGGAACTTAGTAAGGGAAAATGAAAGTATTATTATGAGCTCCAACTCTCTACCGTGGGAGGTAGAGAGTATTTATAGTCTTACACAAATCGGCACCTACGGGCTGTGGATCAGGCATACAGTGGGTAAATACCCGTCCGTCCTCCACAGTGTTACTTAACTAAATACAACTTAACTTTAAATAACTATGACTACGAGCTTTCTAATGATTACATATATTTGAGGTGACCGACACTTTAATAATTGGATTTACTAAATCCTAACAATCTCCCCCTAAGGGAGGTCACCTCAAATTTCATTGAATATAAACAGATATTACATTAAGATTGTTCTTGGATCCATGTTCCTGTTCTTTGCTTAGTAGCTCGTAGTCTTTGATTCTTCATTTTTGCATGTTTGGATAATCCAAGTGGAGGTCTTTAACTGATCCACGTGATAATGAATGTTGAGTCAGTTTTGAGATCATCAGCTACCATAAATCTCTGACTCTTCCTTTGTAGTGTTGGTATTATGTGATGTTGTGACATTATGGACCGACATGCTCACATTCTGGATCATGATTTCTTCTTATCAGAGTAGCGGAAGCTTTAGTTGATTCATGATATTTGCAGCAGCATAGCAGAAGCATGGAGTAAAAATATCAGAGTCGTTGATGCACTTCATCATGATTTCTTTTAGAAATGAATGTGATGTGTGAGCATGCGGCTATGGATTGATCTCTCCATTCTGATCAGCTGCAAACGTCGGGTGTACCTGCATAAAACAGTTAGCAATAAAATACACGAAAGTGTCTTTGACCACTTTCGTTGAATTGAGGTACACGGCCCACGGTTCCCCGTTGATCAGTACAAGTACTGCCTGTGATCAGGTATAATTCCAAAGAATCTCCTTGATAGGGTTTTGCAGCTGCTCTAGCCGTTCTCAAACCGGAACGTCTCAAAGAAGACAACATGGAGTGAGTGAACTAGCGAATTTGAGATTTACTGATTGATGAAAAGAGATTTGAAAAACAATCGTGTACTGCTCAATAAAGTGTTTTTGCAATACAACGAAGGTTTTAAGAAAAAATCAATTATCAATCATAAATACCTTTTAATTTTTGAAACATTAATACACAGTCGATGTGCTAGAGAAAAGATTTTTAAGCACAATGACCGGTTTTTCAAAGGTATCCGTCAATCCATAACCTGAACCAGGATTGAATCATAAATATGAATCGCCCCATTGTTTCTGTTCAGTTGTCACATGGTTGATCTATTGGATAGATCTCACATGCCACCCACCAGGAGCTTGTTTGATGTTGGCTCCAGAAGGCTTTCCATCTTCATTGTGAATATGTTTGCATATCACTTAGATGTTCTGGCAATACCACAAGGATAATGCATAGGACTCTTAAGATATAATCTCTCTTTCCACATTGTGTGAAACAGAGAGTCTTTATAGACAGTGTCCTAATGAGATTTATAGATGATCT